>JASMMZ010000006.1:3571552-3708549 GCA_038502455.1 Anisogramma anomala
AAGGCGGTAATTGAGCTAGGCGACGTAAGAGCGATGGGGTTAGGCGGCGTAGCGGCGGCGGTATTTAGCGACGTGACGGCAAGTGGGGTAACGGGAGCGGTCGGCGTGGCGGCAATAAAAGAGATTATACCCGTTAAGGGCGGGTTGCTACTGCTAGTGGTGGTGGTATTAGGGGCGGCGGCTACAACGGCTGCGGCAGCGGTAACGCGCCAACGCTCTCGTGCCAGGCGGCGTTTTACGGGCCGATTTTAAGGCGGAATCTATTTATAAGGGTAAGTAATAGGTAATATTCAAATAAACTACCTATGGAAGTGGTTTATTTAGCCTTGAAGAATAAAAGTAAAACGAGGATCGACTTGGTTTGTTTAAGGGAAATAAGGATTAAATTAATATGTGGAACTTATATTAACTTAAACTGCACGCCTTTAGCAAAGTAAAAAGAAAAGTTTTCCTGGACCGATAAATTTATATCTTTTTATACTAAATTAATACGTAATTACACTATTACCTTTACATAATTCCCACTACATAATCACCACTACATAGCCACCTCTATCAAAAACAACCAAAAAAAGCTATCACCAACCATATCGTTTTCATTTAACTATACAAACCAGACCCGAACTATAATCACTACCTCGGCTAAACTTTGCTAATCCTAGCCGAACTTACTAATTTAGACCTTTTGCAATGAATATGGTAAGCAACATTATTACTACGGAAACTGCTAATTTAGGCCTCCTGCGATTAATACAATAACAACACTATCACTACGGAAATGGCTAATTTAAACCTATTACAATTAATACTACAAATAATACTATTACTATTAGTTTATAAGTACGAAGTATATAAAAAAGAAAGAAAATATTACCTGTATGGGTGTTACTATATACCCTTATAAGTAGTATATATAGGCCAAGTAGCAGTGTATTGTATTGTAGGGTACACTCCTGTAAGAAGTACGGTAACGTGTGATGTTGCAGGCTATACTTTTGTAAGATGCAAAGTGCATTATATATGGTTCGGTCTGGAATAGTTATTTCAAACCGATAGCAATGCGTGGATCGGTTTAGAAGGAGTATTCCAAAGTGATACGCTCTAGGTAGAGGACTTATAAGCTCTCACCTATGGCGTACACCTCTGGATTCTTCTTCTTAATCATCATCTTACTTTATACTACAATTACCAATCATTATGATAACTCCTCAAAGACCTTATGTTCACGTGAATATTATAAACTCGAGAGTTTACCGACACTTACAAATACTTTGACAAACAATAATATAAACCTATTTACAATAAAATTTTATCGACTTAACATTAACTTAAAACTCCATCGTAATAAAGTTAATACCAATATTATAAACTAAAACGTTTCAAGATCATATATACGTATTGATTCATAAAGTATATAATACTTCCCATATTTTCTTCGCTATGATAATCTTAAAAAACTTGACTTCATAAAACGCCATATCGAAGTTAATAAGGTAAAGTAATAACTTGCCTTTCAATTAAAACATGTTGACTAAAACTTTGAGTTTGAATTTTTGATATTATCTTCTTGTAAACATGAACTTTAGGTGGATCTAAAAGTGCATTTAATAGTAATACTAAAGCCGTTTAATAACTTTGAACGCTCATAAATCTGCATCTTTGTAGCTAATTGTTTTAATGACTTTTAATAACTTATTAATTGCGGAATGATTAGACTATCAATATAATTAACTAAGTTCCACCTCGGAAAAATTTAACAAGAATTTGTAGAACATCTAAAGGTTTAACGAACAATATCCCTATTTCAAATTGAAAAAAACATTGAATTATCCATAATCTAAACCAATTCGTTTACTTGAACATATACGGTAACGCTGAAATCATTCATATCTTCAAAGTAAAGACGAATTGGAGTAAGTATTTCCAAGATGAAAAGAACAATAAGCCTCACAACTATAATAATAGTCGTCAATTTCAACGAAAAGAAGTTTTTTTCTTCTAAACTCAAAGACAACTCTAATATTACCGGCATCCGTATAATCAAGTTCCGTAACAATACCAATATCTCTTCTTAATACTACGTATGACGAATAACTTCCTATTTAGTACTTTATTACACCAATTTCTAGCATAATACCTTAAAGGAAGTCTCCGTCTAATAATCGCGAATGATAAATAAGTATATAGTATCAGGACCTTTATCTTTATAATAAAAATAAGGGTATTTGCCTATCAGATGATACAAGAAAACGAAATCAACCAGTTATTACGTTACTTTCGAATCGATACCAATATTTTTATATCAATCGATAACTTTAAATTTCTTTTCTTCGTTTTTCATATATTTAACTTCGAAGTCTCTAACGAGTTCATCGTATTCTCATATAAAAGTGAAAGGGTATTACACTTAATGCAATAAATTTTTCGATTTATATTTGATATTAATATCGTGTATTAACTAACCGCTCTATTTGCTGCAAAAACAACACGGCATTATGTTTTAAAGAATTTTACGTAACCAACTTGAAAATCTCAACAAAAAGGAATATCCTCTTCTTTACATAGCTTGGTAGTCATACTGCTACATCCAGGCCTTCTATTAACTGTATCAACTAGACCTCCGGCACTTAAGGTTGATATAATACGCGTAAAAGGGTTTTTCATCTGCGTCTCTTAATTCGATTTTTTTTTAAAAAAAAACTAGTTGAACTCGATACCTATGCTATTAAGGTCGCAAACGAAAACCATAACTAACCAAAAAAAAAAACATACAAATAGAGTTAGTACACTATAAAGCGTACTCAAACTCTTTGTAATTCGTAATAACTTAACAAAATTGTTAACATAATATATCCTTGTCAATTTCTACACTCTACATTACTTATTGGTAAAACATCAACCTATTAAACATCAAATTGAAAAGTCTCATTTTACTTTCTGTCGGTAAGGTCTCTGCCTGATTCACGGTAATGTAAAAGAGTAGAAGAGTAATCGTAAAGATTGGAATTGAAGTAGTAAATATAGATGATCGGTCAGGAAGAAGCATTTCAGAGATTGCACGCCATGGATAAAAGGTTATAAATTTCTTTTTCGGGCAGTAGCCCTTTTTCCATGCACTCTGAAATACCCCTTCAAAACCGCACTACGCGTGATGCAATTTACACTTTTCAAGAGTACAGCCTATAATGTGACACGTTATCGTACACTCTGTAAGAGTATACCTTATAATATAGTTCACTGCCACTTGGTCTTTGTATACTAGTTGTAGGGGTATATAGTAATATCTACATAGGTAATCTTTTTTTTTTTTTTTTTGGTATTTTGTACCTATAACTTAGTAACGATATTATAGTTATAACGAGTCCGTTTCGTACCCATAACCTAGTAGTAATAGTATAGTTGTAATGAGTTCTTATATGTAGTACTGTAATAACAGAGTAGTTGCGGTATAAATTGAAAAGGTTTAAATCAGTAGCGTTTATAATAACAGTATGGTTGCGGTATCAATTATAAAGGTTCGAATTATTCATTTCTAGCCGCGCTGGTAATTATAGTAAGGGTTTGATTAGTATAACTAGTCGTTTGTCATATAGTTGTTAATGATTTTTTTTATTGTTTCCGATAAGAGTGGAATTACGCAGATGTTATAAGAGTAATTTTGTAAAGGTAATTACGCCGTTACATGTTTTAGGTAAATATAAGAAGATATATCACTATCGATCTAGTTAAAACCTTTTTTCTTCCCTTTAAAAAGGGCGTTCCTAAAGTTAATACAAATACCTGTTTTAATTTAACTTAAGCTCTTTTCAATTAACTAATTCAAATCGTTCTGATATGTAGTTTACTCGACCAATATATATATACAAACCTTACATTTAAATGGATGCCGTGTAAAAACAGGTCTGTAAGGCGTCGTTGGGTGCGTAAGCGCCGCAGCGCCGCTGCCGCCGCTGCCGCCATCGCTATCACTACCACAACTACTACGAACAGCCTACCCTCCTTAGAAACCATTTATTTTATAGCCGCCTCGCCCCCAGCTTCGCCGTCCCCCGCCGCCGACGCCACCACCTAAGCCACTACCCTCCCCCCCACTATTTCTTACTCCCCATTCCCCCCTATCTCTTAGGGAGAAGAGCGGGAAGCTTCTGAAGTTGTAGATCTTACACTTTCCCCCCAAGTGAAAACCCGTTTACAAGCGGAGACCCCCCGGTGCCATAAACGTAGTCTGTCAAAACTACGCTGCGA
The DNA here is from genome assembly GCA_038502455.1 of Anisogramma anomala. NCBI lineage: Eukaryota > Fungi > Ascomycota > Sordariomycetes > Diaporthales > Gnomoniaceae > Anisogramma > Anisogramma anomala. The sequence goes on from JASMMZ010000006.1 coordinate 3,575,798, forward strand.
TTAGTAGTTACTAAGTTTACCCGTTTATTTGTTTTTAATGTTTTCTTTAAACGAAGAGGTTGAGGCGAACCTCCTTCGCCGCCTCGAGTTACGTATCGCCAGGGTTCGTCGCGAGGTCTTTCTAATGCGTAAGGCGTTAACACAGCGTATCCAGGTCCGTAACCCCAAGCCGTTAATGAATACGTCTTATGTGCCGTATATCGCGTCCGCGGCCACTGGTAAGTTTATTAGCGATTGTCACGAAAGCGGGGGTCGTTCGGCCGGTTACTACCGTTACAAATAGACTGGTAACGAATATACTTCCGTTTTGTTAATCTTAAGGCCTTAAGCCGAGATCATACTACACGCCTATCGGTTTTATAGTGAATTTTTACCGATTCTCAAAAATCGCTTTTTTTGAAAAAGTAATATCCGAGGAGTTTTTAAAAATGACTACGTTTATAAATACCTAAAATAAACTAATACTCATTAATAGCAAGCATTAACCGGTGGACCAAATAATCGGTAATCTCTATTATCGCTTTGAAACGGAGCTTATATATATACTACGTAGGCGAATTTGACAACGTTATTTTACGACGCTGTAAGGAGGGTAAAGACCCCCACCCGCCTTTGTCTAAAGATATGCGACCCAAGACGCGGGGCCACTTTCTTATTAGCGTTGATAACAAAGTCGATGGAGGTAATGGAAGTAACGACAGAACAGAGAAGGAGTGCAACGGGGAGAATTGTAGGGACGCGCGCAACAACGTCGCTTTTTCCATCTTCTTTTGATAGTAAATATATACCCCTTACAACTGGGTCGGCGCGCTCGGGTATAATATAGTACGTTACATAGTAATATTAGTACTTTTTATCGAAACAACCGTAATACAAGAAATGAATATAATAGGAAAAACCCCTTAAAATATATAAAATAAGGAGTAATAATATATCAAATGCAGGGCGAAATTGAAAATTTAAATAAAAAAAAGAATAAATAGTAAAATACTAAATAAGGCTGAATTGTTTAAAATCAATAGTAATAGTATTTTAGAAACGTCGTGAAATAGAATATTTAAATAGAGGCAAACTCGTAAGGGCAGTATAGATATAAGTTACGAGTTGTGATATAATTCATGGAACAGCATAGGTAATTGGTTTCGGATTGTTTCAAATCGGGAAAAATGATGACATAACTTATTAGGGTCATTGAACCTTTTTGATAACTCTAATAAATAGTATTCTTATCAATATAAACGCCTTTAATATTTCGTTTAGGTCATTTTTAGTTATTACGTCCATTGAGTTGGATTTTTTTATCGATTTACCTTAGTTTTTCGATTTCCCGGCATTTACATAATTCGCGTAAAGCTATAATATCGATTATTAAAGATTTTATGTTTATAATACTAAACTTAACCAAACATTTATAATATGAAAAGAAGTTAGTATATATAACGAGAAGAATAAAGCCTAAATTAAAGTTGGAAATAATTATTCAAACCTTTATTATTATAGTAATTTCCGACTAGAATCCTTTAACTATACTATAGATTTCCGAGGCCAAAAAGCTTTTTTTAACCTAATTACACTTAGTGAAGCTTTAATAAAAAACATTTCTACGAAATGTAAAGCCATTTCGGACCGGTATTTTGTTATTGAAAATTAAAACAAAGTATTGAAAGAGTATTACATGCAGTACGGTAGGTCAACTTTACTTATATTAAAGTTGACTATACTACAAGTTAAGTGTATTGCTTTGTACGGACTTACCGCATTAGGTGTAAGTTGAGTGCAGTACGCTGCACTTTACTCTAGGGCACGGGCCAATAAATCGGCCATACAAATTACAGTGCAGACCGGCTAGCGGTCTGCCAAACCTAGAACAATACATTCACCATCTGACTACTGCAATACTACTATTACTTCGACCAATCAATTCGACAACGTTGTAACATCTAAGGCCTACAAATACTGATTAGTATTTGCCTACTAGATTAAGAACAGATGATCTAAATAAATAAAAAAAGCTACTTTCCGGTTACGCTTTAAGTTATACAACCGTTGGGGTAGAGGAAAGATTCTTGCGAAGGGCCTCTACAGTTGCGTCGGTTTTTACGGCAGTAAGTAGAAAAGACTTTTAGACTGCGTCGGTTTTTCACGGTAGCTTAGGGGTAGCGACAGTATCGCTATCGAAAATACCAAGAAATCTTTATCAATTCTTCTTAAGGAAAAACATTAAGATTGTCTATCAAAATTCTTAAAGTACGGCAAGTTGACAAACGCCTAAGTCAGTACTACAACGGGTACTACAACTGTAAAGACTACTAAGTCCCACAGCCAAATAATAAACAACCTTCGCCCTCTATTAACAACAACAACCTTCAACCTTGCTCTCTACGCCAAATTTTTACCCATACTTCAATTTTTTCACTCTCGATGCCACCTTAATCGTCAAGTTCGCTGCTTTAAACGAGAATACCAAGTCGCGCCAAAAAATCCACGTTGCACGACCTCATGCCAAGTCACCAAGTCGCCAAGTCGCTAAGTCTCCACGCGACTTCACACTAAAACACCAAGTTTCCTACGCCCAAAATTACCGTCTTTCGCATTATACATCCTACATAAATCAAACCGTTAAAATAAGTTTAAGTTAAGAATATAGAAAGAAAGTAAAAGCCCTCAAAATAATTTTTGTTAACCATTACGACTAAGAACTCTAGATTATAGAAGTTGACGAAACCTTAATTAATGTTTAATTGATAAATTACATCGACTCATATATTATCAAGTCAGATTTCGGTGACGACTACTGTTGCAGCGTTTGCGCTTTTCAATACTTTCGCGAGTTCTTCAACTACTAGACTTTTAAGATATAGAAAATAATCTAACTCTCGGTTTAAGATAAGCTAAAAAAGGAGGTTACACGCCCGAACATTTGCATTCCGGATATAATAGTAGTAGGATTAGTCAAAAATTTATAAATTAGCCTAATAGAAAGACTTCCTTTGAGATCCTAATTCTTAAAACTTTCACGGAAAGAGAAAAGGCGTTAGGGAATCCTAACGCCAAAAAATACGTTTTGAAGGACCCCTAACTTACCCTTATCCAAGTTAAACCTCTTTACATGTTAACGATAAGAAACCTGTTACCCTGATTAACGGTTTAGTACCATTTTGTAACAACGCGGAATACGCTTTTAGCGGCGGCAGGGTATGTAAAACAGCAGCCGCCGATGCTTTCAAAGGTATTAATATCGACATTCTTTACTAGTTAATTAAAAAAAATCGTTCAGCCTCACAAAACTTTTAAATACACATCGTCTTTTAGCAATTTAATTTCTAAAACCCTTAAAAACCTTCTCCTTTTAGATTCTTTTACGCGCCTAAACCCACTATAAGTCATATGATAGGATTTTATCCTATTGGCCAAGCGACTGGAAATGACCCCTAATACCGTGCTTCGGAAACCCTAAAGTATAAACCACCAGGAAACACTATTTAAAGTTGAGATAAATATTGCAACCTTCCGCCAAAACTTGTTAAGATGGATTATATAAATTATAAACTTATAACGAACTTCGTTAAGATCTGTAATAATATAGAAATGTATGACGGGAAACTTTACAACCTTTTCGATATCAAGATAATGCCATTTTTAAATATCTACAAGTAAATAGAGGTTCCACCCTCTAGTTTTCACTCACTATTTCCTAAAATCCTTATAGGTTACGTTAAAGACTATTACTTAAAATTTCTAATGAGCGCCATTAAGTTTCGCGAGATTTACGACGGTATAAAGAGTCACTTCGAATACGATGTCCACCTCATACAATACCATATGAACTAGGCTACTACAAGGTAAATTACGATAATATCAAAGAAAAATAATGAGAAGTTTCTTCGGAATATTTTTAATTTAATGTTTAACAAATGAATAATGTATTGAAAAACAATGAAAAAGGCTCATGAAAACAAATTTCCACTTCTCGAACATGTATGGGTAGCAATTACAGGTATAAACGAATTCGAATACGCTTTATAACGCCTAAATACCACCTACAAAGGCTTTTTTAGGCAGTTATGTTCCTTTTTTATTATTGTAATGCTACATATACTAAGTTTTTCTGGTATATATTCCTAATCCGATAATTTCCTTAACGTAAATAATGAAAATCTTAAGGTATTTCATTATGTCGACATTAAATACAAGCGCTTATAACGTCTAAAGTTAAGTTTATCGACTTTAGCTTTAAACCAAAAGTAATACCTACGTTATCGTTAATGAGGCTAAAATTTAGGTGAAACTGTTAACCGCTAGTATTATTATCGTAATAGTGGTGAAAAGTGTTAGATTTATAATAAGTTTGGTTATTGGTTAATTCGGCACCCCTTTTTTAAGCGTAATAATTAAACAGTAGTATATCACGCTTAATATACCACTATTTTTCAATACTACTACTTCAATTAAATCGTAGATTTCGAGGGTAACGAGCTAGTCAACATATGTAACGCCCTTAAGAAAATTAAGTAATACGAAAAAAATATTGATCCTAATACGGTCTAATAACTAGTTGACCACGCCTTTCTATACTGTCTATAGGGTAAAGACCCTTACCTCTACCTTAACCAAGCCCCTAATCCCTTACATACCTTTAACCTTTAAGATCGTTACGTGAACCACATATTTTAAGGTATTATGTTAAATATAGGCGCAGTAAGGTACTTAATAAAAGGATATTTGTAGTACATAGCATTACGGAGGGAAAACACCATAGCTATTGATATTAATCGTTACGATACGGGTAAGGTTGAAATAAGCTTTGGATTAAGCAAACAATTAACGCTATTAGGGACAACGATAATTTAAACTATTGTAAAAACGATTACGTTCCATATCCTTAAGTCTTTTACCCTTTTTTTACTTTTTTAAAAGGATATAAACAATTTCGGCGTTAAAGTTAACGTTAACGTAAACGAACTAGTTAAGAATAACTTAAGGCTTTGAGTCGCCTTTAAATAAGGGCATTCATAGTTTTGTATTTAGGGTCCGGAAGCCATAGTGTTAAACCTGAAGGATCCGGAAATATATTAACTACATCGACTTTTTAACTACCTAACTATTAACAGGTTATACAAAGTTTTGAAATCCGTAATGCATAACGATGTAGAATGATTTGATTTCAAAAATATTAAAAGGCTATGTTACCACTGCCAAACGTATATCTAAGCCCCCCCAAAAATGAAGTTTACATTAAAAAAAGATAAGGATTTTATCTACTATATTTTTTCAATATATTTCATTTGAATAATAAGCCTATTTCTTTCGTCATAAATTCTGTAACATTTTTTTACGAAACTAAATTTCTAAAGTTGTTTTCAGCAAAGGATACGTGGAAAACGTGAAGGATACTATAAATTAACACGTATCTAGGTTTACCTAATGTCGTTATCTACGATACTAGTACTAACTTTACGGCGATAAAGTTTTAGGCGAATATTAAAACAATAGGTATTTAATATAAACAGGTATCCGTAAAAGCCTACTAAATGATTAAAAGGGTTAAAAGGGAATATACCTTACTTCACCGAACGTATAATATCTTTATGTTGGAGATTGAAAGCTTTATGGATTCGAAGGTACGCTTACCAATGGAAGTGAAAGGGTTTAATGACACTGTAGGACCTGGCGTCTTAATGCCAACGCTTTTAGTCTTTAGAGCGTACCTACGCCTAACGAGTAGATATCCACCCTCAACAAGTATTTAAAAACGTATTACGGCATATAATAAATTCTTAAGGAAATTGCAAAGGGAATTAGTACGCCGCCAGATTAATAACGCTTTTAATACCAGTAACAGTTCTTTAACGATCGACGTACTTTCTTTATTATTATAAAATGAAATACTCGTGTGGCAGGAACCAGGAAAATAGAGGGTTATATAAGATATTAAGTATCTTAAACTATGAAGTAATTATTAAAACTATCAACGGTTTTGTAACTTTTTGAACCGTTTCAGTCAAGCCTTATATTAGAGCTACTAACGATAAAATACCTTGAGTAAAACGACCGAGCTAATACGATTTTACTTTACCCGTTGTTAATAAGCTAATAAAACGCTACTAGCGTAGGCAACCCTCAAAAGGAAAATAGGAAAACGTTTTAAAAAAATACACACCTGGCCACATTTATAATAGTGATTGGGTAAATAAACAAGAAAAGAATAACGAGGACTTAGCAGTAAAGTTTAGGGTATAAAGGATTATCAAGATTGTCGACAAAACTTTTCATGAAAACGACAGGGTCAAAAACGACGGCTTAATAACATAAAGAATTGTATAATTTGTATTAAACCCCGATTTTAACCTCTAAAACTCGAATATTACGATTTTCAGGGCGAAATTATTTAAGAGGTTAAAAGTAAAACTAAGGGGAGGTAGTATAAAAATTTACAACAAATCGCTTGAGGATATGAAAATGAAGATAAAAACTGAATCTTTAAATAGTCGCTAACAATAATAAAAATTAGCCAACGTTTGGTAGTTCCTTTAACAATAAGTTTATTAACCAAGACTAAAGACAATTTTATAATAAATAACCGTAATATTACGTAAGTTTATATATAGTTAATAACGGAACTGTAAAGGATTGTACTATTAAAATTTCCATAAGAGCTAGGTATTATTGACCTTTTAGGAAAGATAATACGATATATCAAACTATTATATAAATTAGCTAAAGCAGGTGTCCACTAGTTTTTAACCTCCTAATCCCATTTTGAATCCCGGTTAACTATAAAGTCCTTGATATACGATTCGTATTTATTAGTAACAAAAAGAAAGATTTCGGTATAATAGATATATAAACTAATGATATCATTTTCATTGGAACGACTAACTATATAAAAATGGAATAATAAGCTGTTAAGGATTTTAATATTTAAAATTACAAGCCGGTAATGATGCTAACAAAAAACAATCAACTTGATTTTAATAAATCGTTAATCCGTATACTTAATAATAATACCGGCCTAAAATTTCGCTAAAAAGGCCATAGCGCTATTTTTGCTACAATCTATAAAACTAATAAGGCTAGGGCTTAACAGTACTTGGAATAACGTATTTGAAGTAACTATATTACTAATTCAAGCTAACTAAAAGCCTTCTATAGCCTATTTATCGCGGTAAAAATACAAACACCCACGAATAAGGACTTTAAATAGCTAAATAAGAGGCTCAAATAGTAAATTCAGAAATTAGATCATAAGATTAATATGGTTTTAATCGACTTGTCGAGAGTAAAGTTAATAATATTTACGGACGGGTTATTTGTACATAACATCGACTTATCTTTATAAATCGGCTTCTTAACGACTTTTATCAATAAAGATAGGTAAAAAGACTAATTTAGTATCACTAGAAACCTAATCTACTAAACTTCCGTGAAGTGTAAAACGATTACATGAATTATATTAGCGTTGGAGGTTTATGGTATAATAACGGGCTATGATGTAGATATAGCATTATAGGAAACCCTTAACCTTATTACTAAACAGCTAAGGATTCCTCCTATTCCGGTGGTAATTTATACCGACTCGAGGAGTCTCTTCGAATGTCTTTTAAACTTGGAACCACTAGTGAAAAGCGTTTGATAATCGACGTAATATTACTTTGTAAAGCCTACTAAGGGAGGAAGATTGAGGAGTTCCGATGGATCGATGGCAAAGATAATCCTACGAATGATATGATGAAATCTACGCCAAACAAAGCCCTAGAAAAACTTATGGCCTCATACGATATACCGCTTTTACAAGCCTATAGGGTTTCGTATACTTATTCGGAAGTATTGTTATAACCATGGTACGTTTTACCCATTATCCTACGATCGTTCCTGCCTTTTATTATCGGAGTTCCCTCCTTACTACCTATACTTTAGGTATACTTTGAATATTCGATTTAAAACATAGTATATAGTTTTGGCAAGGTTTGTTTTCTTAATTTGGCCCTCATCTTCAGTCCTATCGGCTATAAATGTTAATACCAGGTTCGTTTATCGGAGTGAAATGGTTTTGAACTATATTTTAAAACTTGTATAAAAGGCCTTCAATTTCTTCTAGGTTTAAATAATATAAAGTCAAAATCTTGGTTTTCACGACATATTTTCATTATTATTTCAATAAATAGCTCATTACTCTTATATTCCAGCTCAAAGGTTACCTAACATTTTCAAAACTTAAGTAATGAGGTAGTAAATACCTTTTATAGGTTTTTATTAGCGTTTCTTGTCGATTTTTCAAGTATTTTTAGGTTATGTTAATCAAGTACTTATCGTAAAGCTCATGGTTAATTTCCATATCTAAGTATGATTTTAAACGGCTAGAACACTTTACAAATGTATTTGACTATATAAGGGGTATATATATTATTCTATAGTGTATTTGAATATCATGCCAGATAAAATATCGTCAACTTACAACGGTTCGATATTTAGCCTTTTATATATGTCAAGTATTACGCGTATTTCGTCATAGAGTACATCGTATAATTTGTCCTTGGAATTTTTGGTTTTATCCCAAAATTTAGAAAAATTCGTAAGCTTTGTCAAATCGCTTTTATTAGTGGGAAACCGGTGTAGTAAAAAGTTACGGTTGTTATAACCCAGACAATGGTTGGGTCAGGAAACAGGCCAGTATGCAGCTGAGCCATGGAGAGCCTGTAGCCCAACACATGAGGTGGGGAACATCTCTTATGTAAGCAAGGTGGCTAAGTAAGTCACGTGATGGATCAGTATTGATCAGTTACTGATCCAAGGTGAGTAAGCACTAGATCAGTGGGATCAGTACGGTGATCCAAACGATCCAGTACTGAAGATAGTATGAAGACAATGGGATATAAGGACACGGTCAGCACCATAGATAGCATTTCCTTCATATCTCTTCAGTTGTCAATCTAAATATTCAGTCTACACACCTGAATAGCCTAACGGCTAATAATCATCCTACAGCACGAACATATATCTTCTTAATATTGCACCTTTGTTACCTCTGCTACCTTACTTCTAACATAAACCCTCTGACACCTTCTATTTACTCACGGGTATTTAGTGTGATCATTACAACGGTAAAGGTTATGGTTAGTAAATATTAACCAGTAAGGAATATATTAGTATTCTACACCGTTTGTTTTTTTTAAAAACGGGGCGTTTTTTAATTCTAGCCGTTGTTATTATAGCTAAGCTGATTATTCATGGTATTCGGTGTGTAATTTTTTCATGTTTTGTTCTTTATGAACTTACGGTGGTATTTTGGTGTGTATTTGAAGTTGAAAACTAAGTAAAAGAGGAATCTACCAAAGCATAACAATAAGTACTCATGAGAAGGATGACTCATGAGTAGGCAGTCTTGTGAGAAGTCGCACTGAACTTATGAGTAGGTAGTCTCGTGAGAAGACACAAGATACGTACAAAACCAAGCTTGTTCCCAAACACCTCCTATGTAACACAAAAAATGCCGGGGGCTAGAAGAAATAATGATGTTCTCGTTAATTTCATTCCTTTTCATTGTTTCTTTTAATTATTTTCCCATTGTTTCTTTTAAAGGCATTAATAAATTCCGGGATATTTAATTCTGATACCGGTTTCTATTCGTCGTTACGAGTCGTAAAGCCTTTGTATATAAGAAGATATTAGACTTGATCCCCTTTGCGACGGCGTCGATCCACTCGTTTAGCCAATATACGTTTCACTTCGTAGTTCTTAACCTCTGATTTATTGTCCTTTTATTTTACTGATTTTGGCGGTGACGTAATTCTGTTGAATAAGTCGTTTGTAAGGTTGTAATAGGGTGATAAATAAGTAATATTAATAGTTTATTAAACTCGTAGGTTTGGTGGAAAGTCTAACGTGAAAGTCAAATTTTTAATATTTTTTACAATTGTTTATGATATTATACGCGGTAGTGACAATTTTCCTTTTTTATAGTGGTTTATAAGCTTTTCCCAGCTTTAACCACACTTTATCGCCTATAACTAATTTATGCTAACGATATTTATAATCGTATCGTTTTTTTTGCCTTAGCAGTTATAATATCCATCGTTAATTGTTCGTCTCGTCGCAAATATTCCCGTATACAGAGAATTTCTACTTTTCGGCAAGGTGAAATTGTTGTAAGAATATTTATTAGTGTCGTTAGCTTGAATTTAAATAAATAATTATATGGGTTGAATTTTAAGATATGTAAGTAAGTATTGTTAAGTTTTTATTGTAAGGCCGATATAATATCAACCTAATGTTATTTAGGATATTTCACGATGAAGTGAAGTAATATTAATATAATTAATTTATTTTTCCTTTTTTCCTATCAGCTTATTGATAATAGGCTGTAGTTATTATCAAACGTATTACTTATCCTTTTTACAAACTTGACGAAAAGGCTGATATAAATTTGATATTTTTATCCGAGATAATTCGTCCTGCATAAGGCTAATCGTATAGCAAGAATTATCGAATTGAAAAGGATGCCTAATCTTGGGCCGTATAAGTTATATGACCAGGAATCTGGAGCGTTCGCTTAGACGTTTTGCATTTAATGGGAATTACAGTATCGAAGGATTCCCTACCAGGTAACGTCTAAGATGTGCTTTTAAAAGGAACCGATGGTAATACGACTACATAGTCCATCTAAATCGCATATATTAGTTTTTGAGATGTTTAGATAGGTTTAAGACGATTAAGAGGTTTCTAATTGCCGTTGCGTAGCTTTTCGTAGAACATTTAATTATTCATATATACTTTTGGATGCTTGCGTTTTTAACGAAAATGTACCTCGTTTAACGTAACCATTATTTTTTTAGGTTCTAAATTGTATTTTTTATCGTATATCTCGACGAAAAGATTTTACATGATTGTTATGGGAACCATAAGCCTTTTATAACCGCTCCCGTCGCGATTATACAATAATTAATTAACGAATCGAAATGGATATCGAAGCTTAAAAGCATTAAGAGGTATGTCCTTATTGTTTGTGTTATTTGTGAAATCTTGCAAAATTTCACGGTAGGTAATATTCTTATAATAACTAATCTAAAAGCGAAGTCGTATATCATCGGGTATTTACATCTTAAATAGTTATATTACCGTTGGAAAGTTATTGAAGATTTAGTCTAATACCGGTATATTAGTTTTTTAATGTTATTTGTGCTCATTAAAAGACAAAAGACTAAGGGTATTTACTACTAAATTAAGGCGTTTTGGCAAGTAAACTATATGAAATAAGTATAAATTAAGGTAAATTAACACGTTAAGTAGTCGTCCATTTGTTTCATACGTAAATATCATATTTAACAACGTTTGTTTTACAATGTTCGAATAGCTTTATAATTGGTAAAAATAATAATTGATAAAGGGCTATTAACTAAAGTTGTTAATATGCATTTATATACCCATAGAAAATATGTAACCTTATATTTTGAAGGATTATATCCAAGTTTAGCTTAAGTTCATTGAAGACTTAACAACACTATTACTTTGATAATAGTTGTCAAATTAATTTGGCTTCGTTGCCAAAAATAGCTTATTCTTAGGTAGAAAAGTATAATATTGGATCCGCATTTAAAACTCCTGTTAATTTAAAGAAAAAGTTAACGTATTGGATTTAGATGGTATAAATTAAGCTATTTATACAAATAAGTTTGTATATATTTTAAAAACTGTCATTATTTAGGCGTATGTTAAATAAAAGTAAATTGTGTATAATATAATATTTTTCCTTCATTGCCGATTTCGAGTTGTCCCTATTTTTTTATATTAATAAATCCTTTTTGAATTCCTGAAGTAGGCCTGACTATTGGGCGTCATAAGGTATCATTAGGTTTAAAAACAATGTTGCTCATAGGTATATTTCGAGGGCTTTTAAATTGCGAGGAAAGGAAAGATTCCGTAAACCATAAGTTCTCTTTTTGGTGGTTGAAAATCCAAAGGAGTTTACATAAAATTCCAAAAGTTCTACTAATTGGAAGCCCACATAAGATTTATCTAGCGACAAAACGACACCTTGACAGATAAAAAACTTAAATACAACTTTCATAGAAATAAGGTATTCCTCGAATATATTGGAAAAAATAATGATATCGTCGATAAAAGCGTGATAAAAAGGCCGAGATTCCTTTAATATTCGATTTATCAAACGTTAAACGTTTGAAAACGAATTGCGAAAACTTAAAAAAGTAATTTTACTTCTTTTGAGTCCGCGGTGGCTAACGAAAGTAAATCGGTCGCGAAAATTTAGATATACCAAAAGTTAAAAGAAAAACTTAATAACGTATACAATTGTAATCTATTTTTTGCCGCTAATGGATTTAATCATATGATTTTGTAAAGCTAATAAATAGTAGTTTAAAATATCCTATTGGTCAAGTGGTCGTGAATTTACTATCACTCGACTTTTGTTTAATTTCTGTTTAAGTTTCTACACCATAAATACCGGTGACGTAGAAAGTAACATATTGGTAACAAACTTTATACGTTATTACTCGTAAAATATATCGAACCATGAATTAAGGAGTTCTTCGTTTCGCTTAAATACCGGATAAGGGTAACGATTAAGTTTAATATATTACTAACCGGTAATTAGTAAAATCTTTATTATTTAATTTATAGGTATTTGAATTAGGCTGATATCCTTTTATACCGCTAGGTATCATTCGAAAATACGTTATAATTAAACATATTTCCTCGGATTATTTGTATATTTTCGGGTGTTTTCATATTAAAAAAGATGTTTCGGTAACGTGGTTTATCGCGAGGTTCAACGAAAACGGCTTTTTCGTTAGTAAAGTTTACCACTTTAAGGATTTCAAATTCTTAAATCAAATACGTTATTACATCCAAAAAAGGGGAGGTAAAATAATTCTTTATGAGGGCTATAGTAAGAGAAGACGTACTCGCGGGCGCGACAATAGCTCGGAAATTTAGAAAATCCAACTTAAATTCGGTAACAATTGCCGAAATAAAGGTGGATTTGTCTAAGGTTTTAGTAAGAGTAAAAAAGATTTAATAATTGCCAACAGCTTTTCTAATAGGTTATAACATTATTGATAACACGTCGTTAATACCGATGACCTATGTAAAAGCTTACATGGCTTCCATTTATTCCGATTAAAAATAAGTATTTTTTTTGTACTCCGTAATAGTTTCCAAACGAATATACTTAGTAAGGTGTACTACTTTTAAGGTTGGATTGTAAAGTTGTATTAAATGAGCAGTAGTAACGTCGATCAAAGGATTAAAATAATATGAATGATAAGTTATAAGTACAAAGGATTTTCTTTTGGGAAAAGCAATATATTAGATTAGGACGTTTATTATTTGTTTAGGTTAAATAACAACCTTAAGGTTAAAAGTAACTTTACGAACCACAGGTTATGTATCTACTTCATATACTAAAAAAGAAATTTAAAAATAACTATTTTTAAAACAGAAAATATTCCTCGACATTAATATATTTATAACCCGAAGCTTTATTTAATAGTTTATTAATAAAGCGTCCGTATTTAGGCAATCTATAAGCTAGGTTTAAAAAAAATTATAATAAGGTAAAAATACTATTATCGTATACCCGGGGGTATAAAATGTCCAAAGTGTCTTAGTAGTAAAGAGAATAAGGAGATCTATTACTCCATTAATAGTTTCGCATTTAGCTATAAGGATAACTGTTGTAATATAGTTGGGCAAGTTCGTATTCAACCAGAATTTGGATACGAGATCTTTACCAACGCCTGTATCAAGATAAAGTATATAATTTTTACCTATAAGCTTTATTCGTACGGTAATTTATAAATAGCGATAGCTACCTATAAAGAATACCTCCCTGTCGTTAATAAGCCTAGTCACAATAATTTCAAAATCATCCGTATTATTTACGACATTATTCAGGCCGATTATAGGTTATATACGGTTTAGTTATCGTATACTTTTTTTAAGAAGTGAAAAAAGTCTTTTTTCCAGGTACAAGCCTTTAAATATTCAAACAAAGTATTACGCAAGTCGTAATTTTCACTATAACATATATAAATTCATCGACTAAAGATCGTAAGGGTAAGATTTATTATATAATCCACCTTATTACTCTAATAGTACTAACTTTATTATAAAGGCGTTCGTCAAGAGTTAAATTAATCCTAATATTAATAATTAGTATCGCTTACTTTAAATTATATATTATTAACTTTGTATTTGTAATTACGTTTTTGTTTTCCGAGATTACGTTTTCGTTTATCTCAACTACGGTTTCGGTCGGCATACTCTCGAAAACAATAATTATATCGCTTATGATTATATTTATACGAAGGGTGTTTTTCATACCTCATAATGTTATTTTCTGGTTTACAGGACTAGTAATTTTTCCGACGAGGTTAATATTCATCCTTTCGAAAATACCACGAATCGTACCTCTTACGTAAGTTTTTCGATGGAGTTTAATAGTTAGGATAACGTCGAATTACTATTGCTATCAATACCATTTTCGACTTTTCGACTTGGGCTAAGTATTCCTTTATAATTTGTTTACAATATAGAGGCGGTAAGCACTGTTAGATGCCCAGGTTTAATACGGATTAAATATTGATTTCAACGTTATACTAATTATTATTATAACGATTTAATATACTTATAGTTTTCATGTATCGTATTTTAGTCTATATATATTTGCGTAGCTTATTTTTATCCCTTAATAGGTTGCGTAACGAAAACTTAACCTTTTTAAATTTCGTAGTAAATTTTTAGGGTTTATAGTAAAGCGGTTAACGAAAATGTTTATAATATAGGTGAGTTTGTGACAAGTCATTTTACAACACTCGTAAAAAGTAACCTTGGTGTTTTAGTAGTATATAATCGATCTCTATAATAAAGTAAAGAATATTTTTACGATCGAACTTTTTAAGGCTGAAAATATATTTATGAAGATGTTTAAGCGTTGTCAAAAGCTTTATACGTTAGGAAAGACCACTTTTTTTCCTATTGTAATAATACCTATATCTTAAAAATCAGGATATTCGGGTTTAAATATTCCAATTTCTTTACGCTTTAGGCGGCGAACGCCGCTTGCCGAGTATCGGGTAACCATCGTATTCGGGGTTCTGGAAGGATCACAACGGCGTCGAAAAGACTTGCGGCGGCGGCGAGAGGATTCGCAGCGGTTACGAGAAGGTTCGCGGTGGCGAGGGGATTCGCGATGGTCTCGGGAAGGCTCACGGCGGCTAGGGGAGTCGCGATGGTCGCGAAAAGGCTCGTGGTGGCGAAAAGAAAGCTTACGGCGACGGCGAAAAGACTTACGTTCCTTCCCTGTGCATGGCCGATGGCAGCTACCCTTAGAATTGTCCGAGGAGATTATGGAAATAGGTGAAGGTTGGTGATAATAGCGATGAGAAGAACGTTCGCGGTCACCGAAATAGCGACTCTCAACCATCAAGCTGTCGAGGCTCCTCATGACAGCGTCCTATTTTGCACGTCTCGTAACATTACGTTTTTCAAACTCACAGCGTGAATTTGCCACGAGTTCCATTGCTTTAACGTTACTAACAGGGCCCGTTGCCAAGGATACCTTTTTTGGTTCCCTAATAGTAAGAGGTATAGATAAAAATTGGGCTGAAGAGGTGTAATAACGTAAGCTCGTAGGCGAAGATGTTATAGGTAAAGGTATACGCATAGGCGAAAGTGTGGCTTTTAGCGAAAGTAAAGGGAAAGTGACAGTTAATTTTGGCGTGAAAGGTACAGATTTCTTCGCACGAAGAGTTTTTTAGCGCGTATGGCAAAGGGTTTAGGGCTTGTTTGATAATATGATGCCCAATGCTTATAGCTCCCGCTGGCTCATATGACGATATTGAGGATTCATATACTAAGTTTGTATAAGATAGGGTAAAAGTATAGGAAGAAAAAGATAAGGAAGGTGGTTGTTTTTTGGTAGCAAAGCTGTATGGTTGCAAGTCTACACTAGTGATCTTTTTCAATTGCTTTGCAGCAATTAATCAGTCTGGTGCCAAGCAGAATCTTAGCTTACAGCTACCATTTGTTATGTTGTATAAATGTATGATGGTATTCCGGTTTGTATTTGAAGTTGAAAACTAAGTAAAAGATGAATCTACCAGAACATAACAATAAGTACTCATGAAAAGGATGACTCATTAGTAGGCAGTCTCGTGAGAAGGCGCACTGCACTCATGAGTAGGTAGTCTCGTAAGAAGACACGAAACATGTATCAAACCAAGCTTGTTCCCAAGCACCCACTACGTAACACAACATCCCAGTCTTTATTTAAAATTATGTTTCGAGGAGGGTTTGTGGTTAACCCTCTTCGTATATAATCGTTACAGTGCTTCCTCCTCTTTCGTTGATTCCTTCAGCTCCGTTTCTATTTCATGGCATGTATTGAACTTTGTTAAACGTTTCTTTCTTATTTACGAAGATTTTTTTTCGTCCCCGGTCTATTATTTTGAGTAGGGGTTTCTAGCGCTTTTTTAATTAGTATGCCTTTAAAAAATTTACTTTTATCATATTATCTTTCATTTATTTAGAAATTTATATAAAGTAGGCCATTGTTAGCAAAATTCTTGTAATACGGTTATTATTTTCGCCGGTTGTATTAATATTTTTGTTTCGTAGTTGTTTTCGTAATATTTTTTAAATCGTACCAACGACTATACAGTATATATCCGGCGTTCACTCTTAAAAATCCTTTTTAAAATCATCGAATTAGTCGTGTCCTTTGATTTCGCCATTATAATGGTTAAAAATCATATCGATAACATACATATTTTCAGTATAAGGGTTTTAATTTTTGATGACTATTTTTATTTTTATTTTTTCATAAATTAAAGTCCAAATACTTTGAAATTTCACTACGAACGATATATATATATAAATGTATTTTGTAAATTCGTTATTTATTCTCAAATCCGTTGCTAGTAAGGCTGTAATTGTGCCTAAAGTAAGTGGTTATTGCGTATATTCGTAATATTAAAGCGGCGTAAGTTTTGAATTTGGCGTTGTTATTAGGCTTTGAATACGTTTAGAATTTTTTGGAAAAAGCGTATAAACACGTAAATGTAAATATAATAAGGTGATTAATATTTACCGTAGATAAATTTTAAGAATACGTAAATCAAGCATAACCATAGCCTAAATAGTCGTTTTAAATTAGTTAAGTTAACTTTTATTAATGTTATATTAGCCAAACAACGAGGAAAACTTCAACGTCGTAATTACTAAACTTATAATACACGGTATATGGAAAACGTAATGAAGCGGATAAAGTAAATCGTAAAAAGGGAAAAGGGAAATATGGATGTGGGGAGGTGTATTATATGATCCGGTGTGTAAGGTCTGATCTAAATGAACGATTCAGGTTATCGTGTTATAACTTCTTTTAAATATTATAAACGGTTTAGGTCTTATATTCGTTACCACCTTTAGGTTTCATAAGCGGTGTTAATGTTATGTCTATAATCTTTTATAAGTTTCATAAACGGTTTAAATACTTTATTTCAATCGGATAGATTCTTACGAAGAGTTTCGAAACTTAATAAGTTTGGCTTACGTGGCCTAAAACGTAATAGGACGCTTTTCAAAAAGTGCTCAGATACGTTTAAAACGCCAAAACAAGTCAACGGTAAACGTAATGGAGCTTTTAGTAAACAAGGTACCAACTAATTAATAATATAGTACTACAATTGTCCTTCCTCAAGTTATTCCAGATCTTATAATCTTGCTACGCTTCGAGTTTCAAAGGCGTTTCCACGTAATTACACACTCCGGTATAGTTTTTATAAACCTTAGTAATAAAGTATAAACAGTTGGAACCGCTATAGCATCCCGCTATAGGTATTTAACTTCGATGTATTTATTTTGTCCTTGGTTATTTGTAATTTATCTAGTCAGATACTAATTATTATAGGTAAGGACTCTACCTAATTTACGTAATCGTAAAAAAATAGAAGAGTAATCGTAAAGATTGGTATTATAGTAGTAAAGATAAATGATCGGTTAAGAAAAAGAATTTTAGAGAGTGCACGCTAGGGATAGGAGGTTATAAACCTCTCATCCGGGCAGTGGCCCTTTTGCTATGCAATCTGGAATACCTCTTCTAGACCGCGCCCCGCATGATGTACTTTGCACCTTGCAAGAGTGCATCCTGCAGCGTGATACGTTATCGTGCAATCTGCAGATGTGCACCTTGTAATATAGTGCAATGCCACTTCGCCTATGTATACTAGTTGTAGGAGTATATAGTAATATCTACACTTTCCAAATATTTTTTATATTTCAGAATATAAAACCACTCAATAATATTTCAATTTATGTAATACTCAACAAGTTTCATATCATATTTAAAGTAATCTTTAAACATATATAAATATTTTATAACAACGAGAAATTTATTAAATACCGAAAATAGTAATTCTCGGCTTCACCGATAAGAATACTAGGACAAAACGAGTAAAGCCTCGAAATTGGATTTTCCCTCAACGGCATATATTTAAAAATAGACTCAACTTAACGTCGAAAAGGTTGTATGAGTTACCGTTATATTTTTCCTTCCTTCCTAAATCTCAACAAATATCATAATTTTCGCGCAATCCGTATCCATTATACGAATTTCACCAAGGAGAAAAGTAATGTATTAATCGCCAAAACCATTTAAATATCGTAACTGTTGTTAAGAAAGGTATCCAAATTAGTAGGTAAGATAATTACACCTAGTAAAGTTTAAAGGAAAAAAGCTAATAGATATATCTATAATAGGCTCTCGAATAAAACCACTCATTCCTGGATTAACTTGTTAAAACTGAACGTGCTAAGTGGTTTATAAATTGAAAAATTAGGAATTTTTAAAGTAAATTTGGTTATAATACTTTTAATATCAGATTGTTAACCAAAGTTCCAATCCAAAAAACTAATAAATGTAAGGATTTTCTGCAAGCGAGTCTTCGTATTTCTCACAGCTACTGATTTGAGTAAAATTGTTTAAATAATATATTGCGGTTTGGGTATAGCCTTAGCAACGTGTTTAAAGGTGTTAAGGGATAATATTGCTAACGATACCTTTACCCCTATTTTCATATATTCATTCAGTATTTCAATTAGTGATATATTCAGAAATTAATCTCACCAGGTTACCATAGTTTATATATTCTCAAGGTAGTATCATTCTTCCTTTACATAGTTCTACTTTTAACTTTTACCAAAGTAATGTTTCGATTTTTCTTTCTCAATTTTTTTTTTCATACGTTAAGTTCAATTCCTAAAACCGTCGATATAGTCTAACAAGGCTTCAATGTTTGAATCTTGATCCTTATGGTTGATGTTGAAGATAAAGTATTCGATTCAATTAGTGAGGTATTTGGGTGTAAAGTATTCATTGACCTCCGAAATTCATAGATTGTCGTCAAAATGTTTGATGAAGGTGGCTCTGAGTACCTTAATTGTTTCTTTTCTAACGGGGTTGGTAATAGTATTAATTACAACGTGTTTTAAAGCCATCAAGATGAGGTTTAAATGGTGTAAGGGGGAAAAAGTGTAAAAGGTTGGGTTGTAGGTTATTTGTCGTTCAAGTTAGTTTTTATTATTAAAAATTGTAGGACTTAGTCGTTTTTATGATTTGAAATTCGTAATAGTAATAGTACATAAAATAGTATTGACTTAGTAATTTGCTAACTTAAAGTTTTTTATGACTTTTAGGCGATCAATTTCAATGCTTTCAATACTATTTAAATATTAATTATTTGGTATTTTCGATGATGACGATAACGTCGTCACTTTCAAGT
Source organism: Anisogramma anomala (assembly GCA_038502455.1). Taxonomy (NCBI): domain Eukaryota; kingdom Fungi; phylum Ascomycota; class Sordariomycetes; order Diaporthales; family Gnomoniaceae; genus Anisogramma; species Anisogramma anomala. The sequence continues at coordinate 3,595,594 of JASMMZ010000006.1, forward strand.
TTCTTTGAACGGAAAACGAACTTAAAAGTCATCCTATTTGCTACCTGTGAAGAGAAAAGGTAACAGAAGGAGGCTCTTTGCAAGAATCTTCCCTGTACGTTGAGCAATTGTAAAATGTAATCGGAAAATAACTTCTTCTTTTACCTAGCTTATCTGTGCTTAATCTAATCATCACTAATCAGTGTTGCTAGGCTTTTGTCGTTGCAACGTAGTCCATTTCAATCTCTGGTAGAAATAACTGGTGCTGTATTGAAAATTGTGATGTGGCTACTTCTAACTTTAGCATACCTTTAGCTGGTCTTCACACTGATTGGTATGGCCAATTGCTTTGTCCCGTGCCTCAACCTAAAGTGGGCACCTACTACATATGACTTTCAGTCAATGCACTCAAATAACACAAACTACAGTCAATTTTCAATCATTATAATCAACAAACTGTAAGTATAGTTGACATGACTGTATTAAAATTGACTGCTATTTCAACAGATAAAGTATTATATTTAATACTTATTTAATTTCAATTTGAAATAAATTAAAGGTATGTCAAATTTTAAAGGTTAAGAAGTAAAATATGAGGAAAATAAGCTTAAGGTTATTGGCTGGTATTAAGATATTAGCTTTAACTTTCAAGTAACGTAATTTTTAGTTGATACTGTTTTTTTACAACGTTTGATAGGTGAAAATCTCTGTCGTCTCTATAATGATGAAGATTTTAGTCTTACTTATTCATCATTTTCGATAGTTATGTGAAACATGTTTTTTAAGTCATTATACTTAATATTAGAGTTGCACGGAACATAATTGAAAGCTATTCGTAATACGTCCAAGGTAAACTATTAAACCTATAGCTAAAAGCTTCAAAGGTTCATTCAACTTTAATTTTAAGCTGAATTAGGGGTCCCGTAACTCCTGAAATAGTTTTTCTTTCTTTTACTAATAACTCGAATATAATAAAGTTTAACAAATCATTTTTCAAAAACCGCAGTTGCGCATAATTTCTATCTATACCTATATTAAGGTATATGTTAACGTTTCCACTCTTATTTATAATGTTTTTGCGATCACGTACGACAATTTAAAAATACTTTTAACTACATTTTGTTAAAGAAGCTTGATAATTAACAATATATATCACAATAATTTCCAATTTTTGAAATTATTAACGATTCTATTTAAACTAGGTATATCAGCCCGGTGGAAATAACGACGCATTATATACATATTGATAGTATCGCAAGCTGAGAAAGTCTTGAAATAAGCAACCAATTAATTACGTAAGTTAAAAATCTTTTTTCTGTAAGAACCATAAGTTATTTTGTTAAGCTTAAGCGTATTAATTTCAATCGCCTATGTTACTCGTCTCCAAATATGTGGATAAAAAGCGGAAAGAAACTTCTAATAACTGCGAGGTATAGTTGTCGTTAGTTTTTAAATAACCATTGTAAATACAATGTTCGTAGTTACGGTTACAGCTATCATAACGGTGTTTACGGCTGGCGCAGCGGCGTTCACAGTTGTCACAGCGCTTGCAATCATCTCGATTTCGCTTCCCACAGTCTTGTTCTTGCCGCCGTTCGTTTTTTTCTCGCTTACAAGGACAATCTTCATGGTGCGAGCGATCCTTACGGCAATAGTAATATTATTAACGATCTTTGTAACGGTTATATAAACGACCGTACCCTAGATTTTAAGCTTTGTTCTAACGGTTAAAGTAACAATTATTGGGATAAAGAGTATTCTTATACCTCTTGCAAGCATTTTAATTGCTATTACGAGAAAAGTAACGTTCTCTATTATCTCTTATCAAAATAGGGCAATGATAAAGATACTTGCGTTCCCCTACTTCCAATAACGTAGTTTTATTCTCTTTCATCTTGGATTTATATTTGCGTTTTTTCTATCCTCGATGAGTAGAAGACAAGTATTGCTAAATGTTAGCATCCAATAGAAATAATATATCGATGATAATTCCTTATTAATTTCTGTCATACCGATTTAACATTCGGATAATATTAATGTACCTTATTTTTATTTCCATATGGTTTCGTAATTCGTATTCATTATTTGATAAATCGAATAAATAAAGGGTATATTTACGAGACTTCATTTTAACACAACCAACATTTATCGAAAATCTTACGATGAGTATATTTATACTCAAAGTGAAGCTTTGGAAGTATACCTTATAATGAATATATAAAATTAATTTTTAATTCCATCAAGAGATTGACAGTTCGAATATTAAAATTCGAAATATCTTGATTAATTGGCTTTTGACTCTGGGATCTACATACGTAAAAAAATCTAGCTATTACCAAAGAAACCAAACGTCTATTAACACAACATCTTTGCATATAGTCACAATAATAAAATCGGATAGATTGGGGTATTCTGGATTAAAGACCTCTACCTATTTTCGTTTTAGGCGCCTCCTCCTTGTAGAGTATTATGCGAGAGGTTAAGAAGTTTCATGCCGATTCTAGGTTTCTCGTCGGTTGTCTCGATGCTTGTTTTTGCGTTTTCGAGGTTCGTACTCGCGATAGTCTTAGGGGCGGTCGACAATTTGCTCGCAAGCTTCACGGTTATTTTCGCAAAGGCGACGATCCTCCTCGTGAGGACGATGGTTCTCCTTACAATCATAATGGTTCTGACAAGGACGGGGATATTAGGGTGATTTATAGTAGAGAGAATCACGTCGTATAATATCCAAGGTGATAGAAACCTCCCTGGCGACACTTGTCTCAATTTTATTCTGTACCTAATTCCTCATCTTACAAATAAAGCCATTAAAACCGTCAAAGCGTTCATTCATTTCCGTAAAGCGCTGGTTAAGTTATCTATTAATAGTGTTGTAAATATGAGCTCTAAAGAGCTTTTCATTGTTGCTAATACCATTGCTACTGCCATTGCTACTGCCGCTTATAAAGGCATCGTTTTCAGTAGAATAAGGTTCAGAAATTCCAGACATCGTTTGAACTGACGTATGGAAGCTAATTCAAGCGGTTGAGGATAAAGATATAGGGATACGAAAAGGGAGATGACTTTTGAGAGTACAGAGGTCAAAATCCGAGAATTGCTTGCCTCTGATACGCTGCAATAACATAGAGGGAAGCAACCTATCTGCCAATAGGACTTTCAATTTCCTAATGATCATGGAAGAGAATAAAGAAATATATTAAAGACCGATGGTTAAGCTGAGTTGAATGGTACGTGCTTGCTTGTTGATCTTGCGCATTGTAGACTAGTGGTAATAAAGCCTAGTATCAACTTAACTAGTTGATTACAGCTATTACTTGATAGGACTGTGTGATGTGCTGTGGTTTACAATAGTATTGAAAGATGAAGAAAATAAGTTATAAGCTGCGTTACAGAGTGTGCAGAAGTTAAAGGTATATATCACAACAATAAATGAAAGGTAAATGGGTTGAGGTACTCCCCTTAAGTTCAACAATTAATTGAATCTTGAATTTATACTGTAATTTATAGGTCATACGATTCCTCCGGTTAGAATGAAGTTATGATTTAAATATTATGGATATGTTATTCCAAGAACTTTTAAACTCTTACAAAGGTAGTTTTATTAACCCTAGTCGATTTAATATCATGACTCTTTCAATGAAAATTAAGGTAAAAATAGTTGAGATTATGCATACAAATTAACTATCTATTAAATTCTGAATATCGACTTTTAGTTAAAGTTGCAATTGATATACAATTATTTAAATTCGAGTTTTTAATTATACGCAGCTTCGTTACTATAAATTGAACCGTAACAACGACAGGAGTATTGTTAATTTATATAAGAACTGTATCAACAGTTTGATTTACTTATGCAAATCGGAGGTATTATTTATAGACTAAGGTTTTTTTATCCGTTTGAACTTTAAACTACAATTAATGAATGTAAAACCAATAAAAACCTATTTAGATAAATCTATAAAGAAGTTGAACGTATCATATAACTGTTCCTAATAGATACTTATTACAAAGTTTTTGAAACAATCCCAATGAAATAATCCTTCATAAATTAGTCATTAACTATGTATACAATCGGATAATGTTACAACTATTAAGTTTATACTTTTTATTTATACCTATTACTAAATTTATTACTAATACAACTACCTCAAGTTAGTCAATCCTTAAAATCGTAAGCGATAACTTATGGATTTAATCTTGAAGTTTCTTACAATATCCTTGAATAATCAAACATAATTTCATGTTCGGGCTTTTCCTTTTTACATAATAAATAATGTTTGACTTGAAAATTCTAAGATTCAAATTGTACAAGCGAAAATTACATTTATGTACAAGTTATATAATTATTTTTGTAGAAAGACTATTGAGTTTGATCTTATCGGTTTTTGCAAAGAATCCGCTTAAGATTTCAATAATTCCTTGTATACAAAGCTTAATACCAAAATTTTGATGATTATTCTTTTCATTAACACAAACAGGTATATAAGTACGCACCAATATATATTTACTATCATATTCGGTTTTATTTCTCTTGTTGAATGGTTGGCCGTGCCTCCATTACTTCATAAACTTATTACATACAAAAGGAGGAGCATTATATTCATTTTCCTGCTTATTTCAGGGGTTTTGATTGGTATTCACGTTAATATATTGTCTAGGTTAGGTTATGCAAATTATTGTGAAACCTTTTTAAATTTCAACAAGTACTTTTGAATAAACAATACTCGAGATTTTGAAGATGCTATTTCATTTACCTAGCTTTCACTATAGAAAAACTGTGCTTTTTGATAACAAAATTGAGACGTTGATTATCGTAAAAGTAATCTTGATATGAAAAGAACTATTTGCTTAACGTATAGAAAATATCCTTAGTAATTTCTTGAAAGCTTTCTTGTAAGTCGTAAACTTTCTTTAACGATTTTATAATGAAATATATTTGTTAGTTCAACGGTAATATGATTGGGAGACAAGGAAAGTTAATATCAGATCGTTAAAGCCTATAATATCATTCAATATCTTTACCATCATTCAAAAACATACCTCTTAATTTGTAAAACCTTGAATATCCAACGTAAAGGAAAATCCTATATTTTACTAAATAACGCGTATATCTTCTCATCCTTTAATATAATTCGACGAATTTAAGCGGTGCATATTTATATTGAATCCATATTATTTTAACATCGATTCAAAGCTTCTCTCTCATAAAGTTAATATTAATATCATCAACAATCACTTCCAGTAACCCAAGATAAATATTTTTATGAAGTCTTTGGCGCTGTTTCAGTTCTTTTAGCCGTCAACAAACTAAACGATTGAATACTTCAAAAACAAATTACTTCATCTACGATAGAAAAAAGTTTTCATTTCAGTAGAAGAATATAGCTTAAGTCATACAAATAAAGTCAATATTATCCTTTAAAGTAAATTCGAAACTTTGAGGTGTTTTCGCGTAGATTTTTCAATAATAGTGAAGCTTTTCAATGGATTTCAATGCGAAATATTTCATTTTTTGATACGCAATAAATTTAAGAAATGCATTCAATCCATTGATGGTTTAATAATCAAAACATCAGTATATTTAACGTATTTTAAACTTTGTTACGTTTATTTTTTTTTCCCCAGCCTTGAAAGATGAAAGAACAAATGGCCAATTCAAAGACGAAAAAAAAACTTCATCTTTTCTTAACCAATTTATCAATGACAATAACAACGTTAACGTCAGAAATTTTGATGTTTTTAAATAAAGGAAAAGTGAGGTAGATTATCTAAAGATGTAATATGTATTGTATTTAATAATTGTTAACATAATTGTTGATCCTAATAACAATAATTTCTCACTTATACCAAAGATAATTCTAACTTAACCAATGTATTAATAATTTATTTTCGAAATGTTAATGTTTTCCATTCGTAAAACGATATACTGTGAATACTCCTCTATGAAGTATTTCGTTACTACCGTATTTAGTATAACTTCATAAAATATACGCTCAGAATAAGAATCACGGAAATTGAAAGTATATAAAATATTAAAGGTATAATTTTATAATAAAGATAGAGGCTTTAGTTTATTAGGTTATATAGAAGTTGTGGTCGACTAGTTATTAAATTGTTCTCAAAGAAGTATATTTATTTTATATAACTTGTCTGAATTATTTATCGTTATCATTAAACGAGTCTAGATCCTCGTACTTTATATTACAATCTAACTAATCCCTTTCAAAAACAACAAAGTACTAGGCGTAATAAATCATTTACTATTTATAAAGTTTAACAATATGGTAACATCTTAATGAATTACCAGATTTACAAAAAGAATACTTTTTATTAATTTATAATGATAATAATTACAATCGCGATTACTATATCGGCTTGAATTGTAACCGCTTTATCATTGTTGATATAGACATTAATTCAAAATTCTTAAAGAAAACTCTTATCATATGAACCTATCGTACTTACATTTTATATAATATGTAATCAAAAGTTGGTTCTTGTCTCAATTGCAAAAATTGTTAATTTAAAGGTAACTACCAATTGAATTAGACGTACCCTCTATCAAAATTATAGATAAAAACTGTAACTAACTAAAAATCTCCTACAAGTAATACATGGGTGTTATGAAACGCTAATACCAATAATAATATCCATATTATACTCTCGGGATATATATTCGATAACATTGATTTCCTTTATAACTTGCTAATATAACATTAACTTCATAAGCATCAAATGAAAAATATTCATTAACATTTAGTTATTTTTAGATATTATGGTCTTCTACTATATTATGACCTGATATATATAATTTCGCTTAAAGTTAACATCGTATTCGAAATAACTATTCATTTGGTTACAAATATTAAAGAAAATACTTCCTTTAGTTAAAAAGTTTAGGAAAAAATCTCTGTTGTAATTCATGAAGATCTCAATGAATAGTAAATGAAATCCTAAAGGTTAAACTTTCATTCACTTTGAAATATTCAGAAACGGAATTATATTCGTATTGAATAGATTATAAGGTTTCTTGTTATAAATGTTTATGTTATTCTAAATCCTAGCGAAAAAAAATACCAAGCTTGTTTTTAATATTAACCATCCAAATCGGTTCAAAAAATAGGTTATAATAATTGTTAAAGTTATCGATGATATTTCTTACCAAAGTAAGTTTTAAAACTTTAAAGTTATAGTGATAAAGGTAGTTACCAGTCGCTTAATTCGAAAGGTAAAACCAAACAATAAAACCTGTAATATTTTTGCTAATATACACATATCTTTCTTACTTTCATGTAATCACGCTACGTGATATTTTACTTCAAGGATGACCTTAACGATTTTAACGGCTTCAAAGAAAATTTGAACGGTTTTGACTATCCTTTTTTATTAAGCGTTAGGTAATGTCGACTTCAATGCTTTATGTTCCTTTGACAGCCGTTACTTCACTAACTTTACCTCTGACGAACGCGTATTACGCGTTACCAGAAGCAAAAACTCAACTGCCCAACAAATCAATCGGTTTCTTATCGTTGAACTATGAAAATTTATTAATTGAGGGGCTAAATATTTAACTTAATTCGTGATTGAAGGTTGGTTCCCAAAAAACGCGTATAAAAACGTTAGTAGTAGTTAATAATATGCTCCTTTTGACTTTGTAAATCTTAGGGGTAAGGATCTTAAATGTAATCCTTTAGTAACATCAATTTAAAAAGGATTTTTTTACTAGTTCCTTTTTAAGTCTATTCAGGATACCGATTTTCTGCCTTCAAAGCTTTGTTTTTAGTTCAGTTTGAATGATCTAAATCGCTTTCCATATATTGGTCATGTAGTTGATAAAAATACAAGAAAGTTTTTAAAGATGCAGGTACCTCAACCGAAGTCTTCTCCAACTTCTTGGTCAAGGATGTATTACCTGACGACATTGGTTAATTACTCTTGAATGATGGTTTAATCAACATGTTCATCCCAAATATCTTCATTTTCAAACTTTACGAAAACGGATCCGAAAACCTCAAGTACCTTAATAAATTCCTAACTTACTATCATCTGAACGTTGTAACTAATTCTTTGACATGAATTTAAGTAGAACGTAGCAATTGAAGATAAGTAACTTAACTATTTGGGCAGGAAACTTAACGATTTAAGCATAAAACCACTTATTGTGACTAAATTAACGTAATAATTTTAAGGTATTTAGTAATGTTTCTAATTCACGATCTTATAATATAGGGGGGGAAGATTAGTATAGGAAATGAGGGTTAAGGGTTTTTTCGATAAAGTCGTTATTAGTTGTTGTTAACATCTTAAATTTAGAGATTGATAATTGAAACTTAGACTAATAATAGCGATTTAACCGTTTATCAAATTTAAAAGTCTTAGCAACTTAGTAATTTCTTTCTTAACGATTTAAGATTTACAATAATTAATTTGAACGTCTGCTTCAAAAAGATTTTCATAAAAATCATTGGTGTTTTCGATAACAATGTCGTTGCTACTGTTAAACTACCGTAAAAATGGAAGTAATCTAAGTTTTATTACTTACTGCCGTAAAAACCATCGAAATTCGTAAGAGTTTTTCGCAAAAATCATTACTCTATCTTATGATTGCACTAAATATAACCTGAAAGTAGTTTCTTCTTCTACCTAACACATTTATACTTAACCTAATAAACACTAATTAATGTTCATAATCCTTTAAACGTTGCGAGGTTATTGATTAAAATTGTAGTCGAAGTGACACTACTATTACGAAATAAAGTAGTAAATGTATTGTTCTGAGTTTGGTACACCACTCGCCGATCTGCAAATTAATTTGTAAAGCCAATTGCTTAACCTTTACCCCACGTTGAATTGGGCACTCAACCGCAATTGACTGGCAGTCCGTACAGTTAGCTTTAACTGCATTGCACTTGAATGATATTCTAACAAGTATACCATTACTTTTACAAAGATATTTTTTAGTTGTAGAAAATATATTAGATGTCAAATCGATTTATATCGCAATGAATTAGGAATATTGACTATATCGACCAAAAATCAAAAATGATGTGAATACAATAATATAATAGTTTTAAGTAGTAAAAAAGGTTATTGATCGTACATTATATCTGTACGTCAATATTCTTATACGCTTATTCAGAACGATTTTAAACAAACTTGCAAAATCTTTTATAATAAAGCTTATTAGTTTTAGTAGTATTTATAAGGTGCTTTTATCTAACATAATAAGTTGTATTATTCTATACCGTTAGTACTATGTTTTAAGGTTTGTAAAAAGGTTGTCATTCGGAATAGTAAGGCCATTCATTATTAACATACCGCTGATTAGCGAACCTAAATAGTACGATCTTACAATTTACACAAGTTTGACAATTTTATGTAAATTTGTATTTAATAAAACTAAGTTCGAAAACTTGGAGACATATGTTTCATTTATGCTCTGAAATTCGATAGTAATAAAACTTCTATCTTTCTTTTCTGTCAATCTCTATGAAACCAATTATAGGCCTATAGGACCCAAATTTCAAATAATACATTCAACTTTAACGTCCAACAGAACATTCAAATAATATAAAAATCACTGGTTCAATTCTACTTCCAACAAATAAAGATAACTATATAATATAAATAAAAAGTCCATGATATTAAAATATGAACTTGACAAATAAATGTATATCAATTAAATTTAATACAACATTAACAATTTAATTACGGTTTAAACGTTTGCAAATACGACTAATTCAACCATAACTTACGAAAAGTCACTATTCTGGTTATTTAAACCAGAGCTATCCACTTTACTAGCTGTTTCACAAATACAACCAAGTAAAGAGTAACTATCTATAACTTTTACCAATTACGAATTTACCATCCAGTTACACAAATGGTGATCTTCACAAGTATCTAGAAATATAAATATCTGGGCCACTGATTAGCAGTGGCCCGACTTAGTTCCTTTCTATAAATACACACTTTTGATTTGCACTTAGTTCTACTATACCACCCTACTAGTAAGGAAAAATAGTAGGACTTACTTACCTCACAGGTAAAGGCCCACCGACAGATATTATAATAATAAATTTTCAAGTTATGGAAACGTTGTATAGTCAAAGGAGAAATCGTAAAAGCTGAAGTTGCGATGTATGAGTTACATATATGGATTGCAATAGTTGTGCTTAGTACTATAATCAATTCCGACTTATACCGGATCCGGCGCATCCTGGATCACTCCAGCCGGACTGGCTTGGATCCACACAGCTCCGTATAAAAATGATGTTTTTTGGATTGCCTTCCCGTCACTGATGGTATTTGTATTTTTTTTTATAGGGGCGGGCGATATGCAGGAAATTGCGTTCACATAGACGACCCCCAGATCTTCTCTCGCCTGCCAGAGTGCATCCGAACGCATAACAAGTCGCTGTCCGCGTGAGCGGGTCGGCGCCACACGGTGGGTGGCACGGCATGCTCCGTACTACTATAGTAAGTGGATGCAACGCTGGAGATGCAACGCCGAGATGCAAAACACGCCTGCACGCACGCACATGCTGCCGCCGCGGGCCCAAGTGAGACGTAGTTGACTGTCGAAACGGGCCTAGACATTAACGGCTCGGCTGCTGCCGCGACTGCTGTCACAGTTGTCCTCTCCTCCTGACCACGACACCGGCCTCGCCGGCCAAGGACGCTGTGCTGAAGACTTGTCGCCAGAGGGGATGCTACACTTTCAGGGCAGGTGGGCGGGAGGCCACTGCCGTGCGAGGAGCGACAGCGCCCGCGACAGCGCCCGGTCCGCTACTGGACAGCTGAGCGTGCCCGCTCGCTTAGCGGATGGCGGTGCCAGGTGCTCAACGCCGAGGTCTCTCTTCAACGCCACACTTCAACGCCCCACCAAGATCCGACCCGGTGCGGACTGTCGCAAGTCAAGGCATTGGCTGTCCGCCATACACGCCGTGCACATGCACACACAGTATGTATGTCTCAGCCTCGAGGACGCGTGTAACAGAATCACGCCCCCTTCACGTCCCCAAGCCTAGTCCGACCCATCGACCACTTCACCAGGTCTACAGATCCTATACCTGCCGCCCCCCGCCGCTCCTTGGGACCCCTCACTCCCTCGTGACCACCTGCCCCTGTTGTTTTCCCATGATTTCTTTGTCTTTCCAGCATTGAGTACAGCCGGCACACGGGAACGGCGTCGCGACCAATTCGAGAGCACCAGCCGGCCGTACATCCATCCATCCCATCACACATCGACCTCCTGCCATGGACCCCCCACCCAGGCCCCTCCGCCTCGCCATCCTCGAAGCCGACACGCCCCTGCCCAACACCCACGCCAAGCACCACGGCTACGCCGGCGTCTTCGCCGCGCTCTTCGCGCGCGCCGTTGCGCCCGCGCCGCTGGCCCGCTACCTGACCATCACCGCCCACGACGTCGTCGGCGCCGGCGCCGGCCCCGGCACCTACCCGGCGCTCGACGCCGTCGACGCCGTGCTCATCTCGGGCTCGCGCCACTGCGCCGCCGACGACGGCGCGCCCTGGGTCCGCGCGCTGGTCGCCTTCACCGCGCGCGCGCTCCTCGGCGCGCCGGAGCGCGCGCCGCGCGTCCGCGTCGTCGGCGTCTGCTTCGGCCACCAGATCGTCGCGCGCGCGCTGGGCGCGCGCGTCGCCGCCAACCCGCGCGGCTGGGAGGTCAGCGTGTCGGAGGTGCGCCTGCGCGCGGCGGGGCGGGCCGTCTTTGGCGGGGGCGCGACGTTGGTGCGTTTTTTTTTTTTTTTTTTTTTTTTTTTTTTTTTTTTTTTTTTTTTTTTTTTTTTTTTTTTTTTTTTTTTTTTTTTTTTTTTTTTTTTTTTCTTATGTTTTTATTTCCTTTAGTTTTTGTTTTACTAATTCTATTAGTTTCAAAAAAAATCTTTTTTTTTCTTTTTTTTTTTTAAATGTCGATTTGGTTGTTCTGTGTGGTTATGGATTGGGGGCAGCGCTCGGTGTGGGTGCGGGGTGGTTCGTTCGTGTGATGGAGTGTTGCTCGCTGACACGTACTAAAAAAAAAAACCAGAGAATCCACCAGATGCACAGAGACATCGTCCTCGGCACGCCGCCTGGCGCGGAGTGCCTGGCCGAGTCAGACAAGTGCGCGAACCAGGGCTTCTTGCTGCCGGGGCGGGCCATCACGGTGCAGGGCCACCCGGAGTTCACGGGCGAGATCATGCCGGAGATTCTGGACGTGCGGCACGAGGCTGGGGTCTTTGACGACGAGCTGTACAAATCCGGCATGGAGCGGGCATCGGATGAGCACGACGGTGTGAGGATAGCGCAAGCGCTCCTGAGGTTTATGAGCGGCCAGGTTGCGTAGACGGGGCCGCTTCTCGTGCGTGTATTGATTGCACATGTGGATGAGGATGGCAGCCTACGGGTTGCATTCATCGAAGAAGGTGGCAGCGTATGTGTGGGCCAAGAGTGTGCCGGCTACCTAGAACAAGCATCCCATCAATTCATGAGCCCCATCCATCCCAGCATTCACGAACACTGCTGTTGCTCGTCAGAGCAATGGAACAACTCTGCCCGTTCCCCCCTTCGCCGCAGGGAAACAGGCCCCGAGTTCCGCCTCCAGCTCCGGAAACCAAGAGGGGGAGATACGCATCGAGTGACAAGATGGTGATCGTTCCCAAGGAGGCGGACGGGCCGAGAGAAAAATAATGGGCATTTGATAACCTGTCTGCCAGTCTGGAAAAAGAAAGCGGAGGAAGTTGGCTATGCCAAACTTGTGTGGACTCAAGACTTGTGTATCACTCAAGACAACGATTCTGGTATACCTGTAGGCCTTGCGCCCATCTGTTCGAGTAGAGCCTGTGTTGATTCAAAAGAAGATCTGGTCGGTAAGCCGTGTTCTATGGCAGCACAACAGCCCAGGAAGAGGAATGGTTGCACCCCTACGACCTCTGCCTCTACCCAATGAGGTTGAGGAACGGCTCTGGCCAGGCGGCCATCAGCAGGGGCTTGTGGGGGTCGCGACCGCTCTCGGGGATCAACATGCTGATCCTGCGGCGATCCTTGTTGACGTCGCTGATGTAGACGAAGCCCTGGACCGAGGCCGTTCGGATGGCCTCGGGCGAGTCGCCGACGGTGGCGTTCATGATCGGCATCGTCCAGTGCGTGAGGGCCGGGCTGGGGTCGACCTTCTCGAGGCCGCGGTGCTCGGTTGGTTGCTCGGTTGCTGCGGCCGGGAAGAGAAGAAAAACGGTTAGCATGCGTCCTCCGGAGTATCATAGGCATCCCAGTCGGTGTAGTGGAGCACCTACGCTCGGGCACACGGTAGATCGTGACCGTGTCGAAGTCGACCACCTGCGTCGTCGGGCTCAGCGTGATCCTGCTATCGCCAAAGAAGTAATCCTTGATGGCTGCGTGCTGGCAAGCCACGAGCCACGCCTCGTCGTTGCCCACGGCCCCGTCCGACTTCTCCACGCCCACCACCCCAATCCACTCGCCCAGCGCCGTCTTGACGCCCATGAACCGCTTCTTCAGCGCCTTCTCGATCGCGTCCGAGCCCAGGACCACGATGATATTGACCGAGAACGCCTCCGCCACAAGCGCCAGCATATCCGCCTCCGCGGCGCCCAAGTCGCCGCCGCTGCCCAGGGTGACGCCAGGGGTGTCGATGATGAGCCCCGACGCCTTGGTCTCGGCGTTCTTGGCCATCCGTCCCGTCACCGCGCCGGCCAGCTTGGGCACCAGCTCCTTGTACAGGCTCACATCATGCGTCGCGTCCTGGTGGCCGTACTGATACACAATCGGCAGCTTCGGCGGGACCGGCGACGGTCCACTGGTCGGCGTCGTGCCCCAGCCGTTCATGCCCCCGGCCTCCACATCCAGCATGGTCGCGAAGCACGCCGCAGACAAGGTCCCCGGCAGCGACAGCAGGCCCTCGCGCGGGTCCGTGTTGACGACCAGCGGCTGGCTGCCAGCCTTGACGGCGTAGGCCGTCAGCGTACGCGCAAGCGTGGTCTTGCCGACGCCCTGGGGGCCGACCAGCATGACGCGCGGGCCGCCGGCGGTGCGAGTGCCCGTGTCGGTGGCGGCGGCCTTGCGGCGCAGGCCGTCGAGAAGGTGGTGCATGTTGAGATGCGAGAGGGCGGCGGCGTTGACAGCGGGCAGCTCGGCGACGGCTTGGTGCTCGCAGGCGCCCTCGACCTCGAGCTGGCAGCCGTCCAGGGTGAGGATCTTGGAGCGGACGCCGCGCAGCTGGTAGCGCTTGTGGAGGACCAGCTCTGTGCCGTCGCGCTCGGCGTGGCCGGCGACGACGCGCACGGTGATGGGGTTCTCGTGGCCGACCTGGAAGCGCCACTCCCATCCCTGGTGGAGGGTGACATACTGGAGTGTCGGGCCAGTGGTTGCCTGGATGGAGGGGATTCTGTTAGCAAAGCTGTAAACGACAGACCCATCACTGATTTTTCGGTACCAGGGTGGTGTGGAAGCCATGACGGTGATCGTAATTTTGCTTCATAGCAGGGCTGCTATGGTTGCTGTCACTGATATTCTGGTGGAAGAAGAGAGCATGAGATCTGAACGCACTTTGATGGGCAGTTTGCCCAGACCTGGGATGGACATGGCAACAATGGGCTCTGGTTGTTGCTGCGAGTGGATGCGTCAATACTTGAGGTGTTGTCGACACTTGAGGTGTCGATGCTTATGGTGTACCGGTAAGGTGTTGTTGTGAGTGAAATGGGCTCATGCAAGCAAGGCAACAGTGTTCCTTCCCAGCGATGATCAAAGGAAAGTTTCACCAGAAGTCACACTGGCTTCTCGACGGTGACTGGTGATATACCGTATGTTTGGGGTGATATACTCGAGATGAGTATTCACTTGTGACAAGTCTGCGCCAGACTGCCAGTCTGCTTGCCACAGCCGGGCCCTAGCAGAGATGAGGATGCAGGTAAGCTCAGTGGCTCATGTCGACGCTCTGCATGTTGCTATGGGAAAACGCTATTCTAAGCAGACATAGAAATTGTCGGCAGATGGAATCTCGGCTTGATCGTGGCTCACATCACCTGCCAATCCCTGAAGCACGTGACCAGATTCAACAGGCCAACGGCAGAATAACTCAGAAACTCATACGAATCCTTAGGACTTCGCATCAATTCAAGGGTGGTAGGAATGAGAATAGGAATGTAGGTTGAATGAGCCCTTGATTGTCGAGAACTTGAGACGTGATGAGATGAGAAAGATCTTGTAACAGCTCCAGCTTCTACAGACTCTCCTGCAGTGGGCGGTGGGGCCACGGGCGCAGCCGCACAACCACACACAGGCTCTCTCTCAGTGGCTCCCAGGCTTTGTGTTGGTGCCTGCCGCATATGGCGTAATTAGTAACATACGTCCGGGTTAGGATCGTTCCGGATGGTAGTTTGGAATGTAGATAAAATAACAATAATTTCGTTTTTTTTCTTCTCCGAATATACTTATCATCATTTCTATTACTATATCAATTACTTTCTTAATGTAGTAAATGTTGAATGATTTGTAGCCTTTTTAAGATTATAATGAAAACTTTATAAATGTGAAAATTTTGAATGAAACCCTACTTTTTTTTCGTTAAGCTAAAAACTTGAAATATTGTTAATAAAACAGAATTTAAAATTTATAAGAAAGGGAGTTAACACTAATAAATATAAATTATTACTGATGAATAGAAGTTGCTGTAAAGAGGCGAAAGTTAGTATTAATATGATCCTAATAATATGAAATGAACGGGTTTAATAAGATTGAAGAAGGGCTATCACAATCAAAATTTCTATATCTTCACTTATTATTGGAATAGCAGTCAAATAAATTGCAGTCAAGTCAACTTTACTCGCAGTAAAGTTGACTATATGTACTAAAAATTGACTGTAGTTTGTGGGATTTGAATATACTGCACTGCAAATGCAGTGCAGTAGGTGCCCACTTCAAACTGTGGCACAGGCCAAAGCGTTTGGCCATACAAATTAGTGTGCAGACTGGCTAGCGATCTCCGAAACTTAGAACTTACAACTCAGTCTTTACAACCAATTTCAATGCAGCACCAGTTACTTCGACCACAGTGATTCGACTCGACTACGTTGCGATAATAAAGGTCTACCAACACTTACATATATATTAATAAAGTTCAATCAATAAATAATGTTTATAAGTAATTTGTACGTCAAAGTAATAATATAAGTATAATATATTTACGATTTCGTTTTAAAATATTCAACTTTATTAACTATCGTGAATTATTACTATTTACCCTAATTTCATTAACACTCTCATTTCATTTTACATTATGTTACCGTTTCACATGTAATTATTTATATGATTGATGTTATTAGTATATTCAACGTCACTTGTGTAATTTCTACCGTGTATTACAGGTAAATATTTATACAATAAGTATAAACCAACTCTATTATATATGCAAATGGGTCGAAATTAGCTAGAACTTGTTATAACTAAAGACTTTCAAAAAATATATGACTTATTTTAGGTATTATACTTGATGACATCTATAAAAAAATCATAATCAATTATCCTGCCTATGAACTAAATATTTACCAATATGAAGTAGTGGTTAACTAGACAACTAGTAGACACAAATGATTTGAGTGATCAATAAAAATTCTATTTTTAAAGTATTTGGCGGCTTATTACAAGTGAAAGATTATAGGGTTAATGTATAAAGATTTGATTGTAAAAGGAAAACGAGTGAAAACTAGTAGGTGTAACGAAAAAGACTGCGTTATTATAGTATTATACCAATCAATAACGCTTAAGCCCATAATATAATCCGCTATTGAAGCGCGTGTAATCTCGAAACAACATAAAAAAACATGGTTTAATCCATTTAAAACCACGTTTAGGAAGGTTTAAAACATAGTAATTAAACAAAATATGAAATTATAAAAAATCTAAAATGTTGGACAAATGTGTTAAATCACGAATGTAACATGTAGTTATATAGTAGATATTTTGAATTTATCAAGCTTAATATGATAACTACTTCGTTGCTTGAAACTTGTTCCATGTAATATAATAATTCTACGGGTTTTGAATCCTAAACTCTCAATTTACAAGACTTGCATGAAATATATAAATCTAATACTTACATTAAAAGAGTTAGTTTATTATAGTTAACGTAAGATTTTTAAAACAAGTACATTTTCTAGTTTATAATTTTTCAAGTGATATTATTATAGTGTTTACTTGATCAGGTATCATAGGTCAATAGAATAGCATAATCTGGTTGTAGCTTATATTGGTGTGGATTTCGGTAAAGACTTTAGAATAAATATTAGTGTTAGTTAAAACGCTGTTATAGACGAAGACTTCAGTCATTTTTTCGATTAAAATATTGGGATCGTTGAAGATAATCGATTCTAAGCCAATGAATCGGGTTTATTAGCACGAAATCAATAAAATCTTGGAAAATCATCGTTACAACTGTGTAAATCAGAAGCGGGTTCCTAAATAAAGATATAATTACAATATTAAACCAGGAAGTTAAGGTTATCTGCATCTTAAACATTGAGAATATTACTTAATTAACATATTTAGATAATTTTTAAAGTATTATCTTCGCTTTTTCATTTGTCAAGTTAGGCTAACTACATTTTTACATGGTTGATATCTTGATAACATAATTAGAAGCGGGTTGATACAATAGATTTAATGTAGATGTACGAAATATTAGAATGACTTCAATAGTATTAGAGAGGTTGAAAACAAGATACGATAGTAAATTTTAGTGATAATAGAAGATTTCACTAACTTTGTATCACATTTATCGATAGCTTCATTCGTTTTTATATTTTCTATACTTATATAAATATAATTCTCGATTAAATACCAAAAGACTTTAGATTTATAAGTATTAATATTAGCTTCATTAATCATTTTCATGTATTTAATAATTCGATTGAATTATATATTAATACGATTCAGTATATCTGCAATATTATTACTAATATTGAATTCAATTTTTTTTTCCATATGTTATTGGCTTCAGCGGGACTAGTTGAAAAGGTTCTACATAAAAATGCAAGTGAAAGTAATAACTTGTAAAAAAAATAAGTCGGAGTTGGTAGATCTTTAGAAGTTGCAACGTTTTTGATTCAATTGGTCGAAGTAACAATAGTATTGCGTAGTCAAGTGGTGGTTCTATTTTTTTAGGTTGGGCAGACCGCTAGCCGGTCTGCGTAGTAATTTGTATGGGTAATTGCTTCGCATATACTCTAGTATAAAATAGGCATATACTGTATTTTACATACAACTAATATAGTTGGCTCACATAAAACAATACACTTAACTTTCAGTCAGTATAGTTTACTTTGCTTTAAATAAAGTTAACGTATTGTACTATAATTACTACTATTTTAACACTGGCGGCCTTTTAGTTTCTGCGCGTACGTTAGTGTAGTTAACTAATGTTTTCTAGTATCAGTTGAATTTTGATCTCATTAACTGGCCAGACCCGTATTAATTTCAGTTGACATTAATATTAAATTTTATCCATTCGTGATTAAATTAACCCCAAATGCTTTTAATTACTTTACGGCTTCATACTCCGACTCTTTTCATTTCTGCGAAACATTTTTCTCTTATAGGCTTATAAAAACATTCAATTGAAACGTGTTAATAAAACAAGTCGTTATCATTAGTCCCCAATCAGTTTTCTAGTTTGTTAGTATATATTTAATTGCCGTTACGTGGTTTGGTTTTGCCGGGTGGCCTATTAACGTAGTTCTTGATGTATATGGTTAGCATATTGCTTTCCACAAACCTTCTAAGGGTTTTATTTAGCTATGCCTTCGTTATAGCATTAGTGGGGTATATTTCCCCCGTTAATTTTCCGGAACTCCTCTATTTAACTGTTCTCGTAGGCTTTGAAGAGTGTTATTTAGTCCATTATTGAGCGTTATTCGCTGGTAGTTTCGAGTTTCGAAAGTTATTCGAATAGGCTTTTCGAATCAGTATAAATTACCACAGTAATAGGAGGAAATTGTAGCTGCTTACTAATAAAAATGGATTTTTACCGTGATATATCCATATTGAAGCCTATCATTATACTGGAAACCTTTTAAGTTGGTACGTTTCGTGTAATCATTTTACATTTAATGAAGGTTTAATATATTAGATTGTCAACTACGCTAAACAAATCCACCCGTTCATTCTTATTAACGAGGGTTATTAGGAAGCTAATTTGCAAAAATAAGTCGGTATTGTTTGTAAAGATCCTATCTGTCAAAATTATTAACTTGGCTTTTAATAAGTCAATCGAGACTATATTAATCCTCCGGTTTATGTTTTGTATCTGCCACTTAAGCCTTTCATTTCATCGGTCAAATTTCTTATTCGTTTGATTTTGTATTTATACCGTAATAAATAGGTCGTAAAAGGTTTTCTATTGATATAGGGTGGTTATATAGTTACCACAGGTATGTTGTTTTAGGTACCATTAAGCTTTAGCTACCCTTGTTGTATTAATTATTGTTTGATTAGCGCTTTAACCATTTTGTCGAAATTTAAGGTTAGTACTAATACTAGGTAAACGGATTAATGATCCGTTAAAGTTAAATTAGTTGCCTTTCGCTAACATCGTGACCGGCTTGTAATTTCAGAACGTAAAGTCATAAATCGCTTATTGTTTGAATGTTATAAAGCTAGCCGTTTTAATAAAGAGGTTATCGTTAGTTTATATGCCTATTAACCCGAAGTTTTTACTTTACGTTACCAGTAGGGATGGATCGTATATTAAAGACTTTATATTTAATCTAAATTTGAAGTGCGATTAATAATTGAAAGCCTAATCGACGCCTGTTTCAGTTAGTCGGTATAATAGCTTAATATATATTATTACTGTTCCCAGAGGGTATATAGTACGTAGGTTTTGTAGTAACTTCGGTAAAATGATTTTTTTATAAGTTAGTTATCAATTGCGTATATGCTTGCGTTATATTTCGGTTTTTAAACGTGAATTTACCTTTATTTTTAGCTAGTAAACTTGTTGCAAAAGCGATTACCAAGCGTTGGCTGATTCTTTGAATCGTTGACGATTACGTGAGGATTCAAGTTTTTCCTTTATTACTATATATTTAAGCGATTAGTTGTGATTCTTTATATGGCTGCCCCGTGGTCTTGACTTCAACCTCGTGGATAATCTTCGACTTGAAAATAATTATATTTGGGTTTTGGGGGTTAAAATCGGCTTTTAGTACAAATTGTATGACTCTTCGAATTAATAGTCCATTAATTTCGACCTTATCGTTTTCTTTAACTGGTTTGCCAGAAGTTTTAATAATTCCTTATATAAGAAGGTTTATTGCCCAGTTTTCGTTATCCTTTTATCTTTCTGCTTATCCAAGCAGTATTATAGATATAGCTTGGTATGTATTCCTCCTCTGTAATATTCTTTTTTTAGGGGGATCGTCCGCGTCGGTAGCGTTTTATCGACTTATCGGTAACTAGTGAAGGGGGCTCGTATTAACTCGATCGTTTAGTTTAATGGTCTTTATCATCGGTTACCCTAATTTAGGGATTGACCTAAGTGATACGAAATGCTATGGGGCTGCTAATGGTTTTAATAATTATTTCAAATTAGTGATACTAAAGATTTTATATAGGTATTTCAATTTATCCGGCTCCTGTTACACAAAGACTTTAATTTATAACGGAAAAGTATATAAGTTGATTATCGTGAGGTAGTTCTTTGTGTTAAAGGTATTATTAATTTGTCTGCATGAGATTTTTTTCCATAATTCCTTTAATGCTTTACCATAAGCAATAGCTCGCTTGTGGGTACTTACTAATGACGGAAATTTACTCTTTCAATGTAGGTACGCTCCAAAGACCAATAGTTTTGTAATTAGGCCGTTAGGGCTTATAATATCGTTTAGACCCTTTACTATTATCTAAAGACGTGCCTTTAGATTCGTAAAACTTTTAATTTCTAGAGTAAGGATATTATACATTCGGCGAAACAGTATTTCTGTCCTTTTAACCTTTTTAATGCTTTAGTAAGCTTTTAAAGACATTTGTTGACACTGGATTCCTATTATCTTGGCATTTTGAAAAACTCCGTCGCTGTAAAATTGGTGCTAATATAGTAAACAATGAAGTTAGGTGGGCTCAAGTATGCATTAATCCATAAAATTTTCAGCATTTCCCACGTATTCATTGCCAATAGGGACTTTGTAAATTGGTCTTCGTGAAAAAAAGGTGCGAAATTAACCATATAGAAACAGGGTTGTTATTGAAATAAAATATATTAAAAAAAACTTTGTAGTTAAAGTCCCCATTGTTTTTCAGTTTGAACTTCAATATTAGTGGGGGTTGGGCTTATTTTTAGTAGTGTTGATAGAGCTTTGACATTGCGTTTAAAATGAATTATTCTACATTTTTATATATGATAGTCTTTGGGACGTTATATAATATATTAATTACTGGATAATTAAACTCCGGTAAAGTTAACGTATTTTTACCTTCTTTAGGTTAAATACTATTTCTTCTGTGCCCTAAAGATAAAATTATAAGTGCCACTATTGAAAGGCGAAAGGAAAACTTTAGTCGTTTTTAACTAATTAGTTGGTGTTAACGTTAACGTTGATACTAAAGGTTGTTATATTCTTTAAGCAAGAAAGGAAAGGGGTAAGGAAATTAAGGTTATGTAATATAATTAATTTTACAATACTTTAAATTAACATTTTCTCTAATAACGATAGTTATTCGCCTAGTCAGAAATTAACTTTGGTTTTGTTAATATCGTAACGATTAATTTCAGTTGTCGTAATACTTTCTCTCTGCAAAGTTACTTATTATGAATAGCTTCCAATTAAGTACTCTGTTGCTCCTATGTCTGCTATAATACTGTAAAATTTATAATCTGCGTAACAATCGCGAATATTTCAAGTATATAAGGGGTGAAGGGGTTGGTTAAGGTAAAGATAAGGGTTTTTACTGTTTATAAGGTATAAGAAGGTGTATTCGGCTAGTTACTAAACCGTATTAAGAGTTGTTTTTTTATATTACTTGGTTTACTTGAAGGTATCGTTACCGTTAATAATCTTATCGTTCTCGAATTTTACAATATGAACCAAATAGTCCTGTTCCGAAGTACTAGAGTATTAAATATAGTGTATTACTTTTTCATTATTACATTCGGTTGAGGGGTTACAATATACCTAATAGTTAAGCGTATTACGAATGTAATATCCTTTACCAATATTACGACGATAGTTTTTACGGTTAATAGATTTATTTCAATCTGAACTCTATTAGCACCAAAGTGGTTATTACCTTGAGTATAAGTCCGTTAGGCTAGATTTCATCCAGTAAAGGGGCTTATTGTCGTATTTAAGGTCGATTTAATTAATATTGTAAGATTTTTTTCATTTATATTAAAGAAATTGACCTTTTGGAGGTATTTGTAAGCGAATTTGGTGTACCCATTATCATAATTGTGAACGAGGAGAGTAATTGACTAAAAAAAGCCTTTACAAGTGGTATTTAGCCGTTGAAGGGCGTATTTAAACTTGTTAACACCTGTAACGACTGACTGTACCTATTCGCAAAGTATAGCTTCGCTAGCGTAAGCTTTCTCTATTACCTATAAGCATTATATTAGCTTATTAAATATTTAATTTAATACGTCTATTGGTATTTCCTCCTCTTTATTCTTCGTTCTTATTGTGATATACCCTATGATATCTCAATCTGTATAATATTAAATTAGGTGGACGTTTTATTCGAAATAAGTTTTTATATCATAGTTAACTTCGCAAAGGGTAGTCTCTCGAGTTAAGAAAGTTAGGTAATGACCCTTAACATACCTTATTAGGATTTCGGGAAATAATAAGTAAAAGCTAAAAGGAGAGACCTCTATCTACTTACAAATATTTAAAAATTGTGTTATTTTCGTATCGAAAAGGTTATAGGGCTTTTCGTTATACTTTTTTGTATTATTTCAAATTTTGGTGCATTCTATAATAAACTTGTAGTTAATGTTGATTTTTTGGACAAGTTTTGTAGGAAGGTTAAGATAGTAATTTTAGCTTCTATTAGTGTTTCCTTATAATTTAAACTTTAGTGCTTCCGAGATAAGGTATTAAGAGTAATCGCTAATCGCTTAGCCCAAGGGGTAAAATCCTATAACAGGACTTGTAGTAGGCTTTTTCGTATAGATAAATTTGCCGTGTAAAGGATTTTAAGGGACTTGGCGATTCTAATTAAAGTTTTAAGGGATAATAGGAGCTTATGGGTTTTAAGGGACTGGACAATTTTATTTAACAGACTAGTAGAGAGTGTTAACATTAATTCCTCTTACTGTATTGGAGGTTACCGCTTTACGTGCTCTACCGCCACTGAGGACGTACTTCACGTTATTATGTGGAGGTTTTAGGCTGTCGAACAGGTTAATGGATTTCTTATTATTAGTGTATGAAAAGGCTTGACTTAGCTAGGGGTAAGGGTGAGGTTCCCTAGAACTTGTGTAGGGGCGTTAAGGTTTTTAATATCTTTTTCCTCAGGATGCAGGTTTTAAGTGTGTTTTTTTAAATTAGGCCAGGTCGAAAAAGGTTTTTACTAGCTTGGTAAAGTTTTTTTCTCATATATAAATCCCTCGTTCTTTAAGTTTTGCCCTTAATTTTGACTTAATACCCTTTAAACCTTTTTCTATCGATTGATGGTTTAGTTGTTAAAACCTTTACAGTATTTTGTAAAAGTATAGTTGCTGCGGTACAGGTCATTGCCTCCGTTCCAGTCGATAATATAGCTCTCGATAAAGTTGAATAGGTGCTTTTCCATCAAGTCTTCTTCGATATCATACCTTTAATGCTTTTTATTATAATGATCTAAAAAAAAGTGGTTTCAATGCATTCATTTCCTTCATTTTCTTTTAACTAGGTGTTATCGTAACTTTCTGGCTGGTGAAGGGCCTGTTATTGTGACTTGAAGTTGTGTAAGAACTTGGCGACTTAGCGTTGGGTTACGCGATATAACTTGGCTTTTTCGGCGCGACTTGGAGAATATTGGTATTTTCGTTAACGTTAGCGAACTTGTCGATTTAATTAGCGTAAGGAAATCGAAAAAAGTGAAGTAAAGGTGAAAACAATTGGTGTTTACGGAAAGGTTAGGTGGAAAAGATAATGTTAAAGATCGTTTGTTATTATAGGTAGAGGTCTAAGGTTGTATATTATTTTGACCGTTGGACCTAATAGTTTTCAAATTATTAACACACGTTGTAATACTAACTAAGACTTTTGCAAACTTACCCAACTTGAAGACTTTTAATAATGAATATCAAAGTTTTTAAAAAAAGATTTTTAAAGATTTTTTTGTATTTTTATTAACGATATCATCGTTACCTTTTGATTGTCATAAAGACTAGCGTTACTTAAAGGTCTTTTTTACATATTTCTGTAAGGATCAAGACAGTAGTAAAGGCTCTTTATAAAAAGATTTACTTTACCCTAACCGTCGTTATTAACATAGAAAGTAACCAGAAAATCCCTTTTTCTTTTACTTAGCCTATCTGTGCTTAACCTCATAAGCACTGATCAGTATTTATAGGGCTTTAGACGCTACAAAGTTGCCGATTAGATTGGTCAAAGTAGGAATAGTATTGCATGGTCAACTAGTGGATGTAATTTTTTAGGTGTAGCAGACCGCTAGCAGGTTTGTGTAGTATTTTGTATAGCCAATTGCTGGGCTCATTCCCTAGTGTGAAGTACGCGCATACTATACTTGGCTTACGGCCAATAACATTAGGCCCACACAAAACAATACACTCAATTTTTAGTGAGTATAATTAAATTTACTCCAAGTAAAGTTGACTTACTGCATTGCAATGACTACTATTTCAATAGTTGATAATTTTAAATATATAATTCGTAGTAGATTTTGGGAATAATAATTTTTATTACCATTATCATGTATGTAACTTATTAAATTCAGTTGAGGGTTTTTGATAATAACATGGATTCTAGTGGTTTATTCATTCAAATTAGTGGATTAATTTTATGATATTTCTAAGACTTATTTGGCAACATTTTGATATTATTTTCGGAAATTAAAAAGTAATTTGGTGTTATATTTGGTGAAATATGATGGTGGCTAGGCAAAGATACATGTAATATATGGGCTTTATAAAAGTGTCAGCAAGTTTCGAAATTATTAGTAATAAAACAAAAATAAAGTTGGAATTCAACAGAAAACTACTATAATAATCTATTCATATATTAGACTTTAATAGACCAATTACCGTAATTAAGTAATCAAATAATTCAAGATATTATATTACATATAGAAATGCATATATGGGGGTTAAAACTAGTTTCATATAGTAAAATGTGGTATATCTGTATAATAGTGAAGTTGATAAGTTTATAAATGATTTTTTTTGTTTTTATTCAGGTTATTTGTAATTGTATTGGTGTTAGAATAGTAGTCAATTGAAGTACAGTCAAATCAACTATAGCTAAAGTTAGTTGACTATATTGACTGCAAATTAACTGCAGTTTGAGGGAGTGACTGCAAGTCTAGTACAGTAGGTGCTCACTACAATGTGGGGTACAGGCGTAAGCATTTGACCATAAAAATTAGAGTTCAGACCGGCTAGCGGTCTTCTAAACTTCGAAGTAACACATTACTACCTTTAATTTAATGCCAGTTACTTTCACTATACAGATTCGAATCAACTACGTTGTAATGATAAAGGACTACCAACACTGATCAGTGATTTTGAAGTTCAAAACGAATGAGCTAGGTTAAATAAAGGGCTACTTTCCGGTTACTCTTTACGATTTTATAAGGTAAAGGGAACATTTTTGCGAAGTTACCTCTTTTATTACGTATGATATTTACAGGTAATAGAAAGAAAGACTTTTAAAGTACGTTTGCTATTTAGAGGTACTTAAAATGAAGGTCAATATCGCTATTATTGAGAACACGAAAAAATTCATTATTAAAATAATTTTGAAAACGTTGGAATAAACCGCCTAACAAATCCTAAAATTCGTCAAATTGGCCAACGGGTCAGTTAATAATATTATAGTTTCTATTATTAAGGGTACTACTATTACAAATTTGAAATCGCAAAAACGAATAAGTCTCATAACCCTTAACCATAAACAATAACTTTAACGTTAAAAACCCCCCGATTTACTTTCTTATATATTTACACCAATTTTGTTTCCGTTCACATCCTTTTAACCTTAATATAATAAATTTGAAACACTACAAAATTCTCACTATCACCGACCCTATTATTGAAAAAACAACTCAATCCCTTGCAACTACCATCATTAAACACCCTAATAATGATCTTTAAATTAAAAAAGTCGACAAAAACATTTACCCTGAATACTTAATTAACTACTTTGGAAACTTTATTCTCAACATTGATTGCAATTATTCCAACTACAGCATTAAAACCTTAAATATTTAAAAAAACCCAAATGTTGATGCAGTTAAAATGAAATATAAAGCTATGTAAACAATAAATCTTACTACTGTAAAAGACTGAAAAAAACACCAACCTAATAGGAATAATCTACAAATATATCAACGATACAGATCATGAATGAATAGATAAAAAAAGAGGGGAAACTTATCGTTTGCGATAAAAATCTTGAACTCTTTAAAATATATTCCTGAAATTATGCTTAAACTCAAATAAATCCCTCAATACATTTTGCTTCATTAATCATTGTACAAAATTAATGTACACATTTATGAAAACCTACAAGTCCAAAAATCAATTAAACTGAAGCTTTAACAAACTTTATAACATTAAAAGTATCATTATTAAATCTAATACCAAAGTCCCTTGATATCTAAATTTTTAAAAATCTTAACACGTTCAATTTTAACAAATGAATCAATCAAAAATTACCTTATAAATAAACTTATTATAGGCATAACCGTTTACTTGTTCTCTCTGAATTCCTCTCTATGTAATTACCTTACCTATTAACACCTTTTTGAAGACTGGTCGAGGCAATTAAAAGGTATTTGTATTCAGTATATCACTTTTCCCCTTAGAAATATCCCTATAGTAAATACAGATTACGCGATAATTACTGGTTTTTCAAAATTTAAAAAGGAAGAAAAAGTAGAACGTAAATCGAATAACTTCCTTAAAATTGAATGACACCCTTTTTTAATATTTACCGCCAAAAAGGGATTAAATTGCGGAACGATCACTCGTTATTTCCCAATATCGTTACCCATTAAGTCGAAAACTATTATTTTCAGTACTTAATGAACTCCTCCTCTTTGCGACGAATTTACAAATATTTTAAAAGAGACTTAAATTTCAAAATAAACAGCATCATATACTGCAAAAAACATTTTTTAATCATTTAATATAATGAATTACGAGACCAAGTGTCGGAACAAAATATACATGTTCAATTAAATACATAATAATCTAATACGGTACTAAAAAGAAAAGAAAAAAAAAATAATAATAAAACCATATTGATCTAATACGTTTGCCATAGCAATACGGGTTATAAAGAATTATAATACGTTTTATAATATCATAACACCCGGGAGAATTTTTTTTCAACTAACTACAATCCTCGTTTACAATCGAAATAATAAAAATGCCGAATTGAACTAATATATGCCAAAACTCCAAACTTTCACAACGAAAATATAAATGATGTCCACAGTATTACATCAATCGCAAATGAAAGAAACCCAACCAATAAAATAAATGAAACGATCCGAACCGAAAAATATAGCTATCATTCCACATAAAAATATGTCTTATTGTTAAAATCATCAAATTAAATATGCGAATTCTCTTGAACTGCAAAAACGTTGAATTGATGGAAAATAAAACAGTTAATCAACACGTTATAATATAGAACTTGAATCTAAATTAAAAATATATTATATATAATTACCATGCACTTGTAATTCAAAATACACCAAAATCGTTAAAACCATTAAAAACAAAAATATTAAAGATGAGGGAAAAAAGCCTAACAATATCTATTAATATACAAATATTAATAATATTACGGAATTTCATTATATAGATATCGTTAGAACTAAAGTCATATTGAACTTCCTACAAGAATATTTTTACGAACATCGATGATTATTACCATAATCGTTAAATTCTCTATTTTCCAAATTTTGAAATGATTTAATCATTATATCTTTCTCTATTCATCAATAATAATATTAAATTTTACTAATTAGTTGAAATTCAAAACAGCTGAATGTTTCTATTCAATTTAAAATGAAAATACGTATAATTTTACCATCAAAAGTCAAAATGAATAATATTAAACCTATTGGAATAGTACTACATGCAGTGCAGTAGTTCAACTTTACTTACAGTAAAGTTGACTGTACTGCAAGTTGAGTGTATTGCTTTGTGCGGACTTATTGCATTGGGTTTAAGTCGAGTGCAGTACGCTGCACTTGACTCTAGGGCACGGGTCAAGCAATTAGCCATACAAATTACAGTGTAGACCGGCTAGCGGTCTGCCAAACCTAGAACAATAGATCTACCATCTAACCACGCAATACTACTATTACTTCAACTAATTGAATCGACAACGTTGCAACGTCCAAGGCCTACCAACAAAATCCATCAAAGTTTTAACTGGTTAACTTGTATCGATGATTAAATTATCGAGCAAATAAAAAATTATACAAAGTTCTTAAAACAACTGTTCACAAGAATATGGACTTGTTTACTCTCAAGGTGATTGAATAACTTTACCATTACTACTAAATAGATTTACAACCCTCCAGAAAATTCAAATTTCCGTTAAAAAAATTGAAATTTGATTTCAAAATCATCGTAAATATATTTCACTTAAACGGTCAATCAACAATTTACGTTGTTAACATTACTGTTGGTAAGGTCTAAAACCTATTCACGTAACGTAAGTAAGAAGAAGAATGATCATTAGATTGGTATTGTAATAATAAAATATGAATAGGAACGAAGGAGTATTCCAGAGAGTGCACGTCACGGATGGGAGGTTATAAACCTCACATCCGGGCAGTGGCTTTTTTGTTGTGCGCTCTGGAATACCCAATCTCAACCGCTCTATACATTGTCATACGGCCTGGAATAACCATTCCAGACCGCTCCATACATAATGCACTTTACGTCTTACAAGAGTGCAGTATATAACGTAACACGTTATCGTGTACCCTATAGGAAAGCACCTTACAATACAATGCACTGCCACTTGGCTTATGTATACTATCTATAAGGGTATATAATAATATCTATAAAGGCAATCTTTTCTGTTTTCGTTATATAACCATAATCCAGTAACAACAGTATAATTGTAGCGAGTCCGTATACGTAGCCTTGTAATGACAGTGTAGTTGTGGTACAAATTGTTAAAGTCCAAATCAGCAGGTTTCGTAGTAACAGTATGGTTATAAAAGCCTAAATTAGCAGTTTCTATAATGACAGTATAGTTGTGATACTAATTGCAAAGGTTCGAATTAGTAAGTTTTGGCCACGGTAGTAATTATATCTCGGTTAGAATTAGTAAGGTTTAGCCGCGGGAGTATTTATAGCTCGGTTGGAATCAGTAAGGTTTGGCTGCGGTAGTGATTGTAGTTCGGGCCTAGTTAGTGTAGTTAAATAAGGGCGACATGGTCGTTAATGGCGTTTTTGCTATTTCCAACAAGGGTGTCTACATAGATGCTAATTATGCAGAGGTAATTACGTTATCACTTATTAGGTTAGTATAAAAAATGCATTGCTATCGGTCTAAGCAAAAAAAAAATTCTTTTCCTTTTAAAGGCGCGTAGTCAAAGCCAATACAAATCTCCATTCCAATTTCACCGAAACCTTTGCCTTAATCAACTAATTCAAACCGTTTGGATAGGTTGGTTACTTAACCAATACCCATATACTAAGCTTTCTTTTAAATAAATTCCGCGTAAAAATAGGACGGCTAAACGCTGTTTAACGCCAAAGCGCTGTCACGCCGCCGCCATCGCCGCCGCAGCCGCCGCTCATAGCACTACCACCACCACTAATAATAGTAATAGCCTACCTTTATCAGGTATTATCTCCTTTTTCGCCGCCACACCGCCCGCCGCCGCCACTTTTTCGGCTCCGTTAAGCCCCACCGCTGCTGTCATCCTTTTGGCTTCGCCTTCTCCCGTCGCCGCCATTACACCTCCCTCATTCCCCTCTCTCTTCCCCTTCTCCAACTCCTAAAGGGAGAAACAGAGGTATTTTAAGGTTATAAACTTTACTCTCTCCTTACAAGTAAAAACACCCTTACGCGCGGGAGCCCCTTTACGCTATAAACGTAATTTAACATAGCTACTCTAAAATACATACACTTTTAATATACTAATTTATATACTTTTAATATTTTTTTCTTTTTAGATAAGAAATACGAGGTGGATGTACTTCGCCACTTTAAGCTTCGTATCTATAAGGTGCTCCACGAGGCCTCTATAATGCATGAAACGTTAAAGCAGCGTACTCGGGTTCGTAACCCCGGGTCGTTAATGGATACGCTTTGCGTTCCGTATGTTATGTTCGCGGAGGCGGGTAAATCCATTGGCAATTGTTACGAAAACTGAGGGCATTCGGCTCATTACCACCGTTACAAACAAATTAATAGCGGATACGCCCCCGTTTCGTTAATCTTATGGCCATAGGACGAAGCCATATTACGCGTCCGCCAACTTTATAATAAGTTTAAACAGATTTATTTTATTCTCTTTCTTAGAAATATAATATTCAGGGTGCTTTAAAAGATAATTGAGGAGATAAATAACCAAAACAAGTCGATTCAAATTTATATTAGGCGTTTACTAGTAAATTAAAGAGTCGATAGCTGTTATCGCTATCTGGAAACAGGGCGTGGATGTATATTACGTAAGCGAATTTAATGACGTTATTACGCATTGTTGTAAAGAGGGTAATGACTCTCTTACGCCTTTGCCTGATGGTATACGACTTAAAACGTAAGGTCATATCCTCGCTGGCACCGATGGCGTCGAAGGTAGTAGTGGCGGTAGCGTTAATATAAAAGGGGAGGGCGGCGGGGAGAATAGTATGGACGCAACGGCATTACTCTTTCCCTTTCTTTTTAGTAGTACATAACTATACCTTGGGCTAGATCGCCATATTCGGCTATAATGTCGTACATTACATAGTAATATTATGGATTTACATAAAACAATTCTTTACGAGTATCGAATATAATTGGAAATGTATAAAATAAGAGGAGCTAATATACCAGTATCGGTACGATATCGTAAATTTAATTAAAAAAAATGGAAAAGTGCGTTGGGTCGCGGCGTATAGAGCTAAAAGTAGCAAATTATTAGGAACGACGCTAAATAGAAAGGTTAAACAAAGGTGAAATCGTAAATAGGCGCGGATAATATATTTCGGGCCGCGTTAAACTTACTAAGTAGTTAACTTTCGTAGAAACTTCTTTAATACGGCTCTTCAAGCTCCTTATAGCAATAAAATCGCACTTATTACGGTATTGGAACTTAATTGCATATAAAGCATCTGGTTATTACTCCTTTTAAAGTAGCGACTCGGAATGTTGTATTTTAGCCGCTTTTGCTAGTGCGAACAGTGTGAGTGTTGTAATTGTAACCGCTTCTAAATTTTGCGAACGGTGTGGATATTGTATTCGTAGCCGCTTTCGGGTTTTGTAAGCGGTTTAAAACTGCGTATCCAAACCTCTCTTTTATTAAAGATATGGCCTGAATTTCGTACCTAACCCTTCTTTTTTTGAAGGTTATGGCTCGAATTATTTACTTGGTCCTTCCTTTTCTTAAGGTCGCGGCCAGAAATACTTATTTAAACCCTCTTTTTCTTATGGCCGCAGTCTGGATTATGTATCCAGACCTTCCTTCTTTTGAGGCTGTGGTCCGGATTACGTATCCAAACCTTTTTTCTCTTAAGGTTGCGGTCGCGGTCTGGACTTATAAAGCTGCGGTTCGGACTACGTATTAAGACCTTTTTTCTTTTAAGGTAGCGGTCCGTATTGCGTATCCAGACATTTCTCTTCTTAAGGCCGTCGTTCGAATTTCGTATTCGGACCTTTTTTTACTCAAGTACACGGCCCGAATTAAGTAACTGGCCTTTTCTTTCCTTAAGCTCGCGTTAACCCTTTCTTCTTTTGATAATCTTTTTTTTTATGATTCCACGCTTTATTATACTTCTCATTGATTTACTAACCATCTTTTGTATTTAGTTAGGTAATATCCTTCTATAAATTCCGTTTAGTACAAATTATTATCCTTTTTACTTGGCAAGTTTATTAGTTGAGCTGCTTTAAACTATGATTTTATAAAGCAGCTATTCTTGCCTCCTGTGGTATTAATGCCTTCATTTCGTAATTAAATTCGTAAGGCTTTGACAATGAAGGGGTTGACTATTTGCTACATACTCAACTTCTAAATCGAAAATCCTTTATTAAAATTATCTGGTATATTAAGTTTTTGGATTTTCTCCTGCCAGAAACGAAAAATAATGGCTAAAATGTATTTATTTTCCGTGTTTCCCGTATATAATTCGAATCCTTCAATTGGTATATCGATAATATCTCAAAATCCCAAATTTATTTCGTATATTATGACCCTCCTAATTTCGATATATTCGACTAAAAGTTTGAAGTACGCATTAACTTCGTTTATTGTTGTTGATATTAATTCTATAGCTGTAAGTGTATTGAGGCGGTTAGTTTTAAATGTTCCTGCGTGTACCTGGCATGTTAAAGCGGCGTAAATTAGTAATTTCGCGCCATGATTGAATTTTGGGTGCGTTTTGATTTCAAAGTTCAGTGTGATTCAGTAAATACAAAGTAAATAAGAAAATTAAAGCGGTCGAGATAAGGTTATTAGCGCTTTCCAATGAAAATAAATTTCACATAATACGTAACGAAAACGTAACAACAAACTAGTCAGGCGTTTTAAATTAGTTTTGGTAATAGTTGATAACTTCATAATAGCTAAGCGACTTGAAAAAAGTCAAACGTCGTAAAGGCTAAACTTAGAGTATACCGGGAGAACTTAGGCAAACTTAAAACACACAGGGCGAACGTTGGAAGGCAAACATGGTAAAGTAAGTATTGGTGTAGGAAGATGTAGTGTGTGTAGTCAGGTAAGCGGTTCGGATTGTCGTGTTGTAGCCGCTGTTGTTAGAGCGAGCGGTTTAGATACTGTATTCGTGACCACGCCTATATTTTGCGAGCGGTGTAGATTGTCGGTTTCAAATCGGACGAGTCCCAATTACAGTTTCCAAAACTTGGTGGTTTTGAATTACGTAGCCTGGTGCATAATAGGACGCTCTTAACTACGTTCCTAGGTACTTTAAAGCGTCTAATAAGGGTTAATAGTGGCTTAAAAGGGACTTTAATAAATAAAACGCCAAATAAGGGTTAATAGTATCGTATTAAAGTTACTCTTTTTAAATTCACTTAGCTTTTACAGTCTTTGTTTATATTCCGTGTAATTTTTATAGATACGTAGTATTGAAGTGTGAAAAAAATAAAATTGCTATAATATCCCGTTATGGGTATTGAACTTATATTTATCTTTTTTTTACTAATTTACTCATAGTTGACCGAGTCAGCTATTGATTAGTATTAGTAAAGTTAAATCCTATTTACGTGAAGTAGGTAAGTAGAAAAGTAATCGTTAAATTTGTATTGTAATAATAAAAAATAAATAGGTAGGAATGAGTATTCCAAAAAGTGCATGCTACAGATGGGAGGTTATAAACCCCCCATCTGGGCAGTGGCCCTTTTTCCGTACGCTCTAGAATACCAAATCCAAACCGCTCCACGTATTTCCATACAGTCTGGAATAACCATTCCAGACCGCCCCATACATGATACAATTTACGTTTTGCAAGAGTGCAGCCTGTAGCGCGATACGTCACCGTGCACCCTGCAGGAAAGCACCTGACAATACAGTGCACAGCCACTTAGCCTATGCATAATATCTATGAGGGTATATAGTAATATCCACAATACCTATATGTTTTCATAGTACTAAATTTCATTCAATTATCACGGCGAATGAAATACAAAAAGTATTCCGTATTTTACAAATTAATACGAACGTAAAACCTTTAAACCCATTGGTTTACAGTAATGATATCAATTTCACCGTAAAAGAATTTTGAGTTAATCCAACATCGATAAATTGAATGAAAATAGGCTTTTGTTATGGCTTATAGTGGTAATAATAAAATCGAAAAGGCTTCCTCACTTTTATACAACATTTAAATCATTTGTACCTTAAATATTAAGAATTTTACAAATGAAAAGGCGCTTCTTTAAATAGTTATTCAACGATTTAATACTAATTCCAACCCCAAAGGTTTTACACCCATTCTCCCAATATTTAAACCATACAAACGTAAAGCAATTAAATCTCCATTATTACCAAATACTTAAAAGTAATATAAAACATATAACAAAAGTTTGAAGGAATTGAAAAATCTACATATCGCCAAATTAACTACTTCTTTGGTACAAAAAACAAACGAACGATAACAAATATATTATTTTAACTGCCTAAGATGAAGTCCATATATATTCCAAACCTGGAAAATAAAATGAACCTTATAAAAATTGGAATATAGATAGCACAAATATAATAGTTAAAACATGTGATAATGTTACTATTTTCCATAACATATGAGTAAAACTATATATAAGATCCCTTGAATTGAATAAAGATTCTTAAATCAGAGACCCTGAAATAAAACGTATTAGCTAATACACTCTGCACTAATTGATTATTAATGATCTTATGAAACG
Source organism: Anisogramma anomala (assembly GCA_038502455.1). Lineage (NCBI taxonomy): Eukaryota > Fungi > Ascomycota > Sordariomycetes > Diaporthales > Gnomoniaceae > Anisogramma > Anisogramma anomala. The sequence goes on from JASMMZ010000006.1 coordinate 3,630,369, forward strand.
TTAATAACGTAGAAAACTACTCAAAATAAAGATATATACTGAAAAAGATGACAGTGACGAAGACTCTAGATCTAAAAGGGTATACAAGCTAATGAAAGTATTTCAAAAAAAAGTCAGAATGAATATTGAACCTTAAGTTATGTATTGAAAATATTATTAACATACCGGGAAAACCATTGAAAAAGACTAAATAGAGATTAATGGCCTCATATAAAACGTTGTTAAATTTGTACCGTTAATTTAATTGAAAGCCTAAAACTTCATAATTTTCAACTAGAAAATAGTTTATAAAATTCAAGATGAAATCACGAATCGGCCCTCGAAAATGTTACAGATAATAGTTCAATATATGATAATAGAATTAAGGACTCAATATATACCTAATTTCTCATAATCTAGATCATCAATTAACGTTTAATCGTTATAGTTACTACCAATTCAATAAATGGTGCAAATTTTAAATTTAACCTTGTTAACAGTGATATAATTTTAATATAAACGTCATCTATCACAAGTTTTCAACGTATTATACTGGTAAAATTATCAAAAGAATTAAGAAATAAATTACTTACTAGTATGGTATTAGGAACATCAAACCTTGATACAAATTATTCGAAATATATACCAATTAGGTTTGACTATATTAAACTTACTTCAAAAATAGGCTAGGTATAAAACCCTTAACGCTTAACTTTTATTTATGAATTACATAAAAACTACTTTGATGTTGTTAACATATAAACCAATAATACCATTTCCCTCAATAATATTAGGTTTATAACGGCGAATAAGCATTATATCGAAAGGATAAGCCTTTTAAATTACCAACCGATTAAAATTTTCACTAAGGGCATATAAATTGACTTTAATAAATCGTCAATCCGTTTTCACAATATTAAGGATCATGATAATCTCCATGGCACGTATTTTAGTTTACACCAACCAGGGGAATTTATAAACAAAACGATGATTGATTAGGGAAATAAGGTAAAACTATAACGATATCTGAAATAAAGAATATATGTAACGTATATTGTCATATAATTCTAATCGAAAACATTATACGATCTATCGATTACGATTCAAAGCTCAAACTTAAAAAACGAATTTTATTTACAGGTTAAATGGGAGAATTCAATAATGAATAAATGATTTATAAAAACATATTACTATAATATTCGTAGATTTTACAACGGTAAATTTGATACTTTTTCCATACGGTTTTTTTGCGGAGGATAATGACCTTATGTCGTATATTGGATTTTTCGTTATATTCGGTATCAAGGAAAATGTTTATAGGTAATTTAAGATTTTATGCCATAGTATGTACTGCATATTCGTTAAGTGTAAGTGTATAATGAGAAATGTATTAGCATTTGACGTTTATATTTGAATAGTAGTATTTTCAATATAGTAGGTTAACTTTACTTACAGTAAAGTTTATTATACGGACTGGAAGTTGAGTGTTTCGTTTTATACGTGCCTACTGTATTGGTTACAAGTCAAGTACAGTATGCGCCTACTTCAAACTAGGGAACAGGCCATGCAACTAGCCATATAAATTATTGGGCAGACCCGCTAGTAGTATACCAAACCTAAAACAATACAAACATCACTTGATCATGTAATACTACTATTACTTCTACTAATCGAATTGACTACGTTACAAATTCTAAAGCTCTACCAATACTCATCCGTGCTTATTAGTTTAAGTCCAAATAAGCTAAGTAAGAGAAGAAGCTATTTTCCGATTACATTACACGTTAAACGGCTGCTAGGGTAGAAAAAAGATTTTTACAAAGGGCCTCTATTAGTATTATATCAGTCCATAATGGCAGGAAAACAGAGAATATTTTGAGTTTGCGCCAATTTACAACGGCAATCTCAAAGTAAGTGATGGTATCACTACTTAAAAACACCAAGAAATCTTCACGAATCTTGTTAAAATTCGGCAAGTTGATAAACGACTAAATTATTACTACTACAGGTGCTAATACTACAAAAACGATTAAGTTTTATAGCTAAAACAACAAAAATTCTTCGCTCTAAACCAATAACAACAAACGACCTTCAACCTTACCCTTTACACCAAACCTTTACCATTACTTCACTCTTTTCACTTCCCTTACGCCAATTCAATTATTTATATAGCTACTTTGAACTAAAACATCAAGAACCGCCAAGTCGCGCCGAAAAAGCCACGTCGCGCAACTCTACACTAAGTGCTCAAGTTTCTAAGCGACTCTACACCAAAACACCAAGTCCCTACCCCCAAAATCGCTAGGTCACTCGCCTTATACACCTACCAAGTTCTACATAATCCAAAACATTAAAATAGCATTGAGATAAAACAAATAAAGGTAATTAAAGCCTTCGAGTCCCAATTTACCAAACATTTCAATAAAAAGCTTTAGAGCTATAACGTCGACAGAAATTTAACGGAAATCTATCTGAATAACTTTATTAACTTATACATCATTGAGCACAATGGATGCAAAAACCTCGACCTCAGAAATCGTGTTTTCTACAAGTATTATAAGTTTTTTAACGATTAGATCATCAACATATGGGAAAAGATCTAAACGTGTATTAAATTAAAGTTAAAAGAAGAAATTTAACGAAAAGTTATCTATATACAAAAAGAGAAACTTACCAAATTAGCAAAAATACTTTATGGTTTGGCTCAACTTAAGGAATACCCTTAAAATCTACGCCCTAAAGGGAAGAGTATTAAGGAACCCTAACGTCCTTATACGCGTTTTAGGGGACCCCCTCTTTAACTTTAGCTAAGTTTACCCTTTTCACACGTTAACGATAAGAAACCCGTAAAACTGCTCGGTAGTCTAGTACCTTTACGTGAAAGCATGAAGTACGCCCTTAACGGCGGCAGGAAACGTAAATCAGCGATTGCTTACGCGGCCAGAATAATCGACATTAGCTTTTTATACCAGTTAAACAAGCAAAAGCGTCAAGTTTCTCAAAACATTTAGGTTTCTCTTACCCTCCAACACTTTAATCAGAATCGACCTGCCTTTCAAAAACCTTTACACGGCAGGTTTGCCTACACGCTAAAGCCTACTATAAGTCCTACCACAAGACTTTACCTCTCAGACTAAGCAACTAGCAATTACCATTAAAACCGTACTTCGGAGTCTTTAAAGCTTAAACTACCAGGAAACACTATTTATAAAAACTAGTTTAACTATCGCGACCTACCTTCAAGACTTATTAAGAGAGTTAATATTAATTACAATTTTTTTGTGAATTTCGCCAAGATTTAAAACGACTTAAAAAAGTATAACTGCAAGCCTTACAACCTTTTCAATATGAAAACAATGCCCTTTGAAAACATTTGAAAGTAAATAAAGTTCCACCCTTCTAGTTTTCATTTACTATTCCCCGAAATCTTTACAAGGCAAGTTAAAGACTATTATCTTAACTTCCTAACCCGAGTAACTACCTTTCGCAAAGTTTATGATAGTATAAAAACCCACTTTAAATACGACGTCCAACTTACCTATTACCACATAAACTAGGCTACAATACGGTAAACCACGATGATAGCGAGGAAAATAGAGGAAAAAACACTAATGGATATATTTAACTAAGCGTTTCATAAGTTAATATTATACTAGAAAATAATGGGATTTGCTCACGTTAGGGAAACAACACTTCGTAAGTAGTTACGGGCAGCCTTCACAGGCGTTAACGAGTTCTCATATGCCTTACAACTCCTAAATTCCACTTAAGAAAGCTTTTTAAGCTAATTGCATTCCTCGTTTACAATTGTAATATCATATATACCAAAATTTCTGAGTATATATCCTCGAGCTAGCAAATTCTTTCACGTAAATGAAAACTACCTTACAGTAGTTAATTACTTCGATCGTAAATACGGTTACGGGCGCTCTTAACGCCCAAGGTCTGGCTTATAGACTACAAACTAAAAGCAGTATCTACGTTGACGCTAACAATACCAAGACATAAAAAGACCTACCAACTGTCAGCACTATTATCGTATTAATAGAAAAGGATATTAGATCTGTACTAAGTCCAGTTATAAGTTAATACGGTACCCCCCCATTGAGCGAAATAATAAAAAGGTAATGTATTATATTTATTATTCTACCTCTTTTAAATATGATTATTTGAATTAAAGCGAATACTTCGACGGTAAAGATCCAATTAATGACGATAATATCTCTAGATAAATCAAGTAATATAAATATACTATTTTGGACGTAGCTTAATAATTAACCAACTACATCTTTTTATACCACTTGGATAATAAAGACTCTTACCTTTGCCTTAATTAAGCCTCTAACCCATTACACACCTTTAATATCCTTAATCGTTACGCGAACTATACATTTTAAGGTATTATACCAGATATAAGAACAATGAGATACTTAACAGGAGGTTATTTGTAATATATCATATTACGAAGGGAAAGTACAACGACTACTAAGATTAATCGTCACAATATTAATAAAGCAAATGTTAACTTCGTATTAGGCGAAGACCTATCGTTATTAGGGACAACGGTAATTAAAACTGTTATTGAATCGATTACGTTTAATATCCTCGAGTGCCTTATTCTTTTTTTTTTCCTTTAGTCGGAAAATATAAAAACCCTTAGCGTTAATGTTGACTTTAACGACGACGAGCTAGTTAAAAACGGCCAAAGGTTTTCTTTTGACTTTCAATAGGGTTATTTATGGTTTTATCTTTAAGGTTCTATAGCAATAGTGTTAAACTTTACGGGGTCGGAGATACGTTAATTACATTGGCGCTTAAATTGCGTAGCTGTTGATAGGTAATATAAATCCTAAAGTCCGCAGGGCATAAAAACGTGAAATATTTTTTCTTAAAAGCTATCAAAAAGCTTTAATACCATTATCAAACGGATACTTAAGCTCCCCAAAGATTTTAGTTAATATTAAAAGACAATAAAAGCTTTTATTGTAAAAAATTAAATAATTTATTTTACTTTGATAAGAAACTTATTCTTTACATTGTTGATTACGCAACTTCTTTTTACGGAGATAAGTTTCAAAAGTCTTTTTCGGCAAAGGATATCTAGGAAACGTTAAAATTCTATGAATTAACCCATATTTTGGCTTACCTAATGTTGTCGTCCATGATACTGGTATTAACTCTACGGTGGCTAAGTTTTAGAATGATTATAAAGTAATGGGTATCCAGTATAAACAGGAACTTTTAAAAGCTTACTGAAGTATTAAAAAGATCGAAAGAGCATACGCCCTAGTTCACCAAACGTATAACATTTTCACATTAGAAATCAAAAGCTTTAAGGATGCAGAAGTACGCCTTTAAATAGCGGAAAAGAGCCTGAATAACATTATAGACCCTGACGGCCTAGTGTTAATACTACTAGTCTTTAAAGTGTGCCTATACCTAACGAGTAAATCTCTGCCATAAAGAAGTACCCAAAAGCGAGTTATGGCCTATAGAAAAGCTATAAAGAAATTACGGAAGAAATTGGCATGCCGTTAGGTCAATAATAAATTTAATACCAGGAATATCATTTAAACAATCAACGTATTTACCTCATTGTTACAATGACAAGTATTATTGTGGCGATATATGGGTCAATAGAAGGGTTTAAAAAAAGTCTTCACTGTCGTTAACTCTAAAATAGTTGTTAAAACTACTAACGGTCCTATATCTTTCCGAACCACCTAAGTCAAACCCTTCTCTAGGGCTAGTAACAATAAAGACTCTTAAGCTAAACGAACGACCTAACACGAACCTACTCCACCCGTTATCGACAAGCTGATGAAACGCCATTGGCGCGGACGACCCCTGAAGAAGAGGAATGTTAAAGAGGAGAAATACACACTGGGTTGCGTCTATAATACTACTTGTGAAAATAGGAAAAAGAAGTATAACGAAGACTTGAAACTCAAGCTTCGAGTATAAAGCATGATTAAAACTTCTTACAATCCTTTTGAGGAAAACAATAAGATTAAGATTAATGGTTTGTTAACTCTAGGAGTAATTTAATTCATTTCAAAGACCAACTTTAACCTGTAAGAACTAAATGTTACAATCTTGAAGTCGAGGATTATTAACGAGGTTATGGGTAAAACTATGGGGAGGCCATACGAAAATTCACATCTAATTGATTATGGATACAAAGATAAAGATAAAGATTATATCTTTACGTAGTTATTAACGATTTGAAAGATTAACTAGCACTTAGTGGCCGCTTTGGCAGCAAGTTTATTAGCCAGGACTGAAGGAAAGATTGCGCTTAATGGTAAAGATATAATATAATCTTACGCGCAATTAGAATCGTATTTACAACGGATCGTATTACCGGAATTACCATAGGAATTACGCCTTATTCACTCTTTGAAAACAGTAATACGATATATTAGGCAATTATACGGATTAGCCAAAATAGGCGTCCACTAATTCCTAATTTACTAATCGCACTTTAAATTACGGCTAAGAATAAAGTCTTTAACATATGACCCGCATTTACTGGTAAAGTAGGAAAAAGACTTTAGCCTAATGGGTATACAAATTGATGATACCCTTTTCGTCGTAACGGCTAGCTTTATAACATCGGAACAGCAGGCGATTCAAGACTTTAAGTTTAAAAATTAGAAGTTGGTAACATTAATAATGAAGGATAATTAACATAAATTAAAAAAATCGTTAATCCATATACTTAGTATGAATACTATCCTTGGTTTTCGCTAAAAGAATCAAGGGTAACAAATAAATCATAATCGCCAAGACTAACATAATCATAGCTTAACGGTACCTAAAATAGTGTACCCGTGGTAACTATATTGCCCTTTTAAGTTGACTGAAGGCCTCCTAAGACCTATCTATAGCGGCGAAAATGAAAAATCCAATAAGTAACGACGTAAACCGGCTTAAAAATAAGATTAAATAGAAAATGCGGAGTTTAAACAGAGGGATTAATATGGTCCTAATCGACCTGTTGAAAGCTAAACTAATATTATTAAAGATAGATCTCTTATAAATAACACCGACTTGTTTTTACTAATCGGCTTCATAATAACACTCGTCAATAAAAATAAGCGGAGACTCGAATTCAATATTATCAGCAATCTAATCAACTAAACATCTGTCAAATGCAACATGATTACACGAATCGTGTTGGCTTTAAATGTCTACGGTATAATATTAGGTTTTGATATAAGTATAACATTATAGGAAACCCTTACCGTTTTTACCAGACAGTTAAAGATTCCTCTTATTCCGGTAATAATATGTAGCAACTCGAGGAACTTATTTTAATACCTCTCGCAATTCGGGACTGCCAGCGAAAGACGCCTAATAATCGACGAAATAGCACTCCGCGAATCCTACGAAAAGAGGAAAATTAAGGAGTCCGGATAAATTAAAAGGAAAGACATTCCTACTAATTCCATATCAAATTATCGCTGAATAAGACCCTAAGAAGGTTTTTAAATAATAAAAAATTGACTATACGTATCGATGGCTACGTCGATAGGCCATCCGGCAAACTGAATTCACGTGACAGCGGTTAGAAATATACTGATAAATTGAAAAACTTCCAGGTAATTAACGATATGTACTTGTTTTATCAATACAGCTAAATGAAAAGACTACACAGTTTTATGGTCGGAAAACGTTTAATAGGAATCGATAAAGGCTAACCTCGCAGCCGTAGGAAGATTAACGGTAATTAGGGTCAATTAGTATACAATTAGGTGTAATTCAATGTTAAGGCCAATGAAAATTGACAGAAGTCTAGCCAGTTAATGAGGTCGCAGTTCAACGCTTACAGAAAAAGATTGGTTAACCACATTAATACGCATGCACAAACGGAAACACCGCCAGCATTGTAATAATAATATTTGCTATGCAATATATCAACTTTACTTACAGTAAAGTTGACTATACTAACTACAAATAAAATGTATTATTTTGTACGAGCCTATTACATGAACAACAAGTTAAATATAGTAGATGCTAACTTAATACTAAGGCACGGGCCAAACAATTAGCTATTCAAATTACTATTCAGCCCGGCTAACGGTCTACCAAACCTAAAACAATACAACAACTACTTGACCACGGAATACTTCTGTTACTTCAGCCAATCGAATAGATAACGCTGTAATGTCTAAATCCCTACCAACCGTTTACAATATTATGACAAGTTGTAATATTATTATAATGACTAATAGCATATTAAAAATCATTACTAAATAGTTATTTTTTTTTCAATATTAATAGTTATATATATATATACTTCAGATTATTTTAGGAATACCTTTTAAAGTTGATAGCGAATAATGAAAAACGTCCAATAACAAACGTAATAATTTTCAGGGAGGTATACAAAACTCGGAAAACCGACAAATTTTGGTAGATTAACGACGAAGATTAGTTCATTAACGTTATAACCAAATTTATACCAAATTACGCCCTGGAAAGGTTTGTAAATAGCAATAGGCTAATCATACGAGTCTAAAGCTACGTGGATTGCTAAGTACGTAATATAAAGGAACAGGGATGCCCTAGCAAATTCAAATATTCTCAGGGTAACGGTGGCGATAATAGGGGCGGTAAAAGTACTTGAAACTATTAGCAAAGAGTACGTAATTGATGGAATGCGTAATACATATAAGTGTATAACGAAAGACTTGTATACGGAATTGAAGGAATGAAAGACTCAGAAATATAGGATAAAGCACCGTAATTGGTATTAATTTCAATACAAATTGACTGAAATTGACGGGGGTTTAGTATGCGAATTCAAAAGGAATTTAATGGATTACTACTAACCGATGTTGAACTAGGTTAACTCGCAGACATAAATGAAACATCGCCAGTATTAGACTAATAATTAATTGCAATGAAATCAAGATAAATACAGTTATAATCAAATGAATATACTGACTGTAAATTGACTAAAGTTTGTGTGATTGACTTCAAGTCTAGTGTAGTATGTGCTTACTTCAATATGTGGTACGAGTTAAATCATTTGGCAATATAAATTAGAGTGCGGACCGGTTAACGGTCAGCAAAAATAAGAAGTAACACATTACCATCAATACAATATTAGTTCCTTCAACCACAGAGATTCGCATCGACTACATTGTAACGATAAAGACCTACCAACAGTAGAACTATAGAAATAATGTCAATATACTTAAGTTAACCAGATATAGCTGATTCGTAATTATTATATAGAATTTAGGTACATAATTTGTCTCTATTGAGTATAAAGCGTTCACTTATGTAGTAAACCAGATTATTACTAAATGTGATATTTCATACGTGATTTGAAATTTCTTTTCAATATTTAAGGACTCGTTACATATTGAGGTTTTTTTATCAAGGATAATCTTTCTATAACGTAGGTTGATATCATGTTACGTAACTTTCATTGGATTTCTTTAGAATATCTTTTCAATAGGGCGAATATTGATAAAGATAATATAAAGACTACAAATATTATTGTCATTGAGAATTCAACGGGTGAATGTAATACATTGTAACGAGTTAATTTTGCCCCAATTCTTATTTCATTTCACAAATCCACTACTCGGGTTTTGGTAATACTTATATCGTTATCTCTTTATTCAACCAATTGAGTAAATATTTTGTAAAATTAAATTGAATAGTAATTTGGTTGCCCGACTTTGAATTTGATTAAAAGATTGCATTATTATAATATCTTATAACTCATAATAGCTTATTTCGATTTTTAATGGTTTAGGAAATCTGTTGGAAGAGTCGAAATTGTAGTGCGGTAACTCAACTTTACTTACAGTAAAGTTAACTATACTAACTGCAAATTAAGTGTATTGTTTTTTTAGTTTACTGTATTGACAGCAAGTCAAGTATATCATGCGCTCACCTTAAACTACAGCACGCTCCCAGCAATTGGTAAGACAAATCAATGCGCAAATGAGCTAGCAATCTGCCCAACCTAAAACAATAATATCCACTGTTTGACTACGCAATACTACTGTTACTTCGACCAATAGAATCGATAACTTCGTAACGTATAAATCCCTATCAATACTGATTAGTGTTTATTTTGTTAAGCATAGATAAGCTAAATAGAAGAAGAATTTATTTTCTTGTTACGTTTTATGAAAGATTAATGTAGTGGAAAGATTTTTGCAATAAAAAAACTTAACGAATTGCCTGGGTTTTTATGGTAGTAAGTAGGAAAAACTTCTAGGTTCCTTCGGTTTTAATGTGGAATGAGACGTAACGACGGTATCGTAGTTCAAAAAAATTAAAAAGTCTTTACGGATTATTTTTAAATAAAAACGTTCAGATTCACATCTAGACGTTTTACATATTGTTAAATTTGGAAACGGTTGAGCTAGTATCATTTCAGGTACTACTACCGTAAAATATATCAAGTCTTACGCTATAATAATAATAAATAACATTCGCCTTTATTTTATATACCGAATTTTACCTTTTATGTCAAGTTTTCCATTCAAATTTCTTTTTTCACTTTCCCTGCACTAAAATATCTTATTGAATAGTTCAGATTGTTATACTACGCGAAATACAAAGAATTGTTAAGTTGCGTTAATGAAGTCATGTCGCGCGACTTTATATTGAATCTTCAAGTACATATATTTTTAAATATTCCAAAAAAAAACTAAGTTACATATCAGTTAAAACGTTAATATAGCTGCTGTAAAAGCTTTCCTTTAAGCTATTATATCCTTTTAAATAAAGGAAAAAATTAGAGCCCTCGAACTTCTTTTTCTTAACAACTTCGATAAGAAATTGTTGATCAAAAATGTTGACGCGTCTTTATTTAGGAAATACACAACTAATTACGTTGGTTAATTCATTCTCAGCACAAACCTCGGCAAAGATTATATCCGCAGCACCCGCGTTTTCCAAAACATTCCTAAGTTTTTTAACCACTAAATATTTGATATGTGAAAATAGATTGAACTCACGGTTAAGGCTAAGTTAAAAATATTATTTGACGTAGGATTTACATCCCAGAAAAGATTATATTAGATCTAGTACAAACCTCTTTTGAAACCGCTCAAGTTAAAGACCTCCCTTAAGATTATAAGTCACAAAATCTTCAAGAAAGAAGTAAAAGCGTTAAGCATTCTTAAAGCCCACATACAGGCTTTAAAGAACCCCTCTTTAAACCACAGTTAAGTTAAACCTTGAATCTCACTATTAATACTAATTTATTATATGTTGATAATGAGAAACTGGTTAATTTTCTCGGCAACCCAGCATCTTGACATAATAACGCGTAGTACATACACCCTTAGTGTCGGTAGAGTGAATAAAGTAATAACGGTCAATGTGGCACAGGGAATTAACGTCGACGTTATCTACCAGTTCATTAAATAAAACCGTTTAGTCCCTTATAACACTCATTACGCCTAATTCCCATTTACTCCTCAAATATTTCTTTAGAATCGTTAATTTACTTAAAGCAAAGCCCCCAACGATGAATACACAAATACATGTTAATATATTGAAAATCCTATTCCAAAACTTTATTCTTCGAGCTGAACGACTAGAAACTACCTATAATATCGCGACTCTAAAGTTTTAAAATTTAAATTAATAAAAAACACTATGGTTGACTAGTACGAATATAGCGACCACCTTATTAAACGTGCTAAAAAAAAGTGAATATCGATTGCAATTTTTTAAGGATTGAACGAAAATTTGGAATAATATGGAAACAAATAATGGGATGCTGAACAATATTTTGGATATAAAAATAATACTTGTTTGAAATATTTGTAAATGAATGAAAATTCGTTCCTTTAATTCACTTTTTCATTGAAAATAAATTTTATAGGTTACGCCCAAAACAAACACCGAACCTTTTTATCGAAAGTAAAAACCTTTCGCGAGATTTATATAAGTATAAAAAATAATTTAAGTACAACATCTACCTTACTTAATGTCATACAATTAGGCAATGAGGAGGTAAACGATAATAATAACAAAAAGGGAAGAAGATGAAACCTCGATATTATATTTAATTCAAGGTTAAGGAAGCTAATATTGCATCAATAAGTCATAAGAACAGCTTAAGTCACCGAAGCCTCGTTTTTTAATCAAGCACTAGTAGTGATTACGGGTATTAAACAATTTGAACACGCTTTGCAACGCTTAAATACCATCTGTAAAGTCATTTTTAAAATACTTACAGTATTCTATTATAAACTTCATAACTCGTAAATTGAACTCACCTGAAAAAATTACCCAAACTAATAACTCCGTAAATATAGATAGAGAAACATACGCGATAATATATTATATATATTTTCAATGCAGGCGGAATCAACTCTTCAAATATAGTTTAAAGTTTCTTTACTAGAAGCATTAGTTATACTATCATAAACAAAGGTAAGACTTAAAAAAACCTATTAACCTTCAGAATTATTGTTCTAATAATGGTAAAAGGTATTCAATTTGTAATAAATTCGGTTATTACTCAATTTTCCACCCTCTAGCTCAATATTATACATCATAGGTCATGTACTACATTTAATACCTTGTTCCTTTCAGTTAAAGCTACCTGAAATATATCACAAATTACGAGGGTGAAAAAGTTGTTAACAATAACGGTATTTCTAATCAAATCATATGCCATAAATATACTATTCCTAACTCGACCTAGTAATTATCCAACCACGCCTTTCTACACTGGTTCAATGGCGAAAACTTTTACTTTTGCCTTAGCTAAACCATTAACCCCTAATAAACCTTCAACTTTCGAGATTGTTATACGAACCACACATTTTAAGGTATTATATGACACATAGGAAAGGAAAAGTACCTAATAAAAGGTTATTCGTAATTCGGAATATTGCGAAAGGAAATTATTAACTCTGAATAAATTAATCGTTGCAATATCAACAAGGTTAACGTTGATTTCGGTCTGGGCAAATTCCTATCGTTATTAAAGGCGATGATTATTCAAACTATTATTGAACCTATTAGGTGTCACATATTGAAATCCCTTATTATATGCGTACTTTATTTGGACAATATAAATATTCGCATTATTAAAGTCGACGTTAACGTTAATAAACTAGTTAAAAACGGCTTAAGGTACTTTTTCTCCTCTACGTGAAGAAATTTGTAATTCCACCTTTAAAAACTATAGGAAATGGTATTCAGCCTAAAGAAGTTAGCAATACGTTGATTATACTGATGTTATAATTGTTCAATCGTCGACAAGTTATACAAGGTGTTCAAATCCGCAAGTTATAAAAATATGGATTAATTTACCCTGGAATTTATTGGAAAGCTCCACTACTATTTCCAAAAACATATCCATGTTTCCCAAAAACTTAAATTCATATTCAAAAACAAGAAATATTTCAATTATAAAATCTTCGTTAATGTATTCTACTTAGACAAAAAGCTTATTTTTTATATTATTCGCTTCACAACCTCTTTTCATAGAGTTCAATTCCTCGAATTCCTATTATCAAAAGACACATGAAAAAAATTGAGTGTATTTGAATTGAAACATACTTAGGCTCACCCAAAGTCATTGTCCACGATATCAATATTAATTTTGAAACGAAGAAGGTTTAGGCAAATGTGCAGATAAGTTGGATCTAATGTAAACAGCTGCCTATTCAAGTCAATTGAAACATTCAAAAGATCGAATTGGTATAAGTAATCTTTCTCCAAACTTACTACATCTTTATATTAAAAATTGGAAACTTTACAAACAAAGAAGCACGTCTTGAAAAGATATTAAAGGTCCCGAATGATACTATGGGCCCTAACAGCCTAATAAAAAGGCTGTTGGTCTTTAAAATATTTTTTGTTGAACGAATAAAAACTCCGTTATTTAAAATTACCTCAATATCGCCTATAGTACACAGTAAACCTTTAAAGAAACTAGGAAATGAATCGGTACGGCATCGAATCAATAATGACATAAAAATTAATAACCGACCCAAACCTATTGATATATTTGCTTTACCGTTACAAAGTGAAAGCCTCGTAGAAAGGGAACCAAGAAAATAGGATAATACATTTGAAATCGTCAATATCGCTAACCTTGAAATAATCTTCACAATTGTTAACGGTTTTACAACGTTCCTCACAACTCAAATAAACCCTCAAATCAAGTAAAATAATCATAACGATAGCGATGAAAATACTCAAGCCAATCGAATCAGTCAACATAACCCCCCGACTCCCATAATCAACAAACTGATGAAATTATTACGACGCATCGAAACAACAAAATAGGAAAACATATAAACATAAGAAATATATAGCGTATCGGAACTATAATACGACTTAAGTTAATAGAGAAAGGGAGGACAATCAAAACTTTGCTATAAAACTCAGGGTACAAAACGTTATTAAAACCTTTAACAAACCTTTTTGAAAAACCGTTAAGGTTGAAATCAATGAAGTCTTTACACGAAAAGTGATACAATTTATGCACAAAAATGACTTCAACCTTCGAAACCCAAATGTTACGATCTTGAAATCGAGGATTATCTATGAGATCAAAGGTAAAAACACAGGAAAACCATAAAAAACGTCACGCTTAATAGCTTCAAAATACAATAATAAAAATAAGAACGGGATCCTTACGCAATCTCCAACGATTCAAAGGATTAACTAACGATTAATAATCACTTGAACAACAAAATTTCTAGCAAGATTCAATAGAGAATTTACATTTGATAGCTGTAATATCACGCAAACATGTATACAATCCTGAACTAATTTATAACAAGTCTTCTTATGAAGAATATTATAAAAACATTGTCACAAATAGCTTCCAAAAACGGTTATTCAATATATTAAGCTACTATACAAACTAACTAAGAAGAACGTTTATTGAATTTCAAATTAAAATTGAGTATAAAGTTTTTAACCTACAACCCTTATTAACTAATCACAAAAAATGATTTTTTTGACTTAATAAGTATACAAACTAACGACATCTTCTTCGTGAGAACTACTAACTTAATAATATCGAAATCACAAACGATTAAAATCTTAAAGTTTTAAAACTACAAACCGATCGCAACTCTAGTGTAAAACAATCAACTTGACTTTAACAAATAATTAATCCCTATACATAATATTAACGATAATTACCACAATTTCCGCCAAAAGTGCTAAAACTCTAAATTAACCAAAATTAATAAAACTAACGAAGCTAAGACTCAGTGGTATCTGAAATAACGCGCCCGTAACAATTATATCGTTATACCATACCAACTAAAAGCCTTTTATAATCCATCAATTACGACATAAGCATAAAATCTAATGGATGAAAACTTTAACTTCTTGAACAAGATGCTAAAGTGATAGATAAAGAATTTTAATCGCAGGATCAATACAGTTAGGATGATCAAGTTAAAAGTTATTTTAATAATCTTCAAAAACGGCTCTTTTACGAACAACGCAAACCTATCGTCGCAAATTAGAATCCTTATAACACTCGTCAATGAATAAAAAAAGAGTAGTTCAGCATTTTTGGAAGCCTAATCCATTAGACCTCCATCAAATACAGAAGGATCACACGAAGCGTACTAGCATCAAAATTCTATAGCATGATGACCGGCTTGGATAAAGGTATAGTGATGTAGGAAACCCTTAATATCTTTAACAAACAGATATGGATTCTTTTCAGCCTGGTAGAAATCTATACCGACTTGAAAGGCCTACTTGAATGCCATTCTAAACTCGGAAATATCAGTGAAAAAAGCCTCATAATCAATGTAATAATACTCCATAAAGCCTGCGAAAGGTGAGAAATTGAGCAATTCCGTTTAATTGATAGTAAAGACAATCTTATAAATGCCACAACGAAATAGTTTTAAAACAAATCTCTTCAAAGGATTATAAACAGCAATAGAGTAATCATACACATTAAAAGTTACGTTGAGAAGTTACCTAACAAAGTAAAATTACGTGTCGATAGACAAGTGTACCCTGGCAAACTGGAAAACCGCTAGGAAATTAAGGTTGGCAACTTATTTGATTAGTGTAATTAAATTGAAAACTTATAAAACTCTATGGAGATAGATTTGGTTTTAGAATCGATGAAGTCGAAACTCTGACCCGTAGGGTAGATGAATGTGATTAGTATCAATTTGGGTGTGTAATTAGCAAAGGTTTGGACAGTTAACGAGGAATTAATTCAATGATAAACAGAAACTATTAGTAGACCACATTAGCGTACGCTCACAGAACAAAAAGCCGACAGTATTAAAATAGTAATAAAGATAATAAAGTATGTAAACTTGACTTACATTAAAGTTAACTATACTAATTGCAAGTTGAATGTTTTGTGTATGGGTTCACTTTATTAACTGAAAGTCAAGTACAGTATGCGCCCAGTTAACATTATGGCATGAGCCAAGCAATTGGCCATTCAAATTACATCACAGACTGGCTAACGGTCTACCAAACCTAGAACAATGCATTTACCACTTGACCGCACAATACTACTGTTACTTGGACGAATCGAATCGACTACGTTGCAACGTATAAAGCAGTACCAATTAAATATTTATAATTTATAGCATTAATATCAATAAATTCAATATAGGCCAGTGTTATTTTTTTTCAAATTTCATAGTTATATCTTTCCATGAATAATTTAATTGAAAATTGTATAATAACCTCTCAAGCGACATCGTAGTTTTTTTCATAAAAGATGCTACATGCAATTTAATTGAAAGAATTTATTTTTTTAATATCACGTCAATTGCCACGAAACTTTATAAATATCAATCGGATAAAAATCTATTTTAAACTACATAAATGAAAAGACCTATTATTCGGCTTATCGCTTGAACCTAGGGCTTGTTTCAAGTTGTGAGAAAAGAATATATATTCTCAAATATTTCTTAATATGAAGTTAATTCATATCTTAAAACATAAAACAAACTTTAAATTTTTCAACCCAACAGGCGTAATCCAGTACTTAATAATATTGACGTTGTCAAACTTGATTTCCATACCATTTAGTATAAAAGTAATACGGCAATATCTTTTTGAAAGACCTTGGTATCTAAATGTATTGATATTGGTTTCTTTGTTGATTATCTGAAACACTTGATCGTTTGAAGAACCTATTTTCAATATCTGGTAATAAATGTGTCAAATATTTGAACATTACTCGGTAATCAGTAAGAATTATTTGTTGGAACTGATTAGAAACGAATTAATTCACATATTTTTTCTAACCAGCAATATAAAATAAGCCGAAAAATATTGCTAGTAATATGAACATATTCTCAAACGTAATCAAAGATACATTTTATATATGCTAATTTACAATACCAAAGTAATCAAAAACATCGATTATACAAAATTTGATATAAATAGAAACATGAAGAAAAAATACTGTTGAACAAATGATAGAAATCATGTGCTTATTTTTCATTATAATATTGTTAAGGTTATGATAATGATAGAAAATATAGATTATGACTCTGAGTATTGATATGAATAATAAACGAATAGCATAAAGAAAACAAAAGGATTTTATTTTGTTTATATCGAAATTATTATTCATCCGTTGAATTAAATGACGAATTCAATGTTGTTTTAGAAACTATCTTGGTAAATAGTGTTTCTCTTGTGAATAAATTCGATTTTTAAAAGATATGGATCATCGGAAGGCGAGTATCCTCAAATTTCAACAAAAAAGCTAGAAATTAGTACTGTAATTAGTCAGGTACTCTTTACTCAATATTATCTTTTAGAGTTTCAAGATTTTCGTTCATAAATTCAGTATTATTATCTTAGATACTATGGTTGGAGTAAAGTGGCTTTTTTTATTAAAACAAAAATTACAGGTTGTTAAAAAGGGATGAAGGTATATTAGGTAGATTTTAATGATCCAATAGGGATAAAAATAGGTATAGTGGGTTTCTAGGTAAAATTTAAGTTTACAAAAAGGTGTTTAAATTCTAATGAGATATATTTGTGTTATAGCGCAAATGGTATGTTAGTTTTCTCATGCTGGTAAGTAAAACTACAGTAAAAACATAACGAAATACGTTTTGAATTCGTTCAAAAATGATTTCAAGAATCCGACAATGAATCCTAATTACAATTACAACACAAAATATCCATATGAAATAATTCATGAAATATGAGTCAAAATCGAAGGTAAATATTGTATTCAACTGGCTAATGACAAGATTTTAAAATACAAACTATTGGTAGGCGTTTATGTTTTCAACGTAGTCGATTCGAGTCTCTGGTTGAAGAAATGAGTATATTGCATTGAAATTGGTGATGGGTTACTTCTAAGTTTGACAGACCGCTAGCCATTCTGCACACTAATTTTTATAGCCTATTGATTGGACTTTGCCTTAGTCGGAATTGGGTACCTGCTATACTCGACTTACAGTCAATACAGTCAATCCCACAAATATTACAGTTGACTTACAGTCAGTATATTTAACTTGAGTGTACTACAATCGACTGCTATCCCAACACTAGTGACTTTTTGTTTTTATGCGCGCACGCCAGTATGGCCAACCACTTATTTAAGGTAATCTCTAAAGTTGCTCTCAATTCCATCGGCAAAACCCCTGTCACATCTAACCTGTTTTACTCCCAAATTAAATTAAATTACAATTCTTCGCCCCGTATTACTAGGAATCAACTTTTTCACCTCTCATACACAAGTCTTTCACTACAAACTTATGTAAACCAAGAACTTATACGTCACCAATTACGTACCTTATACCAGTAGGTCTAATAACGCTTTTCTTACACACTAGCTCCGCTGCCAATTTCTTGGCAATCGTTCAATTTGCCAATATTTTCCTATATATTCACTTCACATACTAGGTAATTTACGTAGCCCTTAATCCGTATGATTAGTTTATTGCTATACATAAACTTTCTTTGAATTCCATTACTTGTGCCTTTCATTACATCGTTAACGGGGTTATTTTTTCTGTTAATGCAAAAGAATCGTGAATTTCTCATTATTCATATAAATTTTTTAAGCTACTACGTTTATCAGTGAACGTTTTGTATTAATCGTTTTTAACATATAAAGATAGTAATATAAGCTTCAGAAATCAATATACACTACTATAAATATCAAAATCAATTCTAGTAAATGAATAATCATCCTTTTCCAGCCTTCGATTAACATACCAATATTAAAATCTATTACTATACCATAAACTTTAAATATCAATATACTTCTTATTATACGTTTATATTTGACGAATACTTAACATAAGACATTGGTTGTAATCGTAAATCATGTATTGAATTTTTTCCGATTAACTAATATAATGAAAATTCCGATTTACGTTATGAAGTCGATGGTATTCGTACAATAATTCTTCGCCAAAATTATTAACTTCTTTATCGTTAAATTCATACATATCGTATTAATTCGTTGATCCAAATTTTTCATTTATGAATGAATAAAATCATTCCACTAATCAAAGTTTTTTTTCATATTCAGTTGAATTTGATACCGTTATCGATAAATGGTAAAATAACTCCGATTATTATAACATAAAAATACAAGCAATTCATATTTTTCATTTCAAGTACCGTTATAATCATAAAATATTAATTTAATAAATCTTCGATAAACATATAAATTACCCTTTTTATGGTTCATTAAAAAATGTATTGAGGTATTGTTCACATTATAAATACAGATGAATGATTCGTTAAAGTTCAATTATATATCTATAGCTATAGTTTAATCGGTTTATACTTTTAAAAACATAAATCGTCAATCATTCGTTATTTATATCTTCAAACTAACAACCTCTCTTTTTGAATAGGTGTACAGACCACCTAGTCAAAAAGGTTTAGAGTTTTACACTTTAAACGCTAATGGTGCCTACCTTCGAAAAAAAAAAACAATTCGATTTCAGACGCTCTCAACACTATCACTTTATATGTACCTTATTTCACCAAAACACTACTAATCGGCTCTACCATCACTTAAATCTTTTCCGGCGACCCCTTTTTTGTCATGAAGATCGTCGTCGGTCTGGTGCACCGCCCGCGCAGCGGTATATCCAGAGAATAACCCTCACAAACAACAATTCCGTCTCTCGTTACTTATACCAATATGACCACCTAAATTTGAACTACAGTACAAAAAAAGTTTTTTTTTTTTCCTCTTTCTATTTTTTTTTTTTTTTTGAAGGCGTCAGCGACCTTTTTTTTTAAAAAAAAAACACGTTTTCACTTTACGGCTCTACTTATTTATTCATTTCATTTACTTTTGAGTTATTCCCACCCACACCGGCGCCCTATCCACTAAGCAGGGCCTTCGAGATTATTTTATAGAGTTTTTGCTGTTAATAGAGGACTTTATCGGCACGCCACCAACTTAGTGGTGATTTTTTTTTACATTCTTTTACACGCTTTGGGTGTGAAGCCCGTGGCAAAAAGGTAGCACGAGTTGTGAAGCATATTATCACACCAAGTGGTAAAGTATATCTTCCCAATATCCACGGGCTTTCGACCAAAATATATTTGTTTTGTAAGCGCTTTCACTTTTTTAGGGCTGTCAGATCTTCTATGCGATTAGGCGTCGAATTGAGACTACGATGGTCGCTTAGTATAGCCCAGCCAAAACTACAGTTTTCACGCTCATACAATGTTACGGGTGTCTAAAATGTAGGGTAACTTAAGGCCTTGATTGAAAGATTGATTTAAGTTCCAGTTTCCAGTTAAAGGTTTTACTTGATAATGTGTTCCATTGATAAAAGCTATATATCGTTATATTACAATTATAGTAGATTGAAACCCAATATTTGATATATATAATTGTGGGTCTTTCCATTTCATTTAACAACAAAAACAAAATTTATACGAATTCTTTCCACATTTGTTATAAGGGAAGGTTATTTTACGAGCCGAGGATGCATATAGTTAATATAAGGTCATTTCGACAGACATTTAACAATTACATATAGTGCAGTTTTTGTAAATTGGCTACATGCTTGGAGGATACGTTCTCAAATTATGCACTTTTATTATAAGGAATAGGGTGGTTTGTTGAACAGGTTTAAAAGTATAACCTAAAAAACGGTAAACAAATATGGTAGTGGTTGTGTAAGGTAAGGACACTCAGGTTGCAAGCCTTTCTGCTGGCATATGTAACTTATTATTCGCGAAGATTACACTATACTAGCTATATAGTGAGCACTGCCTGGTTATAGTCAAATACCATAAGAAATGAAAGCTTATGAACCACTTGAACCGAACGAACTGTAATGAATACCCTAAAATTTGATCTATAATGAAAATCATATCTTACTGTAATAAAAGCCCTTTTTATATTCATAGAGTTGAGGTGATTTACATGGTTTAAATGGTAAGTGGGAACATTCATTTCACCGTTAAAATATATATGAATAGAGGTAATACAATCTTTCAAGGCTTACTCCTCGCCTACGTTATCCAAAAGGGGCTTGACATAACTATAAATGAGGTTAAAATCTCCTCTTGCAATTTTTCTTACAATTGAAACTTGATAATATATTTCTATACATATTAAGTCGAAGATATATTTCCTATAAACGTTAAAAACATCGGTCTCTTTAACCTAAAGTATAAATAAATACATTGTTATATGAACTTGCGATTGAATAACGTGAAGACAAATCCCTTTTTAAATTTATGATAAGACCCGCAACTAATTAAAAAGGAATATTTTGTGGCGGATTTCCTAGATAAATTACTCCCCACATTGATTATAAATTGGGGATTAAATAGTAATACTTGAACATCGTTACGTGAATCTTACTCTATTATCTTTTTATCGTTCCAGTATTTATATACATTAATTATATCCAATTCCTTCATCTCGCAATTTATGAGATGTATTTGTAAGCCGTATTATGTTTGTCGAATATTTTTTCCGTGATCGGAAGATCTGTATTTATATTCAGCATGCTAAAACGACAAATACTCCCTAAAAAAATACATCTGGTTGTATTTAATATAATTCTGTTTATATTTTAGTGTGACTCTTTATTAAGGCGGTTATTTTACCAGAAAAGTGGGATGAATTGGCTATTTTCGTATAGTTAAGGGTTGATGTTCACTGAATTATCTAAATTGGGTTATCGGTTGAACTTCAATATTTAGGGTCGAAATAATATCAATCAATACGATTTCCATGTTGAAAGGACTTTGGAAGCCAACAAACGTATTCGCGCGATTGGTTTAGGGACCGGGAAGAGTTAAGTAAAAGCCATAGACGTTGAAATACTGGCGTATATTCGTATATTAAAACTATTCTTTACTCTTTCGCGCCCTTTTAAAAACGCATAATATAGTAACCAGCTATTGAAGCTTGAATGAGTCCCCAACCGTAAACGCCGACGCTTTCTTGATTCCGTAGTTAAGCTTATCGGTTACTTTGATCCTACATAATTCATATTAAAAATCAGCAGTGCCCTTATCATATCCCTTTTAAGACGATGTGAGAAAACTGTAGTTACTCGGGGGGAAAAAAGGGAATGTAGCAGTTGAACTATGAGACTATTGTAATTCAAAGTCCAAAGAAATAGTCTGTTTAAAAAATAAGTTAATTTAAGTATCGAACCGAACGTACGCAAAATTGGTTTCGGTACTACCCTCAATAACCCCGGGTATAAAATTGTTTCTTATGTAGTTTATCGACGATTTTAGAAACTGCGCTATATTTAAAAAGAATAAAAGCCTTTACGGGTTTTTAAAAAGAGAAAATCTAGGTAGTAAGGCTTATGTGAATGTTTCAGCCTGGTTAATATGGGTAGGTGTCCACTGGGGAAATCCCAAACCACTTGGCAATTTACTCTTTTAACACTTCTTAAATCTCGATAGGTACTTCTTAGAAGCGGGATTAAAATCACGCGAGGGACCCCTTTAACCGCATAGATGCACCACACCTAGGCTTACTAATTTCATTGCAATGAAAATGGTGATTTTTTATTTCTAAGTTTTTTAAGGCGCTAACCAGTCTGCATACTAGTTTTTATGTACAACTGCTAAGCTTATGCCTCACATTAAATTGGGCACTCCGCTGCAATTAACTTATGGTTAATACATTCAACTTGAAATTAGGGCAATCACTTGACCGTGCCACAATGAACTGCTACTACAAAAATAAAAATCTTTCAAGGGAAAGATAATGAAAAAAAACCTAAATCTTCACTCAATCACCCGCATTCTAAAAATTTTGCCAAAGTTAAATAGTCACAATTAATACTAATTTGACTTCTAGAGCGAACCATAAGTCAACTTTCAATATATACGACATTGAAAAACATAAACTTAATCAACTACATATATTCAAAAATGGATATTGATAAAGTTATCAAAAAGGTTACAGAATAAAATCCGTACTGAAACGATTATATGTTACGTCAAACCTCTTTACCAACTAGCTAGAACAGGTATCTATTGGTATTTCACGTACTAGATGCACTTTGACTCCAAGATAAACATAGATCCATTAACTGTTCGGGTATACCTATTACGTACAAAGGGTAAAAAGTATGGTACAATTGGAATAAATATTAACGATATATTTTCCTAACATATTATAAGCTTTATAGTAGCAGAGTAATGCATTGATAAAACAATCGGCTTATAAGAATGTAACATTAAAACGATATCAAAAGTTACAAAACTAAAATTTAACAAAATATCAATTCACATCCATAATATTGATAACGATTGTAATATATATCTCAACCTATGCTAAAACGTGAATGTTGCTAATTTAGCAAAAATTCGAAAACCCCGATAACGCAAAACCACAAAATTTCATTCAGTAAATAGCTCAAACAACCTAAGACGTAATGATCTACTAACTAAAGATATTATACAAACTATCAATTACAGTACAAATTCAATATCTATATAATAAGAGCTTTGGCAGTATGAATGAACGAATACAACAGCTAGAAAACAATTTAAAGAAAGGTATAAAGATAATACTGGGAAACTTAACGATAGAAAAACTAATAATACTGATAAACGGCTCATCTACTAATGACGCTGACCTAGTATTCCAGGTTGGATTATTCATAATACTCGGGAACAAAACTAAGTTTAATAGGCAATTCACTATCACCGGTAACTTTGTTTACTAAATATCGTTCAAATACAATCATATAATACGAAACGTATTAACATTGAAATCTACGACAAAATAACAAGTGTGGACATTGGTATCACAGGCTAGTGCCTGGAATAGTAGTTCACAAAGAACTAGCCTTGGAAATTACCACACTTTCATGATGCTTCTATGCTTCTCTAGAGCATGTTTATATCATGTAGTCAATTAAAAAACCAGTCCATACCATATTACCAGTTTCATAACAGCTGTATAACAAGGGCATTTCCTCCCTTTTAATTGAATATTATAAATAAGATTCGACCATTTGAAACGGTAACTTAGAATAGATTTTTCACGATTAATCTTTTATTTTCCCATTTCCGATAGTGTTTTGACTGCTTTCGAATAATTGTAACTTAAGATTTTATTTTTCGATAACCCCAGATAAAATCTTCATGTTGTTCGAATGAAACATATACATTCAAAATTAATTATAAAGCGTCTTTTTTTGATGATAAAATGAAGTAACCATTTAAAACCATCGATTTATCTTAATCTGTCAGTAAGGTCTCAAGCCTTAGTATTCACGTGAAATAAGGTCTTTAAAAGAGTAATCGTTAGATTGGTAGTTGTAGTATAAAATATGATCATCAAGAAGAAGCATCAGAGGTGCACGCCACAGGTAAGGTCTTATAAACCCTCCACACAGAGCGTACCACTTTGGAATACTCCTTCTAGACCGATCCACGCATTTCCATCGGTTTTAAATAGCCATTCCAGACCGATCCATGCATAATGCACTTTACTCCTTGCAAGAGTATAGCCTGCAGAATAAAACATTATCGTACACCCTATAGGAGTGCACCCTATAATATAATATACTACTACTTGGCTTATATACACTATCTATAAGAGTATATAGTAGTATCGACACAGGAAATCTTTTCTTTCTTCCATATATACTCCGTAAAAATGACCTAGTAGTAACAGTATTATTTGTAGTATTAATTACAATAAGTATGAATTAGTAATTTCCGTAATAACAATTTTATTGACATATTAATCGCAAAAGAGCCAAATCATCAGTTTCCGAAGTAACAGTATTATTATCATATTAATTATAAAAGGTTCAAATTATTAAGTTTGGTTAGGATGAACAAATTATAACCTAGGTAGAGATTGTAGTTCGGGTTTGGTTCATATAGTAAAATTAAGGCGATATAATTGATAATAACGCCTTCAGTTGTTTTTGACAAGAATAATTACGTAATAGTAATCACGTAGGAGTGATTACGTAGGCGTAAATGCGCAATTCCGTAATGGGTTAGTATAAAAAGATATATTGTCATCATTTTATGCAAAACTTCTTTTTTTGCTTTTCCCTTAAAGGCGCGTAATCCCAGTTAATACAAGTACCCATTTCAATTTATATTTCGGTCCCTTTAACTAAACTAAGCCGTTATGATAAGCAGGTTACTTAACTTATATATATACTAACCTATTCTTCGAATTAATACCGCGTAAAAACAGGATTATAAGGCGTCATTTAGCGCGAGATAGTCGGCGCATCATCGCTTCCGTAGCTGTCGTAACCGTCGCCCTTAATACTACCACCACTAACAGCAACAGCCCGCCATTGTCGGGCACAATCTCCTCTATTACCGCTACGCCGACCGCCCCCATCACCCCGCTCGCCGCTACGCCAGCAAGCTCTGCCGCTGCTACGCCACCAAGCCCTGTCGCCGCTAAGCCCCCCTTCCCCCCCTTTCTCTCTCCCTTCCCAAATTCCTAAGGAGAGGATTAAAGGGTCCCTAAGGTTATAAACCTTACTCTCTCCCTACGGGTAAAGATTCCATTATCCGTAAGGGTCCTTTTGCGCTATAAACGCATCCTGGCGCAGTTAATTTAAGGTACGTATATTCTAGTCCCCTCGTTTATAAGTTTTTACTCCCCTTTTTCCGTAGATAAAAAGCACTAGGAAGATTTACTTCGCCGCTTCAAGCTTCGTATCGTTAAGATATACCATAAAGCGTCTTTAATGCGTTAAACTTTAAAGCGACGTATTGGGGTCCGCAACCTTAAGCCGTTAATAAATACGTTTTACGTATCATATATCATGTCCGCGGCCGCGAGTAAGTCTATTAGCTATTCCCACGAGAACAGGGTCGCTCGGCTCGCTACTATCGCTAGGAATGGACTGGTAGCTCGTACGCCTCTATTCCTATGGCCCTAGGGCTGTAGAAAGAAGCCGTGTTACGTACCTGCCGGCTCTTTAATAAGTTTCAATCTAATTTTAAAAGAAACCTTTACTTAACAAAAATGTACTGTTTAGGGCGATTCGAAAAGAAAAATCGTCGCAAATAACCAAAACAAACCTATGCTAATTAATAAATAGGTGTTAACCGGCGGATCAAGGAAACGGTAGCCTCTATCGCCGCCTAAAAATGGGGCCTACATATATACTGCGTAGGCGAATTCGATGACGTTATCGCACGTTGCCACGAGAAGGGTAATCCCCCTCCCTATACCTTTCCCAAAAGGTATAACCAATAAGGTGCAGAACCACATCCTCGTTAGCGTTAATAACGTCGTTAGCGGTAATAGCGGTAACGTTAATATAAAGGGAGGGGGGGGGGGGGAACGAGAAGGATGGTAAAAACGTAACGGCATTACCCTTTCCCTTTAGTAATGAATAAATAACCCCGCGGTCGAGCCGGAGTCCCCGGCTATAGTATGGTAGGTTATATGTTAATTTTATATATTTTTAAAAAATAATTATTCAAATTAATAAACATGATATCAAATGTAAAAGTAAAGAGATAATATACCAGAATTCACGCGATATTGTAAAATCAAATAAAAAGTAAACCAAAATCAAGAATCGGTATAAATAATCGTATTTAATAAAGGTAAAATCCGCGATCGATACGAATAAGCTGTTTAAACAAGGGCAAAACGTAAATAGGAGTAAATTGTAGAAAGCGAGTAGATCCAAATTGGTAAAGAAGTGGTTAAGTAATCTATTAGCGTCGTAAAACCTTTTTAACAACCTTAATAAACAGTATACTTGTCGATATAAGTGTTTTCAAAATGACATTTAATATTTCTTTAGTTATTACATTTATTAGTTTTAACTTGTTATTAATCTATCTGGTTTCCTCGATTTTTCGGAGTTGGTATAACTCGTGTAAAGCTATAATATCGATTATGAACTGTTTTTCGTTTGTAGTACCTAATTTAACCAGGCACTTATAAAACGAGAAAGAATCAGTGTAAATCACTAAAGTAATAGGGCGTAAACTAAAGTTAGAAATAATTATCCGAACTATTATCTCTATGTTAATACTCGAATAGAAACCTCTAACTATACCATAGATTTCAAAAGCGAAGATACTTATCGTAACCCTTTTACACTTAGCAAAGCCAATTCGAGACGGTAATTTGTTATCGAAAACTAAAACGAAACCTATTTGTAAATTATAATCGTTATTATTAGCGAAAAAACCGTTAGTAAAAACAAACAGCTTTATAATACGTATATATAATGGTACGAAAAGTAAGTCGTGTTTTGGATCATGTATTTATTACGAAAGACGTTTGTTACACACCATACATATATTGTTCATCGGCTCGGCTTAATATTATATTGCGATAAAAAAGTTAAATACTACTTTTGATTATATTTTAAAGGCAACCTAAACGCCGCATACACGTTTAAATTTGTATTCGTTCACTCGTTTTTCGCTATTTAAAGTAATGAGGGTAATTTTATCCAGTTACCCCTTTCACGTAGAGCTTAAAGTACCGTTCCGGTGTAATGATCGCACTAAATACCCGTAAGTAAATAGAAAGTGTCAGGGGGGTTATGTTATCAATAAGGTAGCAGAAGTAACAAAGGTGCAATATCAAGAAGATGTTTGTTCATGCTATAGAATGATCACTAGCCGTTGGGCTATTTAGGTATGTAGACTGAATACTTAGATTGACAACTGAAGAGCTATAAAGGAAATACTATCTGTATGGTGATGACCGTGTCCTTATATATTCGTACCTTCATACCGTCCTCAGTACTGAACCGCTCGGTCCTGTCGGTCCAAACCTTAACCCTGGATGCTTACATAAGAGAGATCATTGGCTTGATGTGTTGTAAATCAGGCTTCTGATAGCGCAGCGGACCGCTGGCCCATTCCATGACCTGCAGTTGGTCCTTAAGTTATAACATCCGGAGGGTAATCGTGGCATTATTGAAATCGATTAAGTGATTTTCTATTCAAAACGTCCTAGGTTTAGCTTTTAAGTCGGCATTTAAAAGTTTCCGCTTTTAAGATACGAAAAACGAAAGGTTATCCAACGTTAAAGTGTCGTCCATTTACATAGTAGTTAGTGTAAAGGCTTTCGAATAGGCCATTAATAATAATAAACACGGGTCGAAAGTGGAGTTGGTTATTTCGAGTCGTTTTTTATAGTATTTTTATTAAGTGTTATACCAGTAAACACATTTTTCCGCTAAGCTGTAAATTGGTTTTATAATACGTAAAATCCGGTCAGGTGGGTAGTATGGCCTCAAGTTCTTAGGCATGTCGGCGTAAATCTGTCGTTTTAACTGTTTCTCGGATCATATGTAAGCCTACGTTATATTTCGAAGTTGAATATATAGGTTATATAAATTGTTGAGGGAGGTAACGAGCGTACAAATAAAGCGATGGCTAACCCGTTGTAATATTAGTGACTGGGTTATGATATTCTTTTTGCTTTTGTATTTTTATCCCTTTACAATTAGGCGGGTCTTTTCATAAGGCTTTTCGACTTAATCTTTCACTTTGTAAACGAGGCGAGTTAGGAATATCTTATAGATGCCGTAAACGGCTGGTTTAAAGCGTTTAAAAAGAAATACGCCTTAGTCTATAAAGGTTAAAATTTCAGTTTAGGTAAATTATTCGAATAGGGTACCTAAGGTGGTAATAATGCCTTTGAGATAGTGATTTAGGCTGAGTTCGTGATTTTTTATTTACTTTTACGTGATAAAGGAGTTCGTAATAAAGTTCTTAAGGCGTTTTTTGGTTTTCGAGTTAAGGGGGCGTTTTCGGCATCGAGGTTTTGGCGGGTTTGCTATAGATAGGCCGATTTTATTTAACATAGTCGGGTTGGATTCGCGTCTTAGGGGTAAGGCTAAAGTTAAGTTCGGTTTAAATTCGTCGTTTAAGGTAAAGTTTTATAAATTTTTCTACTCGTCTTACGGTTTTGGGCCGTTCCTTTCCACCCATTTTTTATATTTTCGTATCATTATCAAGCGAAACGAACTCATTCCGTTCAATAAGTTAACGGATACATTATAGCCTTTAAATCCGTTAATCC
Organism: Anisogramma anomala; assembly: GCA_038502455.1. Taxonomy (NCBI): domain Eukaryota; kingdom Fungi; phylum Ascomycota; class Sordariomycetes; order Diaporthales; family Gnomoniaceae; genus Anisogramma; species Anisogramma anomala. Next base: position 3,659,827 of record JASMMZ010000006.1, read on the forward strand.
TTTAAGAGACAGTCTATTTATTCTTCGTTTTTTGAACTGAAACCATAAATTGCAATAGTAGGTTTAATACGTTAGTCTCGTGTAAGCCGTTCCTTATAACCAACTTTTTACATACATTATTCTTTGCTTGTAGTAAGCGTAAAGGCGCCATAGCCTTAGCTATAACATTGGCCCTCTGTATTGTAAATAGTTATATTATAAATCTATGTAGATCCTTGGGTAGGTATCAACATAAAAAGCGCAGGGATAAGCCTATTTAAGCAAAAAGTGTTGTTAACGGCGTTAACCGTTATCTAAAGAATAGATTCCTTGGAACTAATACCTTTTAGTTCTTTTAATAATACTGTATACGCTTTTTTTAGTGGTTTATAATATCATTTACACTTCTTAATACCTTATAAGGCTTTTACTAGAATTGACTTAGATTCATTACCGGTTATCTGAACTTTCGTACGCTACTTAGTAAAATTAAAAGCCGTACCGGCGTCGTATGTAATCCAGTTTAAAAGCTCGGGGTAAACTTTTAACTAATAATTTACTAAAGCGTCCTGATAGTTTAAAGCAAAAGCTATTCGTATAAATTTAACGGCTTGGAATAATATAGCTGTATCAACGACGTAAATAATCGATAGGCTATCTAAATACATAATGTTAATAATTACTTCATAATTAAAGTCTATATCATTTTAAAGGTGGAATTCAAACCGTCGTGGGGCTTGTAAATAGAGCTGGTATTTATAATAGAACTTTTTGATAGCCTTAAGTGCGTCTTTCCCTATATTTATGTAGCATACGAAGTAGAGTAGGCGTAAAAGGCGTTTTGTAGATGGGTGTGCGAATTATCCATGTAAAGCTCATAATTCTAATTAATTTAAGTAAATAGCCTCAATTATATGTATTTATGGGAAAAACTATAAGTAGTTGAATTAGGCTTAAGCGATATAGATACGTTATAGGAGATGCGGATGAACTGGTTAGTCGTATTCCAAACCTTAATTCCGAGCTTATTTATACCAGTTAATAAAAGAAAGAATGGTATTTTAAAATCTATTACGTAAAACTTCATTCGTTCGAAACGCGTATTTATAACAACCGTTTCGAGTAACATCTCTTTTCTTTCACTAAACAAAACCTTTCGGTATTCTCTTATCCAGTTTAGCCGAAACTTCGAAAACTTCGTCGTAAGTACGTCGAATTATCGTTTTTCGGTCGTCTAAATTTCGGCTATACTATTATTAAGTATAATACCCTGAAACCTGATTCTGTATTTATTAAAAAAAATGAACTAAGATGTTATCTTAGAGTTAAACATTTCGTTTACGTAGTCTAGGCTTACAATATATAAGAAGATATCCTATAAACCGGTAAAAATACGTTAGGTGTTTTTATCATCGTAGGCTAATAAGTAGGTATTATTTTACTTAAGGTCGTCTTTCACGAATGTTTTTTCATAAGGGTATGCTTCGAGTCCGTTATATGCACCTTCGTATTCCGCTGTGTATATTGTAAAATTACCCTCTATCTGATCCCTAAAATCACACTCGTTTTAAAATTGTCGTTTACTCCAAACTTCCTCGTAAACGAGGTGGTTTATAAACTAGTATCTGACCTTGCAGTATACGATACACCGCTTTCCAAACATATAAGGCGCCTTATATCTTTCCGTAAGTATTATTGGAGTTTCAGTGCGTTTCTTTTATTTTCGAACGATCGTTCCTGTTTTTTACTGCCAGTGTTTCCTCCTTAGTAACTATAATTTAGACGCTCATTTTACCTCGAGTAAACCTTAAATCTCCGGTCTAAAACATATTAGATTGTTTCGGAAAGGTCTGCTTTGGTAATTTAGGCGTCGCCATTAGTTTTATTAGCTATGAATGTTAATCCGAGGCTTGCTTGTCGATGTATAGAGGTCTCGAACGATGTTTCAAGGCTTATACAAAAGACCTCCAAGTCATTTTCGTATTTAAAAAATGAAAGGTCAAAATCCAGGTTTTTATGGCAAGCTTTTGTTATTGCTTAAATAAAAAGTTTGTCGCCCTTATAATTCAGTCAGAGGGCAATTTAGTATTTCTGAAACTTCGCTAATAGGGAGGTAAGGATTTTCTATGTGTTTTTATCGACATTTTTCTATTTGTTTTTCATGGATTTACAGGTTATACTGGTCTAGTCTTTATCGTAAAATTTATAATCAATCTCCGTATTAAAGTGGGATTTCAGGCTGTCATAACACTTTACGAATATATTTACCTACATAAGGTGATATATATACCATCCGTTAGCTCACGGAGAAAGTTTACCGGGGAAAATAACGTAAAATTATTACGGTTTAATATCCAATCTTTTACACATGTTAAGTATAACGCGTATATTATTATTAAACACATCATATAGGTCGCCGCTGTAGTTGTTATTTTTATTCTATTGCTTGATAAAGTTGGTTAACTTTGTAGGATCGCTCCTATTCATAGGGAAGCGATATGGTGAGAGGTTTCGGTAGGGATCATGGTTGAAAGATATTGGTTCGTATAACACGTTTTGGCGTTTTACGCTACTTATCATCTCCTGGATCGGGGTATTTTCCGTATTCCGGCCGATTATTATTTCTTAAAGCGGGTTGTTCTTTATATTTCGACCGATCCTGTCCTATCTAAGCGTGTTGTTTTTAGCGTTCAGGGTATATTTCTATCTTTGTATCCGGTCAGAGTTGCGTTCTAAGGGGGTTTCGTATTCCACTCTTATTGTAAATAATAGTTTCGGTGCCTCCTCTTCTTCTAACGATTCCTCCAGTTCTTGATAGGTATTTGGCATTACTAAATACCGTATCTTAGTCTGTGTTATAGCTTTTCATTATCCTCTTCTTCAACGTCAATCAGGCGGTTCTGGCGTTTCTTTAGGTTACTTCTTTTTATACACATTCATTCTCTTATTTCTTTATTTGTCTATTCCAGAAATTCTGTAAGCTGAGACGTTGCAGACAAGGCTCTTGCGATACGGCTATTGTTTCCTCCGGGTGTATTAACGCCTCTGTACCGAAATTATCTTCGTAAAATTCTTGCGATCGTTTCATCCACTTTTCGCCATATGTCTAGTGTCTAGTCCGCAAAGTCTTCGCTAAAGTTCTCGAATCAGTCGTTTCCTTTAATTTCGCTACTACAGTAGTTGAAAATCATATTCGTAACGTATGTATTTACCGTATATAGATCCAAATCTTCCACTGAAGCCTCAATATTTTTGCTCGAAAGGTTCAGGTCCAAGTACTTAAATATACTTTTTCGAAACAACGTGTATGTAAAGAGGAACTCCATACATCCGTTGGTTTTTTTCCAGATCTATCACTAATAGGCTTATTATGTATTCGTAAAGGGTAGTTCGTATATAATCTAGTGTAGTTAAAGTCCAAGGCAATATGGTTAATAAAAAGGAAATAAATTAATCAAAGCGGTCGGAATAAATCTTATTAACATTCGATAACGTAAACAAATTTCAAACGATACTTAAGTAAATCGTAATCACAAACTAATCACGCGTTTCAAATTAGTTTTTATCAACGGTAGTAACGCTATACTAGCCAAGTAGCTAACAAAACTCAAAACGTTATGGGTAATAAATTTAAAATATTTAGGGTGAACATGGGAAAGTGAGTAAGGCAAAGGAAATATGGCAATATAATACGGTGTCTGGTAATCGGTCTGTATTAACGTGCCGTAGAAGATATTGGTAAAGGAATCGGTTGGTTACTTAGTGTGTAACCGATATTATTAAAGCGGTCGGTTTGGTTATTCGCATGTAACCGATATTAATAAGGAGATTATGATAAATTATTAATAATCGGGTGAGTCTTAGCAAAGGGTTTCGAAACTTGGTGTTTTATCTTACGTGGCCTAATGCATGATAGGAAGCCCTTTGAAAAGGACGCAGATTGTACTTTTAGAGCGCTAATATAAGTTGGCGGTTAACGGAACGAAGTTAATATCCTTACAGTTACTCGGGATCTTATATTTTTGTAACGCTTTGGGTTTCTTGATGCTCCCGCGTAATTTCTAACTTCTGTATAGTTTTTCTCAGGTGTAGTGTTAAAGCCCAGGCAGTTGGGACCATTACAGTATCCCGTTATAGGTATTCAACGTGTATTTGTCTCTTCTTTCCTAGGCTATCTATAGTCGACCAAGTCGGCTATCTGTAGTCGACCAAGTCAGCTACTAATTAGTGTCGGTAAGGTTTTAAGCCTGAGTATTCACATAAAATAAGGTCTTTAGAAAAGTGATCGTTAAGTTGGTAGTTGAAGTATAAAAGATTATCATCAAGAAGAAATATCAAAGGTGTATGCTATAGATAAGGGCCTATAGCCCCTCCTCCCAAAGCATATCACTCTGTAATATTTCTTTTAGACCGATCCACGCATTGCCGTCGGTCTGAAATAGTTATTTCAGACCGATCCATATATAATGCAATTTGAGTCTTACAAGAGTGCAGCCTGTAGTATGGCACATTACCGTGCACCCTGCAAGAATACACTTTGCAATACAGTTCACTGCTACTTGGCTTATGTATAATATATATGAGGGTACGTAGTAATGTCCACATAATCCAATAAACGGAATTTATTAAACAGTATCATATCACGTATAAGTAAAGCATTATACAAAGTTATATAACATTAATATATCAATCATAATTATTAGTATAATCCGGTAAATCACAGTTGGTACCAACGCTTTGATATCATTAACGCGAGTTTTCGTTGAAAAGAAAAATTTCAATACAAAGTTTACGTCAAATACCCATTTTATAAATTATATCAATGTAGTTTTTACCTCGTTTCCTATTACACTACGTTGGGTCTCACGAAGACAACAATATTTCGGATTTCCCCGATTTCGATTACGAATTTAACAATTTTTTTAACGACATTAGCCGTTAATGAGTTAAATCTAAACCTCTTCATCAGCGAGGAAATATTTACAACGTTAAATTGATTTTTTTCGTGTAAAACACTATGATAATACGTAAAGTACGTAGTGACAAATATAAATTAATATAGAACATGATTCATATTACATATTATCAATAACCAAACCATATAGTTAAAATAATTATAAAAAGTTATTACTCCCGCGGCCACGACGATAATGACGATTTTAATGGTTACATAGTAATGGTCCGCGCTTATTACTTCAATCGTAATATGGTAAGGGCTGTTATCATTCGGATTATAAGTTTAAAAAAAGATACTTGACAACGTTTTCATGTTTTCATTCATGTTTTAAAAGTTTTACTATCCGAGGAAACGATATATCATGGGAGTTCGCTGTTAAACTTGCTATTCTTGAGAGAGGTATTAACAATATCCGAATTAATGTATTATTTCTTGTTCATATATCTAAGGAATACCTTAAGTACATCACCTAGTTTTGGTTTATGAATAGACTGTTTTATAATCATTATACCTGATATAACGATAAAGATTACAGTGGAGGTTATAACAGAGGTAATGGTAACGGCGGTGGTATATGTGAACTTAATGTTGGCGATAGAAATAATTTCGACTTTATTCCCGCGTATAATAGTTGAGTAAATATTATAATAACAAGTTCAAACGCTTTGAAGCCGTTATTTAATGTCGCAATACCTGATTTTACCAGTTCGAATATTCGCATCATGAAACATACGGTTTATATTGATGATACTATACAAACAGACACCTCATTCGAACCTATCTTTTAAATCATATTTAACGTTTGAGTAATTCCGGTATTACATATAATACAGATGTGTGTCTAATTTTGACTCATAACTTAATCGATTTTGAAACTAAAAAATGTAATCTTTATATATAATCGCGTGAATATTTTATAGACTTCAAATCAACCCGGTAGTATACTTACAACTTATTAATAATTACCCGTTTACAGTAAATTTACTCCATAAATACATTATTTTTATTGATCTTTGGGAAAATTTAAGTTATAGGTGTGGTAACGTTGTTAATAATTCATTGACCCGCCGATTATAATTATCTTACATTTCAATTTCACTTCGATGTTTCTGCGAAATTACCCTATATATGACTATTATCGAATTACGACTAATTTCCATTATCATTTATTTTAATTTCAATTTCATAGGTATAAGTATGTATTTTATAGTTCGACTCAATTTTAGACAAGTTATGGATAAAGTAAAATTACTGTAATTTATGTTATTTTGGAGTAACCACTGTTTTTATAACGAGCAGCTTATCATTTCATATGGAAACAAGTGTTTACATCTAAAAATGTAACCTAAAGGTATTATAATTACAATTTTCTCTATAGTATTTCGATAGAAATTGAAGAATTCAACTATTATCACGTGATTTAGGTTTGTTTTAATTCAAAATATCAATAAAGCATTAACCCCAAATAAATCATCATTGTCGAAAATAAATTTTCGAATATCTTTGAAAAGTTTAAATTTGTACTTCATACTATCTGGGTAAATGAGCTACGTTATAATGGCTGAGCAGCCAAATAAAATATCTCTTTTGAATACGATAATTAAAGACAATAATTGAAAGTGCTTCAAGACTTGCGATACAATATATTATGAGACAAACATTTAGTTTTATCACAATTGTTAACGGACTAATTAAATTAAAATTATATTCACGCATCTTGTTAATAGGTACCCTCATGTTTTTTACTAAGAAAAATAAAAGAGGTTTACGATTTTACGTTAATTATTAACTGTTCAACTCAATTAAGAAATCTAACCGATAATTTTCCTATTTTATTGAAAAATTGTTCGCTAATATTCACGCGTAAATTGTTTACCAAGTTCAAAGTTCGAGTAGTTTTTTATAAGATTTGTATTAAGGTAGTCAACTAGTATAAAATCGCGTTTATTACCTATTTTGGCTTTTTAGAATAGTTAGTCACTCTTTTTAGCTTTTTTAGTATACCAGTTACTTTTCAACAGTATATTAAAAATATTGACGTTTTTTCATCGATATCCTTCATTTTATTAACCTTGAAAACGTGTTAGTATACTCGGATGGCACCCTAAATAATTTCAATATGAAACCTAAATGAATATAAAGCGTTCTAAACATCATTAGGTTTAATTTAAACATATTTGAATGCTAGTTTAGTATTTAGATAATTGAATATTTGGGGTTTATTATCGAATCCGGCTATGGGATACAAATTAATCCAAAGAAACTATACGTTATCTAGAAGTAAGTAAAAATTACTTCAGTATCAGGAGTATGAACGCATTGAGGTTTATTTAAGGTTTGACAACGATTTATTTTAATATATTTTAAATTCTCTGTGTTTTCATACAATTCATCAACAATAGAGCCTGATTTCATTGGGGGTACAATAAAAATGCTGCGTTCAAGAAGCTTAAACTCTCGGTTTTCGTAGAATTCATCTTCGCCTGATTTGACCTTAATCAAAACCCTTTTTTGGGGCCAATTGATTCGGATAAGATTTATAGATCTGTTTCATTGAGCGTGAAAATTGGGGAGTTCTCCGCCCTGTGAAATTATAATTTCCGTTGGTTGATGCCCATGAAATAAAATTACGAAATTGATAATGTAAAAGTTTTGGGAATGATAAATTATTTGAAAATACTGAAAGTGCAGAGAAGGATTTAATACGTTCCCGTCATGGTAACAGTAAAAGAGTAATCAGAAAGATTGGTATTATAGTTATGAAGATAGATAAGTTCAGAAAGAAGCATCCGAAGAGTGCACGCCTCAGGTGAGAGCTTATAAGCTCTCACCCAGAGCATGCAATGTGTAAAAGTGCATCCTACAGTGTGATACGTTATCATGCACTCTGCAGAAGTGTATCTTGAAACGTTATGAACTGTCATATGACCTGAAAAGTAGTCCCTACGGATATTAACTATAGTGATATATAATAATATCCACAGAATACCTAGTTTCATAATATAAACACTCCGATTATTATACTTACAGATTTTAATCACTTGAAATATTTTATGATAACAAGACGAATTTTCGACTAATATGTTTATTTTTTGAATCATCTTTTCCAATTCTGTATAAGACTTGTTTATAATCAAGGAGAAAATTACGTGCAATCCGATATTCTATTCAGGAGTGGTTAAAGAATCCCCACAAGCATTTTTTACTTTTGTTTTTTAGGCCGGTATTTATGCCTTATTCACTCTAAAAAATTAATTACATCTTCATTTTAAAATTCGCGTGTGTTTCGCCTCATTACCTCCGGAATATACATTTCTAAAAACTACGAGTTGTTTGCAAAAGAATAATATTTCAAGGAATAAAAACGTTGTTAATATTCAGGACATTACATATCCTCGCTTAATTTATATAATAAGTATAGATAATCACAATTTCCCAACCAATATTCTTATTACCCGGAAACAAATATTGAGGGTATTTTCTTAACATGTACGGTGAGCGAAAATAGCGTTTAAAATTTTGGAGACTGTATTGAAATCTTTGTTTACAAGTCTTCTTACGACGAATTAATTTAAATCGAATACAATTGTTTTATTAGCAGTTATTTAGTTTGCAACGTTAATATTGCTAGAAATCAGAAAAAAACTTTTATTTGTATTATATTGTGTGATCAGATGTTTATATTGTATTTATAATGTATGTAAACAGACAACCTATTATCGATATGGCCAAACAGAACTTTTTAGACCTTTATCAGTATTAAAGTGGCTATAAAGCGAATTAGTCGTATATTTTATAATAGACCTCCTTTCGAAACGTATTGATTATCAATACTACTTTATAGGTATTATAGCACGTTTAAACAAAGCCATTATCTCAAAAGTTATAGATATTATAAACATCGAAGTTTGTGTAAAGTTGTTTATAAATTTTTATTGAAGCTTGAATAGTTCCTTTCTTGTAAAATCATTAACAATCATAGCTGGAACTAAATGGGTGGCTTTTGGAAACTCTTTCACGACCTAATAGGAGTAGAGTAGCACCAAAATACTGATTTTGATCCCGAAATATAACGTTATTCAATGGGTTTACTAAAAAGTTTTCATTAATATACGTTTTTTCATTATTCATTCATCATGGAATTGAAGTTTTTGACTTTTAAGCTATTGATTGGCAATAAATAATAAAAATACCACAATTATTGATGTCAACCCGCTCAAAATAACGTATACGTATTATATTTACCTTATTAAGCTAGTCATATTCTTGGTAATCATGCATACAAAATCGTATACAAAAACCGAAAAAATCAATTGATGTTTTTAAAACTTATAGGAATTTATATAGGCCTCGATAGCGGCTATGTAGCAACGTAGAAAAGAAGTTGTTCTGAAATATTGCTCTTTACTAAAGCGGTTGAAGGTCGGGAAGAACATTTGGTTTTCTTTAAACAATCATAAAATAGATTAATTTTTCAAAAAGACTTGGTAAACCTTTCCACAAGTACCGAATCACATACGTTATATGTTTTTCCATTGTCGAATTTAATATTCAGGGCGGAAAATACTCTAGTTTTCATACAGAATAAGTCGCTCAAGTCGTTACTGATTTGTTTCCGATTCAATACATTCGTAACTTTAAATCAATCATTATCATATCGTCGTCAAATACGGTGAAATTGAATATAAATGTTATGTCTAAATCATTTTATACACTCGGATTAAGCCTTACACGAGCCGTCTTCGAGCAGAGAGCCCCTTGTAACGTTTGGTATCTATTAAGTAGATGGGTTTCATCATATCGACTTGGAAACCGCGTCAAAAAACTGAAATTATAAATTAAGACGTTTTCAATTTTTTTATAATTATAGTGAAGAAAACGATAAATTATTTCACCTAGCTCGCCGGTAGATCGAATTTTATCATAACGTTTTTACCGAGTCGCTTTTACTTGGCTACTTAACTGATACCAAATGTAGTATGCATATACTTTCATGTATTTTATAGTTAGTTCTATTTTCATCTTTATTTTATCAAACCTTCGTATATCGTTATACCGATATTAAAATTCACGTTTATTCCCTTATTTGTCAGTATTTTACTCCGTTTTTTAACAACTCATCTCACTTTTTATCAATATCTCAAGCGACTTAAACGAGCTTTTTAATGTCCTTGAAGTGGGGTTAAAATTTGTTACTGGTAATATTTATACTTTAGATAAAAACATATTTCATACTTAGCTTTCACGATATTTATTTAATAAATCAACCATGAGGCAACTACTTCATGAGACAAGCGTGAAAAAAGCCGTAATATCATCATTACGTGTATTAATTTTGTTTTGTTCAGCGTAATGTATTCTTATGATATTTTTAGTAGTAACGGCCTAAATTTATATACTATTTAGTTATTTTTTCATAAAGACGAAGTATTTGCATAATAAGGTTGTTTACCTAGGTTTTGAATATCAAATGTAAGGTGAATTTTGGACAACTTCATCATAGCTTCGTTTATGTTAGGGGTTAATTTTAGATGGCTATATGTATGGCATGAGTTCCTGCCAGTTGTATTGATAGTATAGGGTTAATATCAAGTGTTGGTATGTAAGCTATTTTTTAACAGGCTGCCTATTATGATGAGGTACTTATAACGAGTTTATTTTTAATATTTCAACAACAGTGGCTAGGATCATACAATATACAGTTAATATATTTAGAGTGGGCTTTTTCATTGATATCATTGGGTGAACGTTTAGAGGCTTAACATATGAGAACCAGTTCTTCTTTAACATGAATTAAGAATTTTTAGACTGCAGACTTATATAAAAGATAACTTTGTCATCTATAGTAATGATTCGGGTATTTATATTCAGGCGAGGAGAGAAGGGGGGGGGTAAATTCTTGATAAGAAAATAAAATAAGAGGATTTTTTTTGGATTTGTTAGCGGAACTTATCATTGTAAAAAAGAAAAAGTTCATAAATGTTAAATACGAGGGGAGTGGTTTATTCATAGGGAGGAAGTGTAATTAATGCAATTATTAATGAAAGGAATGATGTTATTAATTACAATATGCCTGGGAAATTTGAATATAACGGAAAGAATGCTGGACTTTTATAATACGCTGGAGTATTCCACGTTCCATCATAGGAATTCCGGCGTCTTTTATCCTACGAGGTTGGAACAGATATTACAGGTTGGTACCTGGGCTTATGATTGTTAAAGCTTTAGCCTTAGCGATTACCACGCTTCTATAATACTTTTACGTTGCTCTCGAGTATATTTACGTCAAATGATAAATTATATATCCAAGCCATACCATACTACTAAATACATAGCAGCTCTATAGTAAGGCTTTCTCCTCTGTTATCGTCGAGGATTATAAATAATATCTAACCACCTTCAGCGGAAGCCTTGGCCTGGTTCCTTTACAATCTGTATAATAACCAACTATACGTTAAAAATTATCACCGAATAGCTGGAATTTCTTTCGATCCGTATGTTAATCTATACTAACTCTCGGGGCCTCTAAGTTTATCTTTCCAATCTTGGAACGACCACTAAAAAGCGTTTGATAATAAACGTGATAAATTTAAGGAAAATATACGAAAGACGACAAATAGATGTGTTCAAGTGAATAAACAACAAATTCAACCCCACCAATACTATAACTAAAGCCACGCTCCACAACGTTCTAAAAAGGTCTATGAACAATAATAAGTTAACTATCTATTAATAACGATAACGGCTAGCACGTAATAGGAATAGACAGGGATATCCTAACAAATTTTAAAACTATCAGAATAATACTCACAAAAAGCCTGTTCAAAATACTACTAGACTCTATAGGATAAATTACACATAATTTCGTTACGAATAACTTATGGAAGAGAGTAGAAGAAATATAATTCCAGAAGTTGTAGTCCAAAGGCTTAAAATTAAAGCAAAATTTGTATACAAAACGATACAACAATGCCAACAAAAAAAAGAGAGCTATCTAACCTTACCATAAATTAGTAATCTACTATAAAAACGCGAACGAACTAAAACAAAAACTCGATAGTATGAAGACAGTAATCGATTACACCACCTTTAAATTAGTTGTATTGACTGCACGTTAATTATATTAACCAAAAATCAATTATAGTGTGGTACCCAATTCAATATGAAGTACAAGCCAAGAAGTTGCCTATACAAACTAGTATGTAAACCGTCTAGCTGTCTACCAAACTTAATTGAGCAACAACATCTTCAATACAATGCATCAATTACGTCATCAAGAGATTCGAATGGACCAATTTGAAACTATCAAGGTCTCCCAGCAATTGGGATATAATTGTGGAATATCAAAGTCGAAACCCCTTGATATTGCCAAAAAAAAGAAACTTATTATAAATCATAAGAGTTATTTACACTAATTCTCTAAATTTATTAAAATATTTCTCGAAACTCGAAATAATTCAGTCATAAGGCGTGATGATGAATACAATAGCTTTACGTTAAATTTATGAAATCAAAAAGATTGATGAATTCAAATACAAGGAAGAAAAAATTTATTCGGTTAATAGATTAATAAGGACCAATGCGAACAGATTTCTGAAAAAGATTTCGAATATAATTAAATGTAGAAACCCTTTTTGACAAAAAAGAATTTAACAAATTGTAAAATTGATAATACGTGAATGATATGAACGTCACTATTATTCATAGAGTGAATTATAATAATATGTCGTGATTTTTAGTAGAAATCGTATTAATCGAATAGTACATTATATATAATTCGAATACAAATTGATTATAAATTTATATAAATATGAATACTTCATTATTACTATATGTAAAATATAAATGATTGTCGTTGTTATCAAACATTTATATTACGAGTTATAATAGCATTCCTTTAGTTAAAAAAAAAAGCCTCTAATATCAATGCATGTGTTAACTCGAATAAGACGTAAATGATTATAGTATCCAATTCAATATAGAGTAGATACCGATTAGGAGCTCATACAAACTGAGGTTGAAACTGATTATCGGTTTATCTAATTTAAAACTTACATTTTCGTTCCCTTCTAATGTTATACAATTGTTACTTCTATCAAAGATTATAATCAACGACTGTGGCCATTTGAAGACCAGCCAACAACTTTCGTAATTCTATGAAGCAAGGAGAAACATTAATAAAATATCGGGTAATTTATACTATAATACCAAACTCTATCTTAGTAACAATATACTCAAGTAGTTAATGGAAAACTAATGGATAACTATAATCATTTCTGCTAATAAATTATATAAAATTCGTAAAGTCGTGGAATATTTCGTTTGTTTATTAACGGAAATGAAAGCAACGAAACTGAAAGAAAAGAACGATATTTTTGTTGAGAGGGGAATAATTATCACACACAAGCTATTGGCTAACCAAGATAAAGCTATTAATGCCTCTACAAAACCGGCTTTATGAATAAAGTTCTCAAAGAGGTTATAAAAAATAGTTTAACAATATTAAACCTACTAAATTCATCAGATAATAGAAGGTTTTCTCCTGTCTATAAATAGTTACTTTGTTTTAGATAAAACCAACTACAGATTCTTAATTCCTTAATAATCACTCTAAGTCTTGCATTCAATGAATTAACTACTAAGACGCTTGCTAGTTGCTAAACATTCTACTCGACTTTCTCTAGTACAAGATAACTTGGGCTCAATTGGGGTACCAGATATAAATACGACCAAAAAAATCAAAAAAAATTCTTTGTAATGGGTTAGAGCTCAGAAGCCGAAATAATTATTAGGCGAATAGCGGAGGTAGTGGCTGAAGCGACGGCAATGGTAGCAACGATAATAATGGTATTCTACAATATAATAAAAGTGAAAAACTAAAAGAAAATCGTGGATTAAAGTAAATATTCAGGTTTAAAGGAATTCATGAAATTTGAACCTGTTTGGCGATGAAAAATCAATACAATAAACAATTGTAAAAAGTTTTTAATTCGGGTTTAGCGGTTTTTCAGATAGAGTAAACTAAATTGACATTGAATTGTTTGGTGAAAAAAACGGGAAAAAATAAAAATAAAGAATCAAATATTAGATAAGAATTGCAGATCGTTTTCGAAATAATTCCATATATTGTGGACCATTAATAGTCAGGTTAATGTACATAGAATTATTCATAAAGAAGGGGAAAGTAAAGATTAGAGAGTGTAGCTTAAGAAGTTTGTATTAATAGTAGCAAGCCAAGTAGTATAAATTTAGGTCTGTAAATGAAACATACTTTTAAAATAGGGTACTATTATGAATCTAACCTTTGCAAATTAATCCACTACTATACTCGTATAATCTGTTTTGCCCCACCTACTAATTTTTTCTTTTATTTTCTTAATCATAAAATCTACGTATATTAATATTCTTACTTTGGTTTATAATAAGTATATTATTCATTATATTACTATTCAGTGACACTAAAGATTTAAGCGATTTTTATGGTTTATATAGTATGATATTACGAAATGAATATCCACTTTTTATAAAAGATACATATTACACACGTCAAAGGTACTAATTGATAGGAGTTTATCAACTGACTATTGTAGTAAACCAGAACTCAATATATTGTAACTCTTTACTTCAAGGTTTACTTCCGTAACTGAACTCATTTTTAAATTAACGACCGTAATTTCAATTTCATATCTACCAATAGAGTGGTGATTGAGAGAGGTTATGTATCGATAATTTATCAATACGTATAAGCAAAGTAAAGAAATTTTCAACAGAGGCAGCGTAAGTTACGCTGAAGATTACGTCTGGAAAAAAATCTTATCAATGTATGAGATTGGACAGGTGGGAAATTTAACAGGGGTAGCTTTACAAGCCATTTTCCAAACACGATTTAACCCTATCATCATGTAAAAACATAACTTATTCCAGTACCTAAAAGTATCAAATCCAATTTACTTGTGCTGGAACCATTTTTACTTGTGCGGATAGTTGTTCTCTGATTGATATGGTAATGCAGATACAGAAAATAATCATATAAAAAAGATTGTTGCCTTATCTAAGCTAATATTGGTTAGCTTAGCAAACTTCGATTGTAGTCTACAGCTTTGGAAACCTGACATAGTAATTAGGTACAAGCAAGCATACGCCAAGGGCCCTATATGCATAATATATGAAGCCTTACCATCCCTACCAGGTACATTAGCCCCCTCAGCCTCCCTCAGCCACATAAGTGCATACGTAGCAGATAGAATATATACAAAAAGCACAAGCCTGTCGGGTTCCAGCCTTTGACTACAAAGCTAAGCCATCATGTGAAGGCAGAATGTGTAAATTTCATACAGGGAGCATGCCCAGTCTATGTATCTTGCTGCATTGCCTTGACCTGCAGGCACTCAATGAAGCTGACCCGGCTGTCATAGAACTTAAGCCCCATATGAAGAACAAAAGCGCAAATATTCATACAACAAAACAGATCAATGCATGGGGGTATTTTGAGATAGTGCCTGGGCACCAGAAGGTATGGAATGCCTCTGTATGTGTATGGTGATGCCTGATCATCATGCTCCTTAAAGACACCCTCTCCTTTGGAGCTGCACCTCTCCCCATAAGTGTTGGGGTGTTCGTTTTGTCTTACCTGTGCTGCAGGCCACGTGATGAAAGTCATGTCCCTGAGGTAGACCTCTAGAAAACGAACCCATTCCCATTCAAACGCCTTATCCGACCGAGACCCCCACGCAATTTGCCGCCAGCCCCATTGTAATGCTGACCGTCCCAGTTGCTTGGCTGCCGTGGTTGTCGCAATCCCCGAGTATTGCTCGTGTGTTCGCTCGCCACTCTCGGTGATATCACTTGGACAGCTCCTCGAAGATCGTGATCAGACTCCGCACCCCCAGGAGCACGTTCTCGTCGGGGCCCTGGCCGGGGGTCCACTTGGCGTGCGCAAAGTCGATAAGCTTCAGGTTCCAAATCTTGGGCTCGTCGTCGTCCGCGTCGTCGTCATCGTCATCGTCGTCGTCATCGGACATGGTGATGAACTCGCCGTCCTCGTCCAGGCCGATGCCACTGTCAATGCGGCTCGTGGATCTTCCATGCAGGTTACCATCGGGTTTCTTGTTTTCTTTGACGGAATTGGCGGTGCTACTGCTCCGCTCGTCGATGGCGGTCTTGAGCGCGTCGCCGTTGCCCTCAAAAATGAACAGCAGGCTCGACGAGTACATGCGCGACTCCTCGGCCTGCAGCACGTCGCGCACATGCTCCAGGTCGCGCCGAAACGCATCCGCGACGGCGCGCGCATAGTCGTCGTCAATGCCGGCGCTCGCGTTGTAGATGAAGCTGCGGAAGGCGGCCACGATATTCTCCTTGTTGACCTCGTTGCGGCCGTAGTCCTTGTCGTAGATCTTATAGTCCTCCTCATCGAGTTCGGCCGAGTCCTCGGAGCCCTTGTAGATGCGCATGCCGGCAATGCGGAAGCCGAATTCGTAGTGGGTTGTCTCGGCGCTGATCTTGTCAAACCGGCGCTTCTTCTCGAGCGGCGCGTCGTCAGCCCAGAGTCGCCGGCCGAGCTTCACGTCCATGATGTTGGGGCACTGGAAGCCCATCGAGGCGTTTTCGAGGACCACGGCGGTGTTGGTGGGAATCTTGCGTTGAGCGTTGGGTATCCATGTAACGTTGTCGACAGGTGCCACTGGCGGAGGCGCAGGCACAGCCACCTTTTCTTGCTGTGATTCTATGAAGTCGAGCACCTGTTCCTTCACATCCAAGTTGGCCTGGCCGGCCACGAGTAGCAGCTGTTCGTTGACGGCGGAGATGTCGGTCGTGTCGTTCAATGCGAGACTGCCCCAGAAGATGGGGACGATTTCGGCCATGCGCGAATGCTCGTTGGTCTGCAGGGAGTGGTAGAAGTCGATTTCGGACTGGGTGCATGGCTTGATGAACAGCTCGCCGTCGGGATCGCACATTGTGCCATCACTAGGGGCAGGGGGTCAGTGTCGCAAGTCCCAGGAGGAGCGCGTGCGGCTGTGTGTGCCAACTTCAATGCCAGACTTACTGCCCTGCGACCGCGTAGTTGTACTCGACCAGCTCAGAGTAACGAGGCAGCACTTTTTGAGAAGGCATCTTCAGCTGTGGCCGTTCCTCGACGGCAACGAACTGGAGATGGAGAGAATGGAAAGTGTCGTGGGGGGTGTTGAATTACAGCATCCAGATTCAGGGAGAACTTCCAATGAACATTGACAGCTGTATTGGATCGGGTAATACTGTAGGAGCGTGCAAGGCAAGGGGGCGTGGAATTGAAACAGTCTGCGGCGATGTTGGATGTTGGACGTCGGAGATATCAGCCAAGCCACGGGGCCATGAAGCGGAGTTCAAGACGTGCGGGGTTGACAACGGAAGCAGATATGGAGAATGGAGAATGGGGAATGGAAAAAGCAGTATGTGGCTACATGGGACCAAAGGAGAGTTATGAAGAGAAGTGTAGGCAATGGAGGGTGGACTAAGGAGGGGACCTGAAGATCAGACCTTGTCAAGGCTTAGACTTGGCCCAGCCTACCGTGACATGGACGAGAAAAGGCACCAGCAAGGATGGCTGGATGCTTTGGTGATGGAAATAGAGACAGCAGCCCTAAACAGCAGGGGGTTCCAGCTGAAGCAAAAACTACTTCAGCGACTTCCAAGGGTCTTCCAAAATGTGGAACCTTCTAACTTCCACATCACTTCTTGAATTCTGCCGTAGTATGTAGCAACCCCAACCCATCACAAACAAGCACATGACACCGCACAAGACGGCCATACAAAGTATATTCATCAGTCATGATGCCTCCATACCAATGCTCGGGACTTCCGGAGTATTGTCGGGATTTGCCCCCCCTCGCCTGTGCCTACCTACTGTTGGGTGTTGGTGGTGGTGGAAGTATTTAACGCTACACGGCCACAAGGCCGGTGGAACTATCTGCCACGATCTACCGTTCTCAATCATTAGTGGATAAGTGGTGTGATACAATAAAAGTAGTCCATTTTTAGTTAATCAAGACTATTATAAAATTCATTATATAGTGTATATGAGAAAAGTTAGGAATTTAAGAATGTTCTCGAAAAATAAAGTTAGGGTATATTAGAATACAGTCTAATACATAATTATTGGTTTATCGAACTCAAATTTGAAATCCCGCTTAAAAAATTTAGGTATGAAATAACGGTAATAAGTGTAACTATTGATTAATTTTTTTAAAATCTAATTAAAAATGAAATTATTATTGGTGTTTTTATCAATTCTTAAAATATAATTCAATATTAAATACGTTTCTATAAAGATAATAGCTATTTACACAGTTAGAAAAAGCTTTTGTATTGGTAAAAGTAACATTTTATACAGATAGAACCTCAATAGTGTATATATTTATAAGGTAATAAGACTGGCAAATAACTAGTAAAACTATTTCTTTTAAATTTGCTACATTTTTACTTCGCTTTTATATATGCCACTGATTCGTAACTTTTTCTGGAATTATAGTTAAAGTTTCACTTGAGTCTATATTGATTAATGATTCTGTTATACACGTGAACTTAAATTATTTTATATATAAAAACATAAACAACTTGATATACATGAATTAAAAGTATTTTGCATATAAAAACATAGATCTCCTTGTAAGTTTCAATTCAAATCGCTTAATATATTGAGCCGCTATTGGTAGGACTTTAGACGTTGCAACGTTATCAATTTAATTTGTTGAAGTAATAGTAGTATTGTGTAGTCAAGTGGTGGATGTATCGTATTAGGTTTGGCAGACCGCTAGTCAATCTACGAAGTAATTTATATGGCTAATTACTTGGCCTGTGCCCTAGTATAAAGTGAGCGTATACTGTACTTAACTTATAGCTTATACAATAGGCTCACACAAAACAATACACTTAATTTGCAATCAGTATAGTTTACTTTACTATAAGTCAATTTAATCAACTACGTTGCAATTACTACTATTCCAATACTAGCGGCTTTTTAGTTTGTTAGCGTACACTAGTATGGTAAACCAATCTTTTCCGGTAGTTACTAAATTACGACCTTATTAATTAGCCAGACCCCTGTTGATTCCAGTGAGCTTTTATATCAAGTTACACCCACTGGTATTCGAATTAACCTTAATTACCATCGATAGTCTTACGGCTTTGCGGCTCGATTTGATCAATTTTTACAAAAAGTTATTTTACTATAGGTTTATATGAACTTACAATTTAACCGTATTAGTCAAACAAGTCATTATCGTTAATTTCCTGGCGATTTTTTGGTTCGATAGCATATTGCTAATCGCCGTTACATGATTTAGACTTACTGGGCGGTCTATTAACGTAGCTCTCGATACACATAATCAGCCTGTTGCTGTCTATAAACCCTTTAAGGATCTTATTTGATAATGTCTTCATTATAACGTTAGTAGGATTATCTTTCCCGTTAATTTATCGGAACTTTTCGATTTCCCTACTTTTGCAGGCTTCGCGAAGTGTAGATATTACTACATACCCTCATAGATAGTATATATAGGGCAAGTAGTAGTGCACTGTATTGCAGGGTACACTCCTGCAGAGTACACGATAACGTGTTACGCTGCAGGCTGTATTCTTGTAAGACGCAAAGTACTCTATGCATGGATCGGTCTAGAATGCCTATTTCAGACCGAACGATAATACATGGATTGGTTTGGAATGGCTATACAAAACCGAACGGCAATACGTAAAGTAGTCTAAAGTAATACGCTCTGGGTAAGGACTTATAAGCCCTCATCTGTGGCGAACACCTCCAAATGCTCTTTTGTATCATTATCTTTTATATTACAACGACCGATTTAACGATTACTTTTAAAAAACCTTATTTTATGTAAATACTGAGGTTTAAAACGCTACCAACACTAATCAGTAACCAATTCGGTCGACTTTAGATAGCTTAAAAGAAAAGAAATAAATACAAGTATAATATCTATAACAGAATATTATAACGATCCTAATTATTTGTACTTCAATACTTCGTTTTTATAAAGATTACACGCCGATATATATAAAGACTATAAAAGCTTAGTAACTTTAAAAGGAAAGCTTTAATATAATACCATGAACCCTAATTTAACGTTCTATTTATTAAAAGCCCTGTTAAATTACCATTAACTCTTGTTTAACGCTTTAATGTATCCGAACACTTTTTAAAAAGAATTTTATTACGTACTAAACTACGTAAGTTAAAACTACTAGGTTTAGAAACCCTTAATTGAGACTTATCCAATTTTTCGATATTTAAACCACTCCCCTAATCCAAAAACGGTTACGATATACTTATTCAACCCAATTTCTTTAGCTAAAGCGGTTACGTACAAAGCAACTAAACCGATTACTTTACTAATTTCGGTTACAATATACCAATTCGAACCGATTACTAAACACCAGATTATATAATACAACTCTCTTTTACTCTATTCGCTTTACATTTTATTTACCCCGTTTATACATCCACGTTCGTCATACGTTTTTTAAATTTAATTTTTACGACGTTTAAGTTCTTATAGCCTTTCAACTAATATAACGTTATAAATAATGATAAAACTAATTTAAAATACCCAATTGATTTGTATTTACGTTTTATTCATTGTTTAAAATTCATTTATATTATCAAACGCTATTAAACTCTATTTCAACCACTTTAATTACTTTTTTTACTCTACATTTGCGATTGGTGAAACGTATTACCCAAAACGTGGAAATTGAAACGTATTCGAAATCTTACGATGGCGCGGAAAAACTAACTTAAACCGTTCCAACACACTAAATACATACAAAAACCACTAGTTTATATTATTCCAATGAACCAAGTATATATAAGACTTCGACACTTATAGCCACAGCACTAAAACCAATATTACTAAAGGAAACTAACGCCTATTTTGACCTCCTGGTCGAAAGTATCGAAATTAAAAAGGCTATAATATATGAAATCGATTTGGGCCTTGAAAATAATACTATCGATTCGCTAGTTAAAAAACTCAACCTATATACGGTAAATACATATGTTTTGACCGTTATATTCCGTTACTAAAAAGGAAAAGCCTAAAACTATAACCTATTAAATGATTTTTGTGAGCGCCATTGAATTTAAACGTTACATATATAATAAATATTGAATTTTACTATTACTAAAGCCTTATAAATCTAACTACGAATTAAAAGTATTCGTACCCCAGAGGGTAACCATATCCGCTTTATAAAAGCCCTATTCGAAATAATATAACCTGTTAACGTATTGAACTAAAAACATAAAGATTTATACCTAACGGAATTGATAAAGGGATATTAATTTACGGAATCAAAGAAACTATTATTAGAGAGATAAAGACAAGGTGTAAAACGACCTAATTTTATACGTATACCATAAACTAAAAACAGAGACCCCGCATAAAAAGAAAAACAACTACAATCCTTATCTACCACGTAATTATAATACACCCCTACGCCAGTATACATTGTAAAATAAGACTGAATACCAAACCATTTCCCGAATATTAAAAATAGCCCGAACGACTATGAAGAAAGGGGTTTAAACACCGAAAATGACCAGAACAACCATGGAAGGATCGGTTAAAATACAAAGAATAAACCGATCCAAAAATGAACGAATGGCGTAAAACGCTAGTACGTTCCCTATAAAATAATACTCGTAAACTATAACCTTTTCCGCGACCTCTCATTACATCGCTTTCCTACGAATAGAAAAGACCTTACAAAGTTAACTAGTTTTTCCAGGTTATGAGATAGGGATAACAATTATAACGGCGAACCGTACGACGTACTTCATAATGAAATACGCGTTATGATTAGCAAGTGTAAAAATCGAAACATTAAGCTATCCCAATTTAATATTATTTTACCCGATATATATTTTTAATAAGCTAAGGAACGAAATATAAACCACTTTATACCAGTAAATATATTGATAAAATATTGTAATCGCCTTAAATTCTACTTCAATACGGAAATTAATTACGAACCTTTCGATAGGAATTAAACCGAAACTACTTGAGAATCAGTAAAAAACTAATAGAAAAACACTGATAAAAACTTATAGGAAATTTTTACCGTCTTATTAGATAGGTTCCAGAAATCTCAGATAGTCTTGAAACTGAAATACAAAGGTAACAAATTGTTTATCTAAAGAGTAACAAAAGCCTGTTATAAAAAGCTGGATTTCAACCTTACACTTTTAAAACTAAAACAAAACCTGAAAGCTTTTTATAAAAACCTCGTAACATTACTGGAAACCTTTATACGCCGACGAATGATCATCTAATTAGCATATATAGCTAATAAAATCAAAAGCGAAGGCTAAATTATAAAATTTAACCTCGTCGAAACTATTTACCACGTTTTGGATGAAAGGTTTAAAATTTACCTAAGGTAAAACGAACGCCTAAAGTACAAGTATTAGGGAGGAAGCCATGGCAGAAAATGTTAAAAACGATTATTTGGAAATAAAAAAACGTACCAAAACCGTAATAATACTTACGAAAAGGTATACAAAGCCCTATAAGTTTGTAAAAGCGGTTTATATTATACGGTAAAGTCGGCTTCTAGTTTACAAACCACCTTAATTACGAGTGAAGTCGAATGTAATGATCACACTAAATACCCGTGAATATATAGAAGATTTCAGAGGGTTTATGTTATCAAGAAGGTAGCAGAGGTGCTGAGTGAACAATATCACAACCTTGCAAGTAATGATCAAAAGCCGTGAGGCTGTTCAGAATATATTGAGACTGAATACTTAGATTAACGACTGAAGAGCTATGAAGGAAATACTATCTATGTCGTGCTGACCGTGTCCTTATATCCTTAATCCTTCATACGCCTTCAGTGCTGGATCATATTGGATCGAAATATGATCCCAATGATCCTTAGTGCGTAACCCTAACCCTAAGGTTGCTGACATAAGAGATATCTCCACCTGATGTGTTAGACATCAGGTTCTTAGTGGCTTAGCCCCATACTGGCTTATTTTCTGACCCTCCGATGTTCTTGGGTCATAACATCGAATTAAACGACAATTTGAAGCCGAATGTAATTTTGAAAATCTAATAAAAGCTAACTTTATAATATATGTAACCGAGTATAAAATCATGGATAACAGATTTGACGCTTACCTTTATAACGACATATTCGAAAGAAAAAAACTCCGAAGGTAATAATGTCTATTTATTAAACTAGGACGATAAAACCGCCTCACTAATTTTTATCGGACTATAAAACGCCTTCTTCATATATATTACAAGCTTAGCCTACGCGAACGAAGTTTTTGACGCCTACACAACATCATAATTTACGTTTTCTAACAGATACGGATTCAGGTTTCAGGGTATTAAACCTGAAATTAACGTAGCCGAAATTTCAACGGCCAGAAAGCGGTAATTCGACGCGTTCACGGCGAAGTTTCCGAAGTTTCGGCTAAACCAAACAGGAAAACACCGAAAAAATACTATTTAGTAAAGGTAAAGAGACGTTACTCGGAAAGGTTGTTATAAATATACGTTTCAGACCGATTATTTTTTACGTATAGACTTTGAAACGCCATTTCTATTTTTATTGGTTAATATAAATAAACTTGAAATTAAGGTCCGGTATATAACTAACCAAATATACGCGCCTTAAGTAGCATATATGTACCGTTTCGGCTTGAATTAGGCTACTTGTGGCTCTTTCCGAAAATATATATAATTAAAATTACTTACTTAACTTAGCCGAAGTTACGGACTTTATACCGACGATTCGGATATCCGATTATAAAACGCTTTTTATACTAACTTTACGCCGTAAGCTATATGGATATAGCAAAAGACGTACTTAAAGTTATCGAAACGTTTTTCTATAAATACTATCTATACTTCCAAGCTTTATAATGGTTTAAGTTTCAATTTTAAAACGATATAAACTTTAATTAAAAAGTAATCATTAATATTATATATTTAGATAAGTAACTGATACTTTACGTCATCGATATAACAACGTTGTTTTAAGCCGTTAAATTTATACGAAACGCTTTCTTTATGAATTTTCAAGATATTTTAGTTAACTATTAGTTTAATAGTCATTTGGGGCCTTTGAACTGGATTATATACAACGTTCAATCGACTTTCGACTTTACTGAATAACGTATTAAAGCTCGGATAACTGGTAACAAATGTAAAGAAAAATTAATAAAAGCCTTATAGAGTATTGATAAGTGGCGGTGATACTACGAACTGTTTAAAAAATCGTACATAATATTATTGAAAAACTAAATGGTATTAGGTTTTAGGAATCTATCCTTTAAATAGAGAGTAGCGCCGTTAATAATAATTTTAACCCAAATTGGTTTATTTCTATGCTCCTTGTCCTTAGTTCCTACCCGAGGATCTACATAGCTTTTGACCCTTTACCGTATATAATATAAAAAGCTAATGTTATAACGAAAGTTATAGTGGTATCATGCTCCCTAAGTGCGGGAAATAATATGTTTAAAACGTTAGTTACAAGGAATAATCTACGTAAAGCACGTATTTTGAATTTAATATTGCAATTTAAAATTTTGTTTTGTAAAACAAAGGATAAATGGACTGGTCCTTAAAGGATTAACAGGTTAAGTGACTATAATATTTTCGTTAACCTGCCAAACGACATAAGATCATTTCGCTAAATGATGGTACGTGAGTATAAAAAAAAGGTGGATAAAATCGGCTCATAATAGAAAAAAAAAAAAAAAAAAAAAAAAAAAACAGCCCGTAAAACATCACCTAAAATGACGAGCTTAAACCGAACCCAACTCCAGCCTTCCCCCCAAAATAATATTTGGCCCGACCACTTTAAATAAAGACGGCCCGTTTATACCAACTTCACCAAAACCTTGCCACCAAAAACGCCTCCTCGGCTCGAAAACCAAAAAAAACGCCTCTGAAACTTTACCACGGACTTCTTTTTCATGTAAAAGGAAATAAAAAACCGCGGGATTAGCTTAAAGCTCCGCCACGAAGGCATTATCACCAACACAAGTACCTTATTTATACAATCCACCTAAACGGAAATTTTAACCTTAATCGATTAGAGCGTATTTCGTTTTCAACATTTCAATACAGTCATTTACGGCACTTATACGATATTTTTAACCCACCTTGTTTACGAAGTACTGGATAAAATCGAAAAAACTTATGAAAAGACCCGCCTAGTCGTAAAAAGATATAACGATAAAGACAAAAATAATATTATAACCCAATTACCTACGTTATAATGAGTTAGATATCGCCTAATGCTTATATTCGCGACTTCCCTTAACGTCTTATATAACCTGTATGTTAAGTTTCAGGATATGATATATGTATATACTTAATTTACAAATCGGCTTAAACGACGAATTTATGCTAACATACCTTAAATATCTTAAGTAATATTTACTAGCTAAAGCGATCTTACGTATTATAGAACTACTTTACGGTTTAGGTAAAGCCGGCATTTCATAATATAATATCTATCAAAAACACTATAAAAACGGTTCGAAATAATTGAATTTTATACTTAACCTATGCTTATTAGTATCGACAACCCGCTTGAAAAGCTTTACATCAACAGGTACATCAACGGACAACAATTTAACGTTATATAACACCTTGTTTTCCGTTTTTAAAGAGAAGAAACATTTAAAGACCGGTTTAAAAGCTAAACTCAAGACGTACCTAACAGAAAACCATATAATCAACTTTAATAACGCTATTATTATTCTCCGGGAAGGCACTTTAAACCTTATGTAAAAAGAGTAGTTAGATAACATTACACTTATAGTTTCAAATAACGTAAAATGAGCCGATGAATACAAATGTTAAAGTTTACGCAAAGCTTAGGTTACTTTCATAATACGACTAAAAGCGATATTTAACCTTCTTGTTACCGTATAATATTAAACCGACCCGATTAACAATATATATAATATGTTTAACAAACGTCCTTCGCGGAAAGAATCATAATCCAAAACGCGGTTTATAATTTATATCGTTCAATATACGTATTAAAAAGCTATTTATCTTTACTAACGGCTCCTTCGCCAATAATAACGACTATATTTTACAAATAGGCTTCGTTCTAGTCCTTAGTAACTAAATACGGGCCCGAAATAAGTTTATATTTTAAAAGAATCATTATCCATTAAAACTTTACCAAGTACAAAATGGTTATAAGGAGGCGTTTCAACATCCGAAATCTATAATATGGTTGGAGGCTTCGATTTAGGTATTATTATAACGATAATGGTTCAAATAATTATTTCTAGCCCTAGTTTACGCCCTCATTTTCTGATCGTTTATACTAATTACTTTTCGCTTTATAAGTACCTGGTTAAGTTAGGTATTACGAACGAAAAACGTTTAATAATCGATATTGTGGCTTTACATTAGTTATATAAACACCATAAAATCAAGAAAATAAGGTAAATCGATAGAAAGTCTAACTAAACGAATACGATAAATAAGGTTACGCTGAAAGGAGCTCTTAAAATACTTATACCGACAATTATACTGTTTAGTAGGGTTGTTAAAAAGGTTTTACAACCCTAATAAGCCGTTATATCACTTTTCGCCAATTTATATCGGGCCGTAGTATATTATTTATACCCATCCGCGATTCAATTTATTTAGCTTCATCAATCGCGGCGATTACTGGTCTTACCTTCATTTAACTCTCCCCTTTCTTACCGCTCCCGAAATTCTAATACTATTTGTTTTATACGCCTCAATATAACGGAATTTTCCATTTATTTCTTTCTCGATTTAATTTTACCATTTTACACTAATCATATCATTTTACCACTCTTTACTTTACCCACTTAAACCTTATTAGTTATTTTACTATTTACTTTTTTTTTGTTTAAACCTAAGATATCACACTAGTTTTAATATATTACCTCTTTTTTTATATATATTTCCTTATAAACAATTATTTTGTAAAAAGCCACAACATTACTATATATCATAACACACTATAGCCGGGTACATCGGCCCAAACCTGGGGTATCTATCTATTACCAAATGGAAAGGGCGACGCCGTCGCATTCTTACCGTCCTCCCCGTCGCTCTCCCCCTTTACGCTAACGCCACCGCCATTACCGCCGTTAACGTTTTTAGCGCCAATAAGGATGTGACCTTACGCTTTATGAGTTATATCTTGAGGCAAAGGCGTAAGGGGAGGATCAATCTCCTTACGATGACGTACGATAACGTTGTTAAATTTACACATGTAATACATACGTAAGCTCCATTTTTAGGCGGCGACAGCGGTTGCCGTTTTCCTGATCCGCCGGTTAACACCTATTACTAGTTAAAATTGGGTTATTTTAATTATTTCCAGCCGTAAATATTTTCAAATCGCTACAAACGGTTTATTTTTCCAAAGGACAATTTTAATATTCGGTTAAAATTTACCAAAGAGCCGGTAAAAGCGTAATACGACTTCGGCCTACGACTCTAAAACGACCCAAATAAGGGCGTACAAACTATAGATCTGTTCGTAACGGTGATTATAAGTCGAATGACCCGTGTTTTTATAGAAATCGTTAACGAATTTGTCCGCGGCCGTAAACGTGACATACGATATGTAAAGTGTATCCATTAACGGCTCATAGCTACAAAATCAGATACGTCGCTTTAACGTCTTACGCGTTAAAGAAAACCTCGCGGTGCACTATAACCATACGAAGCTCGAGGCTTCGAAGAAAATGCGCCTCCTATTTCTTATTTTAAATAAAGAAAATTGAAAGTATACGAATAAATATGTTAAAAGAATACGAACTCTAACATAACTACACCAGGTTACGTTTATGGCATAAAGAGAGCTCTATGGGTAATGGGGTTTTTACTCTTAGGGAAAGGATAAGGTTTATAACCTTGAAAGCCTTTTGCTCCTCCCCATAGGAGCTGGAGAAGGGGGGGGGAAAGGAGGGAAAAGAGGGAAAGGAGGGAAAAGAGGGAAAAGAGGGAAAAGAGGGAAAGGAGGGAAAAGAGGGAAAGGAGGGGGATGAGAAAGTCGCGGCGATAGCGGCGGTGAGGGGTGAGGCAAAGGCGGCAGTAAGGTTAGGCGGCGTAACAGCAACGGGGCTGGGTGTAATGATCACACTAAATACCTGTGAGTATATAAAAGGTGTCAGAGGGTTTATGTTATCAAGAAGGTAGCAGAGATACTGAGTGAACAATATCGCAAYCGTGCAAGTAATGATCAAAAGCCGTGAGGCTATTCAGAATATACTGAGACTGAATACTTAGATTGACAACTGAAGAGCTATGAAGGAAATACTGTCTATATGGTGCTGACCATGTCCTTATATATCCATGCCTTCATACCGTTTTCAGTACTGGATCACTTGAATTAGTGCTGATCCCACTGATCCTAATCACATAATTGGCTTAGTCATTTCCGCTAACAAAGGAAAGATGTTCCCCGCCTGATGTGTTAGACTTCAGGCTCAGCTGCACACTGGCTTGCTTTCTAACCCGCTATCATGCTTGGGTCGTAACACTGGACGACATGACGGCGGAGGGATTGGGCGGGGTGGCGGTGGCAGCGGTAGGATTTAGCGGTGTGGCGGCGAACGAGATAGCGGGGGCGGGCGGTGTGGCGGCGATAAAAGAGATAATGCCCGAAAAGAGCGGAATACTGCTATTAGTAGTGTTAGTGTTGTAGGTGGCGGCAGCAGCGGCATTGGCGGTAGCGGCGCGCCGCCGCTTACGAGCCAGACGGCGCTTTACTATTCGGTTCTAACGCGTTATCTTTTTGAAGAAAAGGTTAGTAATAGGTGTTAGTCAAATAACCTACCTATAAAAACGGCTTGTTTTGGTTTAAGGAAACAAAGATAAAGTGAAGATGCGGCTTAGTTTATTTAATAGGGAAAGGGGTCAAACTAAAACAGAGAGTTGTATTTATTTAAGCTACGAGCTTTTTTTTTTTTAAAAAAAAAAGAGATGTTTTACCTAGGCCGATAGCGTTACATCTTTTTATATTAACCTAATACATGATTACGAAATTATCTCTACGTAATCACCACTATACTATCACCCTTATTAGGAATGAAGAAAAGCGTTATTATTAACCATGTCGCCCCTATTTAACTATATCAACCAAGCCCAAACTACAAATACTACTTCGGCCAGACTTAACTAATCCCAGCCGAATTTAAAACACCACTTCGACTAAACTTTGCTAATCCTAACCGAACTTATTAATTTGGACCTTTTGTAATTTATACGGCAATGATAATACTATAACTATGGAACTTGATAATTTGGACCTTTTATAATTAATATGGCAACAATACTGTTGCTATAAAACCTATTGATTTAAACGTTCATAATTACACCTATACTATGACTATTAGGCTTCAAATACGGAATATATCAGGAAGAAAGAAAATATTGTCTGTATAAATATTACTACATACCCTTATAAATAGTATATATAGAGTGAGTAGTAGCATATTGTATTTCGGGATATACTCTTACAAAGTGCACGATAACGTGTCACGTTATAAGCTGTACTCTTATAAGACGTAAAGTGCTCCATATATGGATTGGTCTAAAATGTGTATTTCAAACCGAACGACAATATATAGATCCGTCTAAAATGCTTATACCAGATCGAAAGGCAATACGTGAAGCGGTCTAGATTAGTACGCTCTGGCTAAGGATTTATATACCCTCACTTGTGGCGTACACCTCTAGATACTCCTTTGTATCATCATCTTTAACACTACAACTACCAATATAACTATTAATCTTCTAAAAACCTCATTTCACGTGAATACTAAGGCTTGATACCTTACTGACATGAAGTATTATTACGTCTATTGTTAGGCATTTTTCGCTAGTGATTTAGAGCATCGAAAGGTATTCGAATAGGCTTTTCGAGTCGATATATATTACCACTGTAATAGGAAAAATCTTTAGTTGTCTTATTATAACGTTAATGGTTTCCCATAATGTTATTCTTATATTAAAGTCTGCTATTATATCGTAAATATTTCAAGCTAATACGCTTTTAAAATCTTTTTATAATTTAGAAAATTTGAATAAATTAGGTTGCTAATGATACTCAATTAATCCTCTCACATGTCATCGCTAACTAACGTTATTAGAAAGCTGATTTGAAAAGATAAGTCAGTATTATTAGTAAAGAACCCATTTATAAAAATTATTAATTAAGCTTTCGACATGTCGATCGAAACTATATTAATCCCCTGGTTTATGTTTCGTATCAGTTACTTAACCCTTTCATCGAGATAGTTAAAGTCGTTTTTTGTTGGATTTTATACTTCTACCATAATAAATAAGTCGTAGAAGGCCTCCAATTAACATAGTATAACGATATAATCATCATAGGTACATTATTTTAGGTAACGTTAAGGTTCACTTACGTTAAATTTATTGATTGTGGTTAACATAACGCCTTAGCTGTTTTTGTAAAAGCCAAAGACTGTATTAATACTGAATATACAGATTAATAATCCGTTAACTTTTAGTTCATTATCCTTCACTAATATTGTAACCAGCTTACAATTCCAGAACTTGGAGTCTTTAATAGCCTATTGTTCCGATGTTATAAATCTAGCCGTTTTAACTAAAAGGATATCATTAATTTGTATATATATTGGGCCGAAGTTTTTCTTATATGTTACCAGTAGGTTCGGGTCGTATATTAAGGATTTTATGCCTATCAGTAATTTAAAGTGAGATTAATAGGTGAAGAATCAATAAATAATTACTTTAACCAATCCATATAAAGGCTTGATATATAGTATTACCGTCCACGAATGGTAAATGGCACTAATTTCTATAGTAATTCGAATAGTATAAACCGTTATAGATTTGTTATTCATTAGGTATAAGCTTGTATTATATTTCGGTTATTAGGTATAAACTTGCCTTTGGTTTTGTATAATAAACATATTTCCAAATATATTACCAAACGTTCATTAATCTTTCATATCATTAGTAATTGTATAAAGATTCAATCTTTGTCTTTATTACTGTATCTTCAAACGATTTTGCGTGATTTTTTGTACGGCCGGCCCGTGGTTTTGCCATTAATCTTATAAACAATCCTCGACTTAAAGATCGCAATATTTGGGTTTTAAAAGTTCAATTCGGCTTTCGGTACGAATTATACGATCTTTTGGGTTAATAAGTCGTCAATCTCGACTTTATCGCTTTCCTTAAAAGGTTTACCGAAGGTTTAATTAATGTCTTATATTTGAATCTTTAATTCCAACTCTTCGTTCTTCTTTTCTTTCCCACTTACCTAAACATCATTTTAAATGTAGCCAGATATGTATTTCTATTTTTCTATATTCCTTTATTTTGGGGGTTAGCCATGCCGGAGGCATTTTCCTAATTTGTTGTTAACGGGTAAAAGAGATTCGTGTTCGCTTAATCTTTTAGCTTCAGGGTTTTTATTGTTAGTTGTTTTAATATAAGTTTTAAATCAGGTGGTATGGAAAGTTAAGGAACTATTAACAGTTTTAATCACTACTTTAAAGTTGATAATATTTAAGGTTTTATATAGGCCCTTCTATTTGTCCAAGTCCTGCTATACGAGGACTTTACTTTGTAACATCAAAGTAAATACTTCGATAATCGTAAGGCCGTTTTTAATATTAAAGGTATTATTAATTTTTCGGGGTGTCGATTCCTTTTGAAATTCTTTTAGTTCTTTACCATAGGACGTAACCCGTTTTTAAATACTTACTAATAGTGGATATTTACTTGTCAAACGTAGGTACGCTTCAAATACCAATTACATTAGTATTATACCGTTAGAACCCATAATATCATTTAGGTCTTTTACCGCTATTTAAAGGAGTGCCTCTGTTTTTGTAAAACTTTTAATCTCTAGCATAAGGATATTATAAATTTGCAGAAGTAACGCGTATACTTATTAGACTTTTCCAATACTTTAATAAGACTTCACAGGCACCTGTTTACTCTGAATTACTATTATCCTAGCGTTCTTTTAGAATTTCATTTCTATAAAATTTATATCAATATCGAGAGAAATGCCGTTAGGTACTCCCAAATATGTGTTAATTTACAGTATTATTTACTTTTTCTACGTAGCCTTTACTGAAAGAGAATTAAAAAATTTGATTCCGTAAAAAACATTGCGAAGTAAATGGGATGAAAAATAATCATGTTAAGGAAATTAAACACATTTATAGAAATTTTGAAATTAAAGTACTTATTGGTTTTTAATGTAAACTTAAATATTTGGAGGGCTTAGGTATGTATTTAGCAGTAATAATAAAGCTTTTCTATAGATTTTAAAGTAGAGTATTCTACATCTTTATACACTATGGATTCTAAGACTTTATATAGATTATTAATATCTGGATAATTAGAACACCAGTGCAATTAACGTATCTTCAGCTTCGTTGGGTTTAATATCATTTCTTTTAAGCCTTAAAGATAAAATTATAGATAGCTCTACTTAAAGGTGAGGGGAAACCTTTAGTTTTTTTTAACCAGCTGATCGGTATTAACGTTATCGTTAATACTAAGAGTTTTAATATCCACCAACCAATGGAGAAAGGTGTAAGGGGACTTGAGCATGTAAAAGGTAATATATTCCAAAATAATTCGAATTATCCTTATCCCTAATAACGATAGTTATTCGCCTGATCCGAAGCCAAGTTTAGCCTTACCAGTATCTTAAAAATCAATTTTAGTGGTTTTAGTGCTTTTTTTTCGTAATACCACATATTACGAATATCTTTCTATTAAATACCTTACTGTCTATGTATCTGGTATAATACCTTAAAACGTATAGTCCGCGTACCTGTAACGAAGATTGAAAGTATATAAGGAGTTTGAGTTTTTTTTAAGGTAA
The DNA here is from genome assembly GCA_038502455.1 of Anisogramma anomala. Classification (NCBI taxonomy): domain Eukaryota; kingdom Fungi; phylum Ascomycota; class Sordariomycetes; order Diaporthales; family Gnomoniaceae; genus Anisogramma; species Anisogramma anomala. Next base: position 3,692,678 of record JASMMZ010000006.1, read on the forward strand.
AGGTAAGGGTCTTTACCGCCTAACCAGTATAAAAAAGCGTGGTCGGTTAATGATTAGGCCGAGTCATAAATCGGGTTTTTATATAATTTAATTTTCTTAGGGTTATCATTACTGTTAATTAACCTGTCGCACTTAGAGTTTACAATTTGGTTTAAGTTATTATATTTAGATTTGATAAGGTATTTAATGCAATACGTTATCTTTCTTCTCTTTCTTTTGGAAGAGGGGGGGAGGGGGAGTGGCGAGTTTACTAATAATCAAACTTGTTATAAATTGAATAAGCCATGCCACTATTACCACGATAGTTTTGCAGTCAATAGGTTTACGAAATTTTAACTTTATTGGCGTTAACTTGATTATAACATCAAGTTTGGAGTTGATAAGATGAATCCTATGTGATAAGCGCGCCCATAGCCATATTTACAGTCGACGTAATTAACTACCGTAAGGTTTTTTTTATTTATATTAAAAAAATTACCGACTTGAGGGTGTATACTAAGCGAGTTTGGTGTACGCTTTATCATAATTGTAAGCGAGGATCGTAACTAGTTTAAAAAAGCCTTTACAAGTGATATCTGAGCGTTGTAAAGCGTATTAAAACTTTTGAAAACCTGTAACGACCGCGCGAACCTGTTTTTGAAGTATGGCTTTGCTACCGTAGGCTTTCCCTATTACTTACTAATATAATATTAACTTGTTAAGCATTCGATCTAACACATTTATTGGTATTTCCTCCTCTTTATTCTTAGCTATTATCGTAGTTTATCTTGTAATGGCCTAATCCATATAGTATTGGGTAAGATGAACTTCGTGTTCGAAATATCTGTTTGTATAATCGTAAACTTCACAAAAGGTGGTTATTCGGGTTAGGAAGGTGAACTAATAGTTTCTAACGTAACTTGTAAAGATTTCGGGAAATAGTAAGTGAAAATCCGAAGGGTGAACCTTCATTTATTTATGAATGTCCAAAAAGAATATTAATTTCGTCTTTAGAAGGTTATAATTCTTCCCGTTATCCTTTTCTACGTTATTCAGAATTTTGGCGATGTTTATAACGAGTTTATAATTAATATTCACTATATTGACAGGTTTTGAAGGCAGATCGCGATAATTATCTTAATCTTCATTTGTTTTCCCTAGCAGTTTAAGACTTAAAGCCTTCTTAGCGTGGTATTAAGGGTAATTGAAAGTCGCCTAGTGTAGGGGGTAAAGTCCTGTGGTAAAACCTGTAGTAGGCTCGCGCATATATGCAATCCTGCCATGGGAAGGTTTTTGAAAGATTTAGTGATGTTATTTAAAGGGCTAGGAGTTCTAAAGGACTTAACAGTCTTGCTTAGTTGCCTGGTGAAAAGAACTAACGTCAATTACTTTAGCCGCATTGGCAACTATTATTTCACGTACTCTGTCACCGTTAAAAACGTAATCCGAGTTATTATGTAAAGGCGTCTGGCTATCGAGCAGTTTAACAAATTCCTTGTGGTTAATATATAAAGAGGTCTAACTCAGTTAGGGGTAAAGAGAGGGTCCCCTAAAACGTGTATAAGTGCAATAAAGTTTCTCAATATCTTTCCCTTCAAGGTGTAAATCTTAAAGGCATTCTTCAAGTTAGGCTAGGTCGAAAAGGGTTTTTACTAGCTTTGCAAAACTCTTTTTTGGTATGTAAATCCCTCGTTCAAGTTTTTCCTTTAACTTTAACTTAATACTCTTTAAAGCTTTCATCCATATGTTAAGAGTCCAGTTGTTTAAAAACTTACGATATTTGTGGAAAACACAACTGCTATGGTTAAGGTTTTCACCTTTATCATAGTCGATGATGTAATTACCGACAAAGTTAACCAGATACTTTTCTATTAAGGTTTTTTCCATGTCGTAGCCTTAAAGCTTTCTATCGTAATTCTTTAAGAACAATGTTCCAAGGCCTTTAATTACTTCTCTCCTAACGGGTTCGATAATGGCTTTGAAGTGAACGTTAGAAATATTTATCTTAAGGTTTTGGCTTATGTATTACTTGGTAGGCAAGGGGCTTAGTAACTTATAGCGTAGCGACTTAATTTTTTTGATATAAAGTCGCGTATAAACTTAACGACTTGGCGTTGGGTCGCATAACATAGTTTTTCCAACGCGAATTGGTAAATCTTGGTGTTTTTGTTAAGGGGAACGAACTTGATGATTATATTGACGTAGGGAAAGTAGAAAGAAGGTAAAGTAAAGGCATATTTTTGTATTAAGGGTAAGGTCCGAGTTTGTTTATTATTATATGTAAAGGTTGAAGATTGTTTGTTGCTTTCGTCGTGAGACATAGTTGGTTTTGCAGTAGTATTACTCGTAGTAGTACTGACTTAGCCGTTTGCCAACTTACCAAACTTGAAGATTTCTAATAATCAATCGTAAGGTTTTCAAAAAAGATCTTTGAAGATTTTTTGGTGTTTTCAAGTAACGATACCGTTTCCTAGATCCAGATTGCCGTTGTGGACTGGCGCAGTATTAATAAAGGCTCTTTTTAGGAATCTTTTCTTTACCTCAGCCTCCGTTATTAACGTAAAGTTTTACCGGATAATAGCCTTTTCGTTTAATTAGCTGATATGTGCTTAACCTAATAAATACTGATCAGTGTTAGAAGGCCTTACCTATCAATAGGCTTTTAAACTTTGTAACGTTATCGATTCTATTGGTTGAAGTAACAGGAGTATTACGTGGTCAAGTAGTGGATGTGTTCTAGGTTTTACAGACCGCTAGCGAGCTTGCACAGTAATTTGTATGGCCAATTTCTTGGCGCGTGCCCTAGTGTAAAGTGGACGCATACTGTACTTGTTTTGCAGCCAAAGCAGTAGGCTCACACAAAACAATACACTCAACTTGCAGTCAGTATAGTCATCTTTACTGTAAGTAAAGTTAGCCTACTGCACAGCAAATACTATGATTCCAACATCATCAATTTTACGCTTCAATCCTTCAATATATACAACTTAACTATTCCTGTTGCCAAAGTCCGTATCTTTTACAAACTATCGATTTTCTAATTCGCTTAGGTACTCTTGCTTTCCGTTTTATCGATAGCTATATATTTTGTAGTAGGTGGTAGACTTTCCATGCAACTTACGATGCATATTATCAGCCTATTGCTGTTTACAATTCGATCCAAGGCTTTGTTTAATTTAGCCTTTGTTATGGTATTAGTTGGTTTACCAGTTTTATCGATCCATCAACACTTTTGAATAACTTTACTTTTGTAGACTTCACGAAGAGTTATTACGTGAATGGTTAAATGTTTTTCGTTTTCTATTTCGAGGTAAAAAAGCTCACAAATAGGCATCTTGAATCGATATAGAAAACAACCGTAATGAATAGAGTCTTTAACTGTTAAGTAAGAATGTTCAAAGTTTCCTATATATATCTATATAAATTGAAACCATCCATTAACCTATATACTTCGGAAATCAATACGTTGTATTTAACTCTATCTAAATTGAGAAAAATGTATTACTATTGAAATAGTAGTATTTTCAGTGCAGTAGGTTAACTTTATTTACAGTAAAGTTGACTATACTGACTGAAAGTTGAGTGTACTATTAGGTGCAGGCCTACTGTATTGGAAACAAAGCAAGTACAGTATGCGTCTACTTCACATTAGGGCACGGGCTAAGCAATTGGCTATATAAATAACTGTTCAGACCGGCTAGCGGTCTGCCAAACCTAGAACAATACAACCACCACTTGATCACGTAATACTACTATTACTTCGACCAATAGAATAGACAACGTTGCAACGTCTAATGCTCTACCAACAATTACATCATATTTCCGGTAATAACTTAATTAATATTCATGGAATTATGCACGTAAATAATTATTACCAAAAATCCGATGTAAGATAACAGATTAGTGTTATGAAAAAGAAACTGCTTAAGAAGATTAAGAACTAAAATTCTAACAAGTTCACAACAGCCATATTAATTACTCGATTCATATTATTTATCTGTTACTCCAATCGGTTATTCGAAAAATTTCAATTCGTTTTGATCGGATATTGGACCCATTCATTAACAAATAAATTATATAATATCTCCAATTAGTATGAAATCGTAACATGATTTCTATAAATAACTAACTCTTAATATTTTTAAGCTCTTCCAACTTTGATTTTATCGATTTTCACCACGTTCATTTATTACCTCTTTTGAAGAAAAGTTAGGTATTTAGTTCTAGTATTATTGAAATATTACATATAGATTAATTATCTTTTGAAGTTTAAGTATGTACATTACTTTCAAGTTGCATATGCTTTTTAATTCTAGAAATTCAAATCCACAATCGCACTTTATTTAATCATTACAAATATAACGATTCTAACGATAATAATATTGTATAATTATATATCATTCCATATAAATATTTGTTAGCTTATGTAATTAATAAACAACGGTTCTATATTCAAAATTCCACCAATAAATTAGAAATCAATAAATATGAGCTTGAGCCATGGTATAGTGAATTCAAGTATTATATAATCATTTATAATATATACTTTCTGCAGAATTTTCAACTTAACTATTCTGGAATAATAATTTGTAAATGAAAAAAGAATTTTATACACGTTTAAGAAATATTACGGTTATTCTAGATAAAGTTTCTATTAATATCTGCTATTAAACTTACTACCAATATATATACTCAATCTTAGTTAATCTTATAAATTGACAACAATCACTCAAAATTTAGGTTTTATCTGTATTATCATATCTTTAAACGATCATTGGTAACTTTAAATGAGATATATTACCAATTCTTTTTTTTAAAAATATAATTCACTTTTTACTCAAAAATTGTAACGTTATGATACTTAACGTTAAAGTTGCGTTTGGGCACGAATTCAATTACTCATCGTATTAAAAGTCCTTTGATCTTGACCATATTGTTTTCCTTAAAATGTTTTTTCGGTGTTATTTTAATTGCTTATATACAAAAATTCACTATCAAATATTAATCATGATTCAATTTTCATTGACCAAAATAAATATTTATATATTCCCCAGCCTTAATTACTTATCATTCTCATCTGAATTTCTTTCCTTAAGTAGTTTGTCGCACTTTCATCACTACGTTCGCTTGCGAATTATAAGTGAAAGTAAGCTATAGTATTCCATTAGCTCGGTTAAAAATATTTTTTAACAATCACTATGATATAATGTTGAAACTAGAATATACAACATATTGTAAAACCATTTGCTATTTTAACAATAACTTTACAATTGACAATTTTCAAAAGACTAAATAAGCTATCATTTTAATATCACTTATATTATACAAAACCTTTCACATTCCAATGGTACATTTCAATAATTAATTCTTGACAAAGCGTTTCCATCATTAAATACATGATTGATATAACGCTTTACGAATCCCCCTTGCAATTTTGTCAACATCTTACTGTACGTTATAAGCCTCTTTGAAATGTGTCCTAGTAAAAGAGATACACTCGTCGAAGATATACCCCAAAGACCAAAGAATTTTATACCAGGCCACTAAGGCCTATAACATAGTTCAAACCCTGTACCGCGACTGAAAAACGTATCTCATAATTCGTAAAACTGCTAATCTCTGATATAAAGATATCATCCACCCTACGGAGTAATATTTATACCTTTTTAACTTTATTGACACTTGAATAAACTTTCACAAATATATATTTACACTAAGTCCCTTTCATTTTAACTTTGATTTATAACTACGGTACTGATAAACTAATACTAATATCATAAACAATGATATATAGCGGTTATAGGAATGTCGTAATCCATAATATTTTAACGACTTTCCCATCTCGTTCGTTGATATTCACTTACGAAACTTAACGCTATTGAAAAATCTTGCCTACTTAACAATGTAAAGTATATCTTGACAATTCAAAAATAAATTTATAGCCAAAATTTCAAAATTAAAGTTCTAAACGTTGTTTCAAATAAACTTAAACTTTTAAGGAAATCAAAAGTAAGTATAGCTATATTAATAAACTTTTCAATAGGTTTCAGGAAAAAAAACCCAGATTTTGATAACATACAAATTTAAAGACTTCATATAACCTATAGACGGATACGTAATGAGAGTATCGGCATAACGAACATATCTCCAATATTATTAATTTGTTCATCATTGCTTCTTATACTAAACAGTAAAACAATAATTTTATGTATTGAAAAGTGAGAAGAAATATTTGCCCCTCTATAATCAACTCATCAAAGTTGAAGTTAAATTTAAATACAAGGGTTTTCATACGATCCGAAAAAGTTAAAAGTGATGTAAAGGTTTTTGCAATTTAAAAGGTAATATATTTAACAATTATTCATATAATCGTTAATTCAAATAACGATAATTCCTTCATTATATTAACGTCGATTTCAGTTTTCCCGAGTTATTACAATTGAAGTCTTTACCAATAATTCTTTCTCGTACTAGAATAAAATACTGCGATTATCCTTCTATTTATTATGTTACGGCCCCCATATCTAATATAATTCCTTCAAGTCTAGTCTCTGTACAACGACCGCAAAATTTAAGTATCAACGGTTGGGTATCTAATTGTCATGAAAATAATAATAGTTTTCGCTTAGAAGTCGGTATAGGAAGATATGATCGGTTAGGTATTGTGTTGCTTCAGGAACATCATTATTATTTAATTCGATTAACTTCAACAAGTTATTTTGATCATATAACATATGATAACCTTTGTAGTCGACGATGCGATCTAAAAAATGATGCGTTGAAACAATGAGGTATAAGTTATAATATATATACTATTATTTATAGTGTTGAATAAAGAGGTAAAAACATATTCACAATATAATTTACTCTAAATTTAATACTTCTTATGATTGTTACAGCTATAGTTTCTATTCTTACCATAGCTGTTTAATACTAAACCCAGTGGTTATTTACATGTGTTTTATTTTACAATGACAGTAAAGAGTCCTCTATTCAGTGCGGCATTTTCTGCTACTGAATATATCTGTAAACACCGGTAAGAAAAGCAATCACCCGACAGTCTAGAATTTAGGCCTTAATTAATCTCCTAAACCCCTATTCCATGTTTTAAAACAAAACCTCAAGGTACCCTACAACTTAAAAACCGGTAATCTCATAGATAAAAGCTCTGATCGGTCCGTTAAATACGCTTAAACCAGTTCCAACCCAACGCCTACTCACGCCAAGGATACGATTATATTGTTCCTCTATGTATTAAAGATTCTTCTTAAAACAATATGATAAAATGAAACATATAAACAATAAAAAATAACACATAATATATCTATTTCTATGTTATCAAACTACAAAAATAGAAAATCATCGGGGAGTCCCTATTCGCTTGATAATATTTACGTTGCGAGCATAAAACAAAAGCCTTTTAATAAAGCAAAGCAAACCAATATCTATTTCCTTGAGTAATTAAAATTACACTGTAATGTCAACTACTGCGTATGATCCCTTTTCCATCAGTTTATTACTTGTAAAACTGTAAATGGGTGAAGAGACTCGGCCTGGGCTGCCGCACATGATGGTCAAATACTGTTTATCATCCTCGGTGAAACATTAGGAGAACTCTCTGCTAAGGAGCTGTAATAGAGCTAATAATAAGGTTTGTCTTGGCCATGTTATTAGTTATATGGCGACGATATACTCGGAAAAAACGTAGAAGTATCGTGAAAAAATGGTAATCGCCAAATTTAAATATCTAGCGACTATTATCCTATATATTCGTTGATAATGTCACCCTCAGCACGCTGGCGTTTCTGCCATTAATAACAGAGTTAAAGCCACTCCCTCTCTATAAATAACTTCTTCTCCTCCTATATCAACATTCGTAGACTTTTTCTTCCTTTTAATAACAACGATTAATTTAGCTAACAAGTCGAATAAGTTTTTTACCTGTTCCATTCAATACCAACATTCTTGCCTCCCCCCCTTTTTTTCACCTTCGCCGTTGATATGAACGTCTTAATCATTACTACAATTTACAAAGATATCCTCAATATAAATCGTACTTCAATTAAATACAATCCTCACTAACAAATAACTAATTCCTAAATATAAGACTTATATACTCCTACTTAAATAACATTTGTAAATGAAACTGCAGTAAATATATTTACAATATTAAATATAATCTTTACAAGTTTTACTTCAATGTTAAGGGTAAACGAATAATAAATACTTTATGGTAATAAATAAACTACTTACAAATAAAGTAAATATCGGTGCTCGATACCAGCTTTATATTATTGATAAAATAGATAAATTTTTGAGTGACACATATATCACATCAAATTCATCTTCTAATATAAATGAAGCTATTTCGAATTCTTTTATATAGCATCTCTTATTTTATATTTAAAATCGAAATTAACGACGTTATTTTCGAACAACTATTTCTTTACTAACAAATAGCTTAATAATATACAAACTTGAGTCGATGCTGTTAAAAGGAAATAATTATTGGTCACGCTAAAAACGCAAATATATACACGTTGTTAAAACTTTACAATACCGGTCACATTGATTCTGTTCCATAATCGTCGTATAATTTGACTATTGAATAGAATTCAAATGAAAAAATAAGATGAACATGTTTATTTTTAACATAAATATAAAAGGTAATAAAGGGTAAAGAAATATACTTGAAAGTTATGAAAGAACTCATTGAAGTCGTTTGACATATCGATAAAAAGTTAGATAAAAAACTAAGAATAAGCAAAAAGTTTCTCCTAAACAAAGGCATAAACGTAAATTTCAAGGATGGTATTGAAAGGTACTAGGTTATAAGTTGAATGATTATAAAGTAATAACAATTATAAGGGGGAAACAGTTCGAATTTATTATGTATGGTATCGGTAAGGTAATGACATTGAAAGGATTATGTTGATAAATAAAGGCTTAATTTAACCTGTTAGCGCGCTAGGCTAAATGGTTTAATATTTTTTCAAGAGGAAAGTAAAAACACTCAAAAATGTTGAAAACTATGACATTGTAAACATTAGACAACAATTTTGAGGTTAATTTAATATAACCTATGTATTGAACCAAAACCGGTCATTCTAAACGTTGTCCAACTGGAAAACGATTTACCCAAGGTTTAATCAAAGTTTTAAAATGCTTTCGACATGGTATTCGAGATCATTATCAATGTTTAGTCTAAAGAGATCGATGGAAAGCGTGTGATAATTTAAAATATATTATCGTTAATAATATCATAATTCGTATCGTTCTTCATTTGATATTTCTTGTAAAGCTAATCGAATTTAATCAAGACCTGGTTTATATTGTAATTTCTTTAGAAGTGTTATTATCGAAATTGAATCATTCGAACTGCACGCAGTGTTTATTAAAGTCTATTTTTTAATAATTTATTTCGCAACCAATTTTACGATTCACGTCAATCACCTGCAGATATGAATATACTAAATAGAATCTTCAATTTTTTCCCTCTTCTTTGTAACCGGATTGAAGAAATATTAAATTAGTCGAATGGTCTTAATTTCATCTTCACATGTTAACAATAACGGATTGATACGAAAAGCGGTAATATTAATATTATTGAAAGTTCATAAGCAATATAAACGTAAACGACTTGAATCTAATTGGGGGTGAATTAATAGAGACTTTAATATATCAAATTCTTTTGATTCAATCGAATGGTAACGTAATTTATGTTAAATTTAAAGGAAATATTTTGAAGTTATATTAATCCCTACAAGTAGTAAAGTCGTTTTTAAAAATTATCTATTCAACCCAAAGAACCATTATTAATGATTATACGTAGAAACAAATGAAACTTCTAATAATAACTTATAAATTGTTTTATATAGGATTCCGTACGCATGATATTCATAAATCATTCGGTAAAGGTTTTATTTAAGCGATTTATAATGAATATAAGGTAGCAAACGGAGTTGAATTATCATTGAGGAATGTTAGTAATGAAGTTGATAAATAATTTATTTTAGACTTATTTCAAAGTCGATAGGAGTCTGAAAAACCTTTTACAATGATATATCTTGTAAGTCTTTCGGTTATAAACATCACAATTACGATAAAATCTTCGCATAATACGATATAACTTAAGTTAATTTTTTTTTTCTAAAGTGGAACGATGATAACAACGCGGCGCGGGTAACTGATAATAAGAGAATCTTACGTACCTTGAAGTATATGCGATAATAAGCTGTTTGTAAGTAGGGATTGAAATACGGTCGCGAAAATATAAAATACTATTATTGTTTACCATATATTCGAAGATCAATACTTTGAATACTTCGTTCTTATAGATGCGAATATCCGTAAGGAAACTATGATTACCTATAGGTATTATATGAATTAGGCGGTGATATGTAACGTTTCAGGTGATATCAACGTTTGAATTAATTCAATTATCGTTTTATCTAACAATTTGTAGTCTTTAGAAATATATTTCTCAGCATCAGTAAGGAGGGAGATATACGATTTCGGAAGCATAAAGGTAATTAGTTATTTGAGGAGAATAAGCCGTGGTTGTCGACTTAGAAATGAAGGCTAAAAAGTCTTCAAGAATGTTTCAATCCTTTTGTAATGATTTATCGTATCCTATAAGATTATCTTCATTATTAAAAACGAGTTTCAAAAGGAACTTAGAGAGATATTTAGAGCTACTCATTTGTTCTTTGGAAAATCATTTATTTTTATAAAATATTTTGAATTTTAATAATCCGTTTAAATAATAAACGGAGTAATTAATGCATGAAATTTTGTATTTAATACCTTTTGATAACTTATAATTATCAAAATGTCTTTATTATAAAATTTGTAATTGTATTCAATGACTGATGAACAATAGCAATAATTCTCTATGGGGTGGAGGATTCTATTCTCGTCGAGTTAAAACAATCATTGTCGTTAAGGTATCAAGCCTTGGTATTCACGTGAATCGAGGTCTTTGAAGAATAATCAGAATGATTGATATTGTAGTATAATAGAAGATGATTCAAGAAGAAACATCTAGAGGTGTACGCCACAGGTAAGGGCTTATAAGACCTCCATCTAAAGCGTATCACTCTGGAATACTCTTTCTAGACCGATGTTATAACCCAAGAACCAACTGCAGGTCATGGAACAGGCCAGCGACCAGCTGCACTATTAGAAGCTTGACGTCCAACACATTAGGCGGGGAACATCTCTTATGTCAGCAATCCAGGGTTATGGTTAACGCACGGACGCATAGGATATGTTGGATATCTTGCTATCCAAGCTATTCAGTACTGAAGATGGTATGAAGGTCATAGGATATAAGGATATGGTCATCACCACACAGATAGTATTTCCTTCATAGCTCTTCAGTTGCAATTTAAATATTCAGTCTACACATCTGAATAGCCTCACGGCTTTTGATCATTACTTGCACAGTTGCGATATTGTTCACTTAGCATTTCTGCTATCTTCTTGATAACATAAACCCTCTAACACCTTCTATATACTCACGAGTATTCAGTGTGATCATTACAACCGATCCACGTATTGCCGTTCGTTCTGGTATAGTCATTCGAAACCGATCTATACATTGCCATTCGGTTTAGAATAGTCATTTCAGACCGATCCATACATAGAGCACTTTACGTTTTGCAAAAGTGCAGCCTATAGTGTAACACATTATCGTACACCTTACAGGAGTACACACTAGAATGCAGTACACTGTTACTTACCCTATATATATTATCTATAAGGGTATATAGTAATATCTATATAAGTAATGCTTCCTTTTTTTCTTAGGGTATTTCGTTTTCATGACCCAATAATAATAGCATGGTTATAGTTATAAAGGGTCAAATTAGTAGATTAAATAATAATAATATTGTTAGCATATAAATTATAAAATGTTTAAATCAACAATTTCCTATAATAATATAAGTGTTACCGTATGAGTTATAAAAGTTCTAAATGAATAAAATCAATTAAAATTAGTAAAGTTTAGTTGAGGTAAAGTTTTAAATTTGGTTAAAATTAGTAATGTTTAGTTAACATAATGGTAGTAATTTAGACCTAATTAATTTGATTGAATAAAAACGATATAATTGGTAATAACGTTTTTCGAAATTTTTGATAAAGGTGGTTATGTATTTGTAATTACATAAATGTAATTATGTAAAAATAATCACGTAATTACGTATTGAATTAATATGAAAAGATATATTGTTATCAATTGAGGTAAAACTCCTTTTCTTTTTCTTATAAAAACGCGTAGTTGAAATAAATATAAATCGCACATTTTAATTTAACCTTCATTCCTAGAAGGTCGTTTGGTATTTCTGAATGTTTGTTAACCAGGCTTTAAATACTTCTTATATAGTTTTGTTAACATTTTTACGTTACTTTCTTATGTACTACCAATTGATATTAACCTAATCTGTTGGAATAGCAGTCAAATGCATTGCAGTCAAGTCAACTTTACTTGAAGTAAAATTGATTGTACGTAAGGAAAATTGACTATAGTTTGTGGTATTTGGATACACTGCACTGCAGGTGTAGTGCAGAAGGTGCTCACTTTAAAGTAGGGCACAGGCTAACGCGTTTAGCCATAAAAATTAGTATGCAAACCGGCTAATGGTCTGCCAAACTTAGAACTCACACACCAACCAACAATATCAACGCAGAACCAGTTACTTCGACCACAGTGATTCGAATCAACTTTGTTGCAACGAGAAAGGCCTACCAACATAATAATTCTGGTAAACCTCGTAGTTTATTTCAATATCAACGTCTATATTTAACGGGGTATAACGATTTCGAAATGTATTTGCCTGCATAAAGTGGTATAAATATTACCTCTTAGCTTACTTAAACAATATACCGGTTGAGATAATATAAAAATATACCGGCATAATATCAAGTATTTTATACGTATTTAGTATTATACGTATTTTATTATCGAAAACTTCGTACGGCTCGTAACTATTGTTTTCTTCCTTATTTCATAATCTAGCGAAGTTGATAAATTTTATAAAATCACTTTTATCAATGGGAAAACAATATAGTAGAAGGTTTCAATACGGGTCATGATTATTAGGTATTCATCTGTAAGGTTCGTATTATCGTTTTACGCAGCTTATCCAATTTTTAGACGGGTGATTTTCGGTATTTGAACCGTTTTCGTTATAGTCGAAAAGGATATTAGTTGTAATCGAAAAGTAGCCCGTTATTAGTCTTTTATATAGTGTATATATAGGCATATATATATTTTATACCCGCCTAATAAATAATAATCGTATTGTTTCTCTTTTTTCTTTTTCGAATTTAGTATACTTTACTTGGGACATGTATATATCGTCGAAGCTTTTCATACTCTGTATTAGTATATTGTTTTCGCATTATCTATTTATTCGTATATTTTTTACAAAGAATCTTTTATATTCTTTTTCGTTATACCCTTTCATAAAGTTCATTTGATATATGTTCTTTTCATTTTAATACAAAAGGTCAGTAAACCGTATTATATAGAATAGGGTTTTTAAAAAGCAGCCGTTCCCGCCTTCGGGAATATTAAAACATACTCTCCGTAAATAAGCCCGTAAAACTTTTGAAATCAAATAGAATACCTTATATTATATTTGTGTTGTTTAGATTGAATTTCTTTATGACAATTATTTATGATTTCAGGTCCTTAAGCCCTTTCTTTACAATAAACAAAATCATGGTTATCATGTACGTATTTACGGTACAAGGGTTCAGATTCTTAACCAGTATATAGATAGTATTATCACATAGTATTAGGTTAATTTATGGTAAAACGACTTTTCTAATCCTTATATTTAAAACTAAAACGTCCAAGTTTTGACTGGTTCTATCTAGGTTTATTTGTATTAAATACATGTTCATAAGAGTGCGAAGTATACTAAAGCGGTTAAGAAGCCAATTTATATATATACAGGAAATGTTAAAGCGGTGAAGAAGTTGGTTTTACGTAATGGATAAGATTCGGGTGCGTTATGAATGCAGTATTTAAAAAGGTATAGTCTAAATGACTAAAATGAAATCATAAAATACGTAAATGAAAACAAATGAGATATAATAAAACATTTAAAGTAAATAGTCTAACGTGTGTTAATGCAAATAAAATCCTGATAAGGACTAAATAAGGCGTAACCAAAAAAAATTAAAAGTCTTAAATGAACCATTGATTGTTTTCTTAATGCTATACCTATTATTTAACTAGGAAACTAAAATATCATAAGTAACAAATTTAAATAGGCGTTGTAAAGCGAAAGAGAAAAAGTGGACAGGGGAACGGAAGTGGAGAAAATGTGATATGGGAAAATATGTATATATGTATATATAGAATTAAATATAATATATAAGGCTTGGTAAGCGTTTTGAATATCGTGTTTCTCCCGTGAAATGCGTTTGCTTAGCGGTTCCATTATCGTTATTGAGGCGTAGATTAGTTATTACGGCGTTTTAAAATTTGTATCTTGGCCGCTTTCGAAGTCTGTAAACGGTTTGGATATTACATCTTAGCCGTTCTCAAAGTGTATGAACGTTTTGAATAATGTATTTAAATAGTATCAGACCTGATAAAAGGTTCCAAAACTTAGTAGTTTTAACTTATACGGCTTAATACGTGATAAAACGTTTTTTGAGAAGTGCTTACGTACATTAAAGCGTTAACATAGTTAATACTAACGCAAAAGGGCTTCTGGTAGTTAAAACGTATTGACTGAATAAATAATTTCGTACTAAAGAAGTTTTTTTTAAAGTGACTCCGCTTTATAGTCTTCATACACTCCACTGTAATTCTTACAAGGTGTAATAATAAAATAAATATAATTGAAATAGCTATAATATCTCGTTATAAGTATTCAATTTAGGTCTGGCTTTTAATTCCTAGGATATTTATTGTCGACCGAATCAACTACTGGTAAATGTCGGAAACGATTTTAATACAACATTTACGTTAAAAGAGTAATTATAAAAATTGGTATTTATATTGAAGTAAATAGTAAATTAAAAGTTAGATGAGGCATTCGGAACGTGAATACCACAGGTAAAAGCTTATAACCTCTCGCTCGAGTAGTGATACTTCATTATATACTCTGCTAATCTCTCTTGTAGGCAGTGGCACTTTACCGTACGCGTTGACAATACTACTTCTAGGCAGTAGCACGTTGTCATGTACTTTATAAAATTATAATATCCGAAGTATAACGTTACGGTGTACTTCTGTAAGGGTATAACTTGCAGCGTAACCGCTCATTAACGAAAAAGATATCTAATAATATACAAAATTTCCGAGAGAACGCGGAATATAATTTTTAGTATACTATAAATACGATATTAATAGGTAACTTGAAAAGATGGTAAAAATCGTTCAATATTCAACAATGAAATATAATTAATAATCAATACGGTGATATTACTCCTTAAGTAGAAGATATTCGGAGTGTTGCAATTTTTTTTTTAATAACTAGATTTTAACGGATGACATAGCGTACGGAGAAATAATCTTAGTTCACTTTCGTTCCAAATCTTTACGAAATAATGCGGATTTGATAGTTGACAACGCCGATGGTTAAAAAAAAAGAAATTTAATCCCGTTTCCCACCTCAATTGGCGAAAGTCTAAGATCTATATAATACGGAAAACACAATAACTTTACTCTAGTATGTGGGGAAGCTCAACTATGATACTTATATTAAACTAAATAAGGATAAATGATGATTAGATAAATTAGAAGGGTTGTTGTATTTGATATTACGAAATTTATATTGTAACTTTTAACGTTAAATTAACGAATTATTTAATGAAAGTTAAGTTTAAGTAAGTATTTTATCAGTGAAAACGTCGGTAGTACTAATTTT
>JASMMZ010000006.1:3708579-3724610 GCA_038502455.1 Anisogramma anomala
TGGTTTCACCTTAATTATCGGTATTCAAATACAATTAAAGAATAAGATTAGTTTCCCTTATCTTTAATTTAAGATATCCTATGCGTATCATTTACATTGAAGTAATTTACGACGATTAATATTCGAATAACTTTTTATTCTATCCGGGTTATACCTAAATGAGAAAAAAATTACGGTATTTTATATTCGTTCTAACGTATTTGAATAATTACTTACCTCCCGTAAGTAAACGAAAACATTAATAAAGTTTTAACGTTATATTAATTATATAATAGCGGACATCATGGATGATTTTGTTACAGTTTACCTAAATAATGCCCTAGTCTTTTTTTCCAGCACTAAGTAAAATCACATAACGAAATTTCGCGTGGTTGAATGACTTTTTTGAAATACCAGGTTCAACTTAACCTTGAAAAATTATAACTTCGTAGTAAAAAAGGTAAAATACCTTGATTTTATTGTAACGGACGACGTCAATATCTAGTCCGAACCCGAGAAAACCCGGGTTATTTGCATATAAGAGTTCTTACTCATTATTCGCGAAGTTTGAAGGTTTTTAAGGTTTTCCAACTTGTATCCAAACTTTATTAAAAAAAAATCGAATTGGCTATTGAATTCATTAGACTGCTAAAATAGGGAACTAGATAAACCTAAACGGAACGAGAGAAATATACGTTTTGAACGTTAAATTATATATTCGTTACGGCTGAAATTGCGGTATATCAGGAGTTCAAAAGGTTTAAAGTAGTAAAACCTGATTACTTGGAGATAAATTTTCAATAGTACCCTTTGTAAAGAAATAAATATGGTATTTTAAATCCGGTGATATATTATTCCATTTGATGATCGAATACAAAACATTATCATATTCATTAAAATAAAGTTCTTTATGTAATAGTATTCTATTCAAAAACGTGAATATCGAAATTACGTAGTATTTGTAATTCATTTGTTATTTGAACGGATTATAAGAGAGTAAAGTATTTTTTAATTTGTTTCATTTCGAAACGTTAAATCCGATTTACCGAAGTTCTTTCGTTCGTCAAATATTACAAATGATATCGACCTGCAAGTTAAAAACTTCGCTTATATATATTAAATCGTCGTTTATAAAATGAGTTCGAAGTTTAGAAACGTTACGAGCAGGTTTACAAGGCTATTCTTATAACTATATATGATGTAATAATACCACACTTATATATTATAAAGACTCATATCATGATAGGGTATACGGATAAATTTGTTGAAAGGAAAGCTTAATTATTGAATCACGATAATATACGCATAAAAGGGAAGTTTAAAGATACCGAAGCGTCGAACATTACGATATCGCCTCGGGACCGGGCCTCATTAACATCGCCGACTTTAATAATACCGTAGAATTCCGAAACGTCGACAGTTATAATACCGGTTCGAATCCAGGGCCGCGTTAATACCACCGACTTCGGTAATATCGGGCGTCTAGTTTATGATCGAGCCAAACAACCTAACAGAGTAATAAAAATCAAATATAACAAATAATCCGTTATACGCGGCTCGAATATTAACGGTTTTCCAAAGCGTTAAACGTTGCTCAGTTAAAGCAAAATATTCGATGTAAATTACAGATTGTAATATCAATGTTGGTAAGCCTTGGACGTTGCAACATTTTCGATTCAATTGGTCTTCGAAGTAACAGTAGTATTGCGTGGTCAGATGGTGGATGTATTATTCTAGGTTTGGCAAACCGTTAGCTAGTCTGCACTGTAATTTGTATAGCCAATTGCTTGGCCCATGCCCTAGAGTGAAGTAACGCACTGCACTCGACTTACACCTAATGCGGTAAGTTAGTATAAAGCAATACACTTAACTTGTAGTGTAGTTAACTTTACTTGTAAGTAAAGTTGACTTAATGAACTGTATGTAATACTATTCTAACACTGGCGGCTTTTCAGTTTGTACGCGCGTAGGCCAGTATGGCTGACTAATCTTTTCCTGGTTGCTACTGAATTGCCTTCTCGTCAACTGGCCAGACCCCTGTAAATTCCAGTTGACTCCCATACTAAATTACACTCAATTCCGTGCAAATTGAGCCCATTTTACCTCAATTGCTCCGTTGCTCCAAGGTTCGAGTTCATCAACTCCTACAAAAAGTTCTTTCGCCACAGCCTTTCGTAACCTCAACTGTGCCACTCAAACAGATTACCATCATCAATCTCCTGGCCGTCTTCCAATCTGCCAGTACATCCCTGTTTGCCATTACGTAGTTTTCCGGGCGGCCTATCCACGTAGCCTTCGATACGTATAATTAGCCTATTGCTATTTACAAACCTTTCCATAGCTTTATTTGGCGATTCTTTTGTTATGGCGTTAGTAAGGTTGTTTTTACCATTGATTTATCGAAACTCCTTGATCCCTCTTTCTTTTTAGGCTTTACGGAGTGTTATTACATCAATTATCAGGCGCTTTTCACTGGTGGTTCCGAGCTTTGAAAGGCACTCGAAGAGGCTCATTAATTCGGTACAAATTGTCATCGGAATATAAGGAATTCGTAGTTGCCTGGTAATATGGTTAAGGGATTTTTATAGTGCTATGCCTATATTAAAGCCCGTCATTATGCTATAGACTTCCGATACCAGTATGTTTCGTGTAATCCATTTGTATTTCATAAAGATTTGGCAGATTAGGTTACCGAAAATGTTAAACTGATCTTCACGTTTATCTTCGTTAACGAGGGTTATCAGAAAGTCGATTTGTAAAAATAAGTCGGTATTAATCGTAAATAACTCATTCGTGAATATAATTAGTTTGGTTTTTAAGAAATCGATTAACACCATATTGATTTCGCAGTCCAGGTTTCGTATTTGTCACTCCAACCTATTATTTAGTCGATTAAAATCTTCATTTATTAGTATTTGTACTGATATAGTAATGGATAAATCGTAGGAAGCTTTCGGTTAGTATAAAGTAGTAATATAGCTATCCCGTATACATCATTTCAGGTACCGTTAAGCTTTAGACTCTTTAATCTTGTCGGTTATGGTAAACATAGCGCTCTAACCTTTTTTACGAAAGCTTAGGCTGGTATTAATACCAAGTATATGGATTAACAATCTCTTAAAGTTAAGTTGATTGTTTTTCGTTGGAGTTATTATCGGTTTACAATTTTGGAACTTAAATTCCTCAATCGTTCTCTATTTTAATGTTATAAAGTTAGCCGTTCCGACGAAGAGGGTATTGTTAGTTTATATACCTATTATGCCAAAGTCTGTTTTTATATTACTCATAAGTACGGATCGTATGTTAAAGACTTTACAGTTAAACGGGATTTAAAGTACGACTAGTAGATTAATAACCAGTAAACATTTTCCTTATATAATCTATATAGTAGTTTAGTATACTATATTATCGTTTTTAAAGAGTATATAATACGTAGCTTTTGCGTTAATTTTAGTAGTATAATCCTTTATAAGCTCGTTACTAATTATATATAGGATTACGTAATGTTACGGTTATTAAGTGTAAACTTACTTCTAGACCTGGTTAGTAAACTTTCTGTCAAGTTAATTATCAAACGTTGGTTGATTTTTTGAATCGCTAGCAACTGCATAAGGATTTAGTCCTTACCTTTATTATTGTATCCTTAAACGATTAGTCGTGATTTTTCAGAAAGCTGCCCCGTAGTTTTATCTTTAACCTCGTAAATAATTTTCGACTTAAAGATCGTAACGTTTAGGTTTTAGAGGTTAAAGTTAATTTTCGGTATAAATTGTATTACACCTCAAGTTAATAAGCCGTCGATCTCAATCTTATCGTTTTCCTCAAAAGGTTTGCCGAAAGTTTTGATAATCCTTTATACCCTAAACTTTACTGTTAAGTTTTCGTTATCTTTTTCTTTTTTGCTTACCTAGATAGTATGGGAGGTACGGCTCGGTGTGTATTAATCCTCTTTAATATTTTCCTCTTTCTTCAGAGGTCGCCCACGCCGGCGGCATTTTATCGGTTTGTTAATAACGGGTTAAGGAGGTTCGTGTTGGATCGGTCGTTTTACTTGGGAGGATTAAGGGTCTTTATCTTTAGTACCCCCAATGAAAGGCTTAATTTAAATAATTTGAAAGGATATAGGGTCGTTATTAGTTTTAATAATTACTTTGGAGTTTGTAATACTTAATATCTTGTATAGTCTTTTCTTCTTTCTTAGCTCACGCTCAATGAAGAATTTGCTTTATAACAACAAAGTAAATACGTCGATCATTAAGACAACGTTTTTAGTATTAAGGGTGTTATTAATCTGGCGACGTGCCGATTCCTTTTACAGTTCCCTTAAAGCTTTGCTGTAAGCCGTAACACGTTTTTGAGTATTTGCCGAAGGCAGATATTCACTCATTAGTTGTGGGTATACTTTAAAGATTATAAGCGTTGGTATTAAGCCGTTAGGGCTCACGGTGTTATTAAGGCCCTTTACTACTATTTGTAGGCGTGTCTCTGGATCTGTAAAGCTTTTAAGTTTTAACGTAAGTTTATTATACCTTCGGCGAAATGGTGTGTGGTCTCTTTAACTTTTTCAATGTTTTAATGGGCTTTTGCAGATACCTGTTTAAACTGGATACCTATTATTTTAATATCTTTTCAGAATTCCGCCGCTGTAAATTTGGTATTAATATCGTGGATGACGACGTTAAGTAGACTCAGGTACGTATTAATTTATAGTATCCTTAACTTTTTCTATGTATTGTTTGCCGAAAAAGAATTTAGGAATTTAGTTCCGTAAAAAGAGGCTACGGAATCAATGACGTAAAGAATAGGCTTATTATTTAAGTAAAACGAATTAATATTGATCTCATAGTTAAAGTCCTTTTCATTTTTCAATATAAACTTAAATCTCTAGGGGGTTTGCGTATACGTTTAGCAGTGGTGACAAAGGCTTTTAATAACTTTTAGGGCAAAGTATTACATATCTTTATTCCTTGCAGATTTTAAGACTTTATACAGTTTGTTAACAGCTAGGTGAATGAATCGCCGGTGTAGTTAACGTATCTCGGGCTCCGTTAGGTTTAAGACCATTTCTTCTGGACCTTAAAGATGAAACTATAAATATCTCTATTTAAAGGCGAATGGAAACTTTTAGCTATTTTTAACTAATTCGTTTATGTTAACGTCTACGTGAACGACGAAAGTTATTATATCCTTTAAGTAAAGTAGGAAAGAGGTAGGGAATTAAAGGATGTGAAACATAAATACTTTTATAATAGTTTAAATTACCGTTGTTGCTAACGATAATAATTGCTCGCCTGGATCAAAGCTCATTTTAGCCTTGGTCGTATCGTAACGATTAATCCTAGTAGTTATAATACTTTCCCTTCGTAATTCCACGTATTACGAATAGCCTTTCATTAAGTACCTTATTACCCTTGTATTTGGTATAATACCCTAAAACGTATGATTCGGGTAACAATCGCGAATGTTAAAGGTATTTATGGAGTTAGGTGTATGATTAGGGTACAGGTAAGGGTTTTTACCTCTTAAACGGTACAGGAAGGTATAGTAGGTTAGTAATTAGGTCGCCGTATAAAAAGTAGTATTTTCGTATTACTTAATTTGCTTAAAAGCGTTAGCGACGTTAATTAATTTATCGCTTTCATTGTTTACGACTTATTTTAAGGAATTTTAATTCGAAGTAGTAGGATATTAAACGTAGTACGTTGATTTTCTGTTATTACGTTTGGCAAGGGAGTGTCAGGTTAACTAGTAGCTAGCTTCGCTACAAATCTAATATCTTTTACCACTATTACGACGATAGTATTTATGGTTAAAAGGTTCATTTGAATTTTGTTAACGTTAATGTGTATATTGTCTCTAATTTAGGGCTGAGGTCAATGGGCTTGACTTTAAACGTTGTAAGCGCCCATATTTACTGTTAACGTAATTAACTACCGTAAGGTTTACGTTATTTACGTCGAGGAACTTACCGGTTTAAAATATATACTAAGCGAGTTTGGTGTGCATGTCATTATGGTGGTAAGCGAAGAACGTAATTGGTTAAAGAAGCCTTTATACGTAGTATTTAGGCGTTATAATGCGTATTCGAATTCGTTTACACCCGTAACTGTTGCTCATACCTGTTCGCGAAGTGTAGATTCGTTAATATGTGCCTTTCCTATTAATTTTTAATATATAATTAAGTTGTTAAGAATTTAATGAAAAATATCTATTGGTAATTCCTATTTTTTTGTTTTTTACCATTATTATAGTTTACTCTGTTATAGCTCAATTTATATGCTATTACTCGAGGTGGACGTCGTATTTGAAGTAACCTTTTATATTATCCTAAATATTATGAATTGTGGTGACGCTTGTCAGGAAGGTTAAATAGTAATCTTTGGCGTGACCTATGAGGATTCCTGAGAATAGTGAGTAAAAACTAGAGGGTGGGATTTCTATTTACTTGTAGATATTTAGGAAGGGAATTATCTTAAAAAAGGTTATAAGGCTTTCCATTATACTTTTCTGTGCTATCTTCAATTTTGATAAAATCCGTTATAAGCATATAGTTAATTTTAACTATTTTGACAGGTTTTGGAGGAAAGTTACGATAGTTTTCCTAGCCCTAAATAGTGTTTTTTAGTGGTTCAAACATTAAATCTTCCGAACTATAGTGTTAAAAGTAATTTCTGGTCGCTTGGTCCGAAGGTTAAAATCTTATAGTAAGACCTATAGTGGGTTTACGCGCGTAGGCGAATTTAAATTAAGAGGGTTTTCAAGGGTTTTGGAGATTGAATTTCTAAGGGACGATGTGTACTTAAAGGTTTTAGGAGGCCTAACTATCTTGTTTAATTAAATAATGTAAAATGTTAACGTTAATACCTTCAGCCGCGTTAGTTGCCCTCGTTTCACATATTATTCCTCCTCTAAAAACATATTCCGCGCTATCACGTAATAGTATTGAATTGCCGAGTATGTTAACAGGTTTTCTATCGCCAACGCGTAAAAAGGCTTAGTTTATCTAAAGGTAAGTTGAGGGTTCCCTGAATCGCGTATAAGGGCGGTGAGATTCCTTAATACCTTATTCTTTAGGCCGTAAATTGTAAAAGTATTCGTTGAATTAAGCTAAGTCGAAAAGAGCTTAGTCTAATGTTATAACGCTTTGTATTTAAATAAAAATCACTCTTTTTTCAATTTGGATTGAAGTTTTAATTTAACCTCTTTTTCAATTGCTTTTTATATATTAATTGTTTTGTTGTTAAAAAACTTTTAGTATTTGTTCAAGGTGCGATTAGAGTCGTGACTGGTATTGTGTTTTACAATAAAGCATTCGACGAAGTTGTTAAGATGTTTTTCGTTTTATTTTTCGTTAATATTTAGCGTTTGGAGGTCGTCGGCGTGGAATTTGGTAAAAACGTATCCAAAATCCTTGATTATTTCTTTCCGAGCTAGGTCGGTAATTGCTTCAAAGTAGGATTTAAAGGCAGACATTTTAACAGGCGTATAGGGAGAGGAACTTGGTGATTTTGGAAACATAGACTTGGTGTTTTGGCGTGAAGACGCATTTGAACTTGACGATTTGCCGTAGAGTCGCGTGACGTGGCTTTCTCGGCGCTATTTAGCTATTTGGCTATTTTCGGTTTTTTCTCTTAGGGAAGCAAACTTGACGAGTAAAATGATGTGGGGAATGGAAAAAAAAAGTATAGGCAGAGGTTTGGTGTAAAGAGTAAGGTCGGAGGTTGTTTATTGGTGGTAAAGGGCGAAAGTTGTCTGTTATTTTAGCTGTTAGACTTAGTCGTTTTTGTAGTCGTAGCATCTGTGATAGTACTGACTTAGCCGTTTGCCAACTTTTCGTTTAAGACTTTCAACGGTCAATCTCAACGCTTTTCAAAAAGGATTAATGAAGATTTTTTGGTGTTTTCGAGTAGCGATACCATCGCCTACTTCCAGATTGCTGTTAAGGACCAATGCAAACCAAAAAGTATTTTCTGTTTTCCTTCCCTTAAGGACTAACGTAGTATTAATAAAGGCTCTTCGTAAAAATCTTTCCTTTACCCTAAGAGCCATAGCCACAAAACGTAACAACCGGAAAATAGCTTCTTCTTCTACTTAGCTTATCAGTGCTTAACCTAGTTGATAAGCACTAATAAGTGTTGGTAGGCCTTGGAAGTTATAATGTTGTCGATTAGATTGGTCTTCGAAGTAACAGTAGTATTACGAGGTCAGATGGTGGACGTATTGTTTTAGGTTAGGAAGATCACTAGCCGGTCTGCACTGTAATTTGTATGGCCAATTGCTTGGACCGTTCCCTAGAGTGAAATTCAGCGTATTGAACTCGACTTACACCCAATGCGGTAAGTCGGTACAAAGCAATACACTCAACTTGCAGTGAAGTCAACTTTACTTATGGATAAAGTTGACCTACTGAACTGCATATAATACTATACCAAAAATTAAGCTATCGGGTATGTTAAGGTGCTATAATCCTTGATAGTTATCAAATTAAAAACTATTAATGACCAAAATCTTATAATAAACCTGCCATTCGTTTATTATAGGTTATTCTGGCAAAAACGTTTTATTTTGGATCCTCTAACGGAATTATGATTAAAAAGGGATAAACTTTAATATTGAAAGTTTACATCAAATATATACGTAATATAATAGAATGAAACCTTATAGTACTTCACGATAAAATCTCTTTTAACCCTTATCTACTCTATATTCTTATAGATTTCATATTTCCAGTGACTTTATAATGAACTTGTTGGTTATGAAAGAACAATTTTAGGTATCTATTAGTTTTAAAAATTATCTTTTCAAATTCATTTTATTAAAGACAATATGATTCATAACCGCTAAAACGTATATGAAACGTTTTGGTAATATTAAAAAGCTATTTTATATATTGCAGGTATTTATTATCAACGATTGTAATTTTGATTAGATCCATGTTTTTAAACCACCTTATATTTTTTAATAAAAGTTAAATATCTGTTATCGACGGTATACAATTCATGATTATACCACTATACCTAATAAATAAATTGAATGGTTTCGAAGTATCTACTAATCATCCTCACCTATTTATAATTTCATCGGATATAAATTTTTCAACTGATTAATTTTCATTATAGAACCGTAAATCTACAGTTACCGGAATTGATACGAAGAAACTACGTAATAAATTCAAAATATCACTATGTCCTGAGGTAAAAGGGAATAAAAATTCATTAACCAATCCAGCGGGATAAGCGTTCACGTGTTTAATTCACTTTTATAAAGAAATATAATTCAGTTGGGAAATTATACACGATGAATCGTCGCCAACTCCCCGCGAAACAATATAAATGAATCAATTAAATGAAGCTTAACTTACATGCTAAGGAAATCACATCCTCTCATAAATAATTCGATTAATTATATCTTTAATATCGTACTGTTAGTATTTTGAACCCATTAAATTATATTTTGGATATTTTTGATAAATATTTTCCATTTTACTTAAATTTGGCTCAACTCGTAACTACGGACACCTTTTCTTCGTAATTTTCATTCGATATATGTCCGTAATGAATCCTATTTACAAACGATACGAGAAGAGGTATATACGAAGAATTTAAAGTTTGGGATATTCTAACTATAGAAATGGGGCAAGGTGATATTCATCATCTATTAATGAAGTAAAAAATTTATAATAGGTTTGAATAAAAGCTATTGATTAATTTCAAGTATATAATAACCTTAAATAAATTTAAAGCGAAGTAGGTGTACAAACGATTTTATTACAACTTGGTGTTTCGACGTTGGCACTCAATACACCCTAAATAACTTATATATGATAAGTCGACTTTGACTTTCAATAATATATTACTAAATAAAAAGGGTAAATATACATTATTAGTATGTTATAATATTATATATAAGGTCGGGTATATATTACCCTTCTTTTTGGATGAATATCCAACCGCAAAATAGCTTGCAACGAAAACCTATTATATTTTATTTATGAAATATAATTACCGTTGGTTCAATACTTTTAGTGGTAGGCCTGATAACGTTAAAGTGATTTTTACGATTAGCACCCATCGTTGCGTGAGGTTGGCAAAAATGGGCGACGCGAAATGTAGAGGGTATTAGGCGACGTCGACGAGGGCAACTAACGTAAGGCGGGGCGGGTATTAGACGAAGCCGATAAAGACAGATAACGTTAATCGGTACGGGTATTAAAAAAGGCCGACGAAGGTAGATAACGCGAGGCGTATCGGAGAATGCAATTTTTAGGCGATATATTAAGGATTGTAATACGTTAGTTTACGCCTAGATAATGCGACTACTACGGATACGGTTGTTAACCTATTTTTGATCGGATTGATTAATCCAATTTTATATAGTGTTAATAAATTAAACGCGAACGGATAAAAGGCTTTTACGGTGAAGCTTGAAATATCTTTTGTTATATTTTGTAACTCATAGCCTATATTGATAATAAAAAACATGACTTACGTAGCTATTATATTCCTATTTTTGTAGGAACATTATAAAAAGGCTTACGAAGGGTATCGTTAGGGCCCGGTGTAAAGATATTTCGAATTAAGATATGATTAGTAAACGGCCTACAGTTGCGGTAAATAGTAAAAACGGTTAAAAACGATGATAGCGTTTTCAGGGACAACGAAGCTAGAAGAAAGCTAGGGCAGGGAGGTATAATGAGAGTTATAGTAGTTAATATAACTGGAATGATTAAAACGCCTTACGCGTGGGAGATATTATAAAGCTGAGTAAATTGATTCATTTGTTCGGAAAGGAAGAAAGAAAACAGTCTTATTACACAAAACGTTCCTAGATAGGTAATGAGATATAAACGTTGTTTTAAAAAGATACAATAAATTACTATTATAACGTATCCAGATTATACAAAGTTATAAGGAAATTCATTTCTTGAATATGCTCTTCAAAGAGTTAATATAAAGTCGGGTTTATTATTATATCAATTTTCAGGTTAACCTTACTATGTATTTTACGATAAGTGCGGTAGCTTTAACCGCTATAAATACAGATATAAGTTCAAGGTACTCTAGAATTAAACAGAAGATTGATATTATATATATAAGTATCTTTAACTTATTAAAGGAAAAGTTTAATTTTATCTTTATTATCGTTCAGTATGAAATGGTTATTCACACCGTAGTGGGCTTATATAATACGGTTAATTATTAACATACTAGGTTATAAAAGTCCACTATATTTTATAGGGAGATTGATAGTCGTTACCAAGTATTCTGGTAGCTTTATAGCTTATACCCGAACCGTGAAATACGTCGAATATAATTAAAAAAGAATTATTGATCAAATAACATTAATAAGGAAATAAAGCCTATGATGAGTATTAAAAACAGAATTATAAAGTGAGTTGTTATAAAAAGAACTGGACGAAATTAAATAAAAAGAGGTGAATTAGTGAAGGACAAAGAGAAAGGAGAAAAGTTTTGTGATTTACGGTAAAATCAGTGTTTTTAAACGTAAGCGGACCGGGATCGATGAAATCTATATTTTATATGGCGCGTTAGGAGACTCGTTATACGGCGTATACGACCCGGAATCAACGAGACCTATACGTTATTTGTCGTATTAGAAAACGGGTTATACAGCGTAAATGTCCCGGGATCAATAAGGCCTATATGTTATACAATGTATTAGCAAACGCGTTATTCATCGTAAACAGCTCAGGATCAATAAAGCTTATACGTTTTGCGGCGCGTTTAAAAAACGTGTTATATGTACCGCGCTCGATTCGCGCCTGGATCACATACAGTACGGATACAGTCTATGCTTATTATTTAACTAGCGAGATACCGTGATTTAAACAGTTTCGTAATAAAGGGAGGTAATCGGGGGGCATATTATAAACTTAACCTATTAGTTATTAAGTTTATGGGTTATGTAACTATACACATAATGGGATGTATAGTACCCGGTCTAGGCGTGGTCTGGGCGCGATCTGTAGGCATTAGGTACAAGGGCACGTAACGGGCCATACACGGACCTTACACATAAGTCCTGCATAAAGAACCTTTGTAACGTTCTCTAATTTTCCTCAGTACTTTAATTGTTACCTTTATTTGAAAACTATTTGGTATACCTTCATAGGTTAGACTATTACAATATTATCGATTCGAATCGGTCGAAGTAAATATAGTATTTCGTGGTTAAGTGGTGGATATATTGTTTTAGATTTCCCAGATTTCTAGCCGGTTTGGATACTAATTTGTACGGCCAATTTCTTGGCCCGTGCACTATTTTGAAGAGCGGGTATACTTTATATAACTTGAAAGTACACCGAAAAATAATACATTTAATTTTCAGTGAGTATAGTCGACTTTAATATAAGTAACGTTGAGTTACTATACTTAAATTATTATTTTTCCAACATTATTGATAATTCCAAAGTAGACAGAAATAAGTTGTATAATAGAAATTCGGTTTTTATGTACTTGTCGGAATATTATGTGGAAAATCGTAAATTTTATACCCTTAAGTAGCTTTTATTTAACCGAAAACCCTTCTTAGTGCACAAAGTAGCGATTCAATTGTTTGAAAGTTTTAGTTACATTAAAGTAACATAGATTTCTTACTTCCGTTCCATTTATATCCTATTTCAAATAACGTCGTATTGTAAAGATAGAATGAAATAATTACAAATTGAATATTTATTTATATATTAATTTTTACATTTAAATGAGTTATTAAAATTTATTTTAACTCCGTACTTGTAGTGCGTCTGGTAGCTTTACCAAGTCCTCGAAATAGAATGAAAATACGCGATCATTCATTTAATAGCTAGCTTTTTCTTCATGACGTTATCCCAATTATGACTCATATTAACTAAAGAGTGAACGATATCAATGAAATTATGAATGGAATTAACTAGAAACAGGAAATCACTTAAAATATATTAATAATATATTAATTCGAGTTTAAATGCTTTAAAACTCTACAGAAAACAATACATTAAAAATACACTATTTCATTTTCGAAAATAGTAAAAATAGTGATCGAAAAAACCTAAACATTTATATTAACTTCGATAACAAAGTTAACCGAGTACCGAACAAAATTGAGAGAATAAGTTCGAATAAAATAATTGTCTCCAAAGTATTTGAAATAGAAGCTGTATTTATTACTACGTGAAATTTTAATTCAATTAACTTAGGAAACACGTTACCTCATATAGAATTACGAGAGTTTTCTACCCATTATAATAATATAACCTTATCTATTATACGAGGAAACAGTACTACTACTAACTCCGTTACAAAATTTACCGCCGTTACTATTACCGCCGATATAAACATTATCATGATCGCTATCATTATATCGGATACGAAAGTTGAAAATTCGTGCATTAATAGGGTAAACCCTTATAACTTATTCGTTGTATTTCACAGGAATATAGAAAAGAAATGAAGTATTTACTAAATTATCATTATTAACCTTTTCGAAATGAACGGAATTCGTAATAATATTTTACAATATACCGTCGGTTTCAGCCAATAAAATCTTCTACATGTTCAAAACACGTAAAATCGTTTACAAATACCTTGTTTCAAATTTTTAAGCTCAGCGATAATAAACTGTATCGTGTTAAATTTGTAATAATAAATTCAAAACGGTGTTGTAAAATCTTTTGGATCTTTATTACCACCGTTGCCACCTTAGGAATAATAACGTTTTATTACAATTTTAAGTATTTGTATAAACAATTGAAAAATTAACATAAAATGATATTTTAATTAATGAATTTCTCTCCTTTTTATAATTCACGTAATATTACAACCTTTTACACCAGAAAAAAAGTCAAACGCTGAAAAAAAGGGACTAATTAATTCAAGGGTTTATGTTCAATTTGTTAACAGTAAACACCCTTATGTCAACCGTCAGGTTCGTAATCTTAATCGGAGAATTCCGCGGCATCGTTATCTTCAGGTAACCCGACGCGGTAATAAATGAGAAAGTTCATGGAAATTACGTTCATATCTTTTGTAAACTTAGTATTTTGCACCAATTACGAGGTAACGTCTCTCTTCCAGACGGCAATTTGTGTTAATATCGTATACAAACCAATAATCATGTTGAATTAATAAATTAATTTAATAAATGAATTTCATATTCTTACCTCATATTGATCTATACGAATAAATAATCAATAATGGACATGATTCTTTTAAAT
The DNA here is from genome assembly GCA_038502455.1 of Anisogramma anomala. Taxonomy (NCBI): domain Eukaryota; kingdom Fungi; phylum Ascomycota; class Sordariomycetes; order Diaporthales; family Gnomoniaceae; genus Anisogramma; species Anisogramma anomala. The sequence goes on from JASMMZ010000006.1 coordinate 3,722,771, forward strand.
AAATTACGTTTATAAGGTTTCAATAAATTGGGTTCATTAATTAATCAATTTGTTTTGTCATGTATTGAATGCTTTGTATGACTAATATTTAAAGAACACGTAAAGAAACTTTGTTAAAACCTAAGTATTTAAGCTTCGGTAATGTAAAAATGAAAACCTTAACTATTATTGTTGAACAATAATGGGGATAATATCGAAGAAGAATATTTAACGATTATATACAAAGATACTAAATTAAAAGATATCACTTGAATTAGTTATATACTATTATAATCCTTGATAAAAAAGAAAAAAAATCCATAATAAGGAGCTGCATTAGAACTAGTAGTGATGTGGAGCCTAATAATGTAATTGATTGTGTAGCGAAGATATACTCGAATATAACGTGAAAGAATAGCAAAACCTTAGTAATCGCTAGAGCTAGATCTTGAGCGACTACTAGCCCATAGACCAGCGTATTAAAAAAAAAAAATTCTATCACTTAAAAAACGAACTTATACGTAACAAATGATACTTGTTTCTTATAACTGATTTTACCCGCGCAGAACCTTACATTAACGTATGTAACAATACCTTGAAAAAGAAAAAGGAAATAGCTGGTACTCATGCGACTGTTTTGCGTACCACTTTCTTATATCGTTCGGCGACCTTATCAAATTTTTAAGACCCAAACGTATCATCCTTCCGGCCGTCCCCGCTTAATCCGCCTTATTAAAGTGGGTTAAGCTTTATATAGTCTACATTTATTTCCTTATTACTAGATGAAACGACATGGTTTATGTAGATATAGCAGCGAGGTAAAAATGCTCACGGTACGTTTATAAATGCCTTTATTATATCTGTCGCATTTATCAAGACCCATAAATAATAAGTACAAGCTATTAAACGAAAAGGCGGTTATATTCCCGCCGCTATTATCGCTTCTTGATCCTTAACTGTTTACCGCGCTGGTATTGTATCCGAAGTATAATCCGGAAGTTGAATGACACTTCGAAGTTCTTTCCTTTAGAAGGTTGAAACGGCGAAAGGGAGCATTATTTAAGACTTAACTGCGACGCTATTGAAGGACTGATATATCCATTACCATGTTGTAGCTCCCCTAACAGCAGTAGTAACGGAGATAAAAATGATACTAATGATAAGAGCAATTATGCAGTTCCCTCTCAAACGAATTAATTACCCTTATCCCTATCATCGCTCTTGTAACACCTTTTTCATCTAGTCTCAACCCCCTTCAATTGAACCGAATACGTTATACGCCTGTTACCAAAACCTTCATAAACTTTATAATAAAACTGTTGAACATGTAAGGTTTATAATTATGACCAAACCATTATTATTATAACTTAATCAGATATGATAACACTAATTATAGTAGTAATAATATTTTTTTGATGGAAAACGTTCAACAAAAGTATTACCTGCAGTTGGTGAAGGTGTTTTTAATTAGGACTTTATATAACTTATCTTTCTTGAGGGAAAATACTCCGTTATACGAAAGAAAGTCTTTAAATTTTCAAGGTTCAAAAGTTCTTTATACCAATAGCCTTCGCCCACTTACCTATTTAAAGAACTTTAAAAAAAAAACAGTGCCACATCTTCCAAACCTTTAATGAGATAACATATTACATAAGTTACGTAATACCCCACTCATATTTATATAGTATATAATATTAGTCTGCATCGGTAAACCTTCAATGCTTATAATACAATATAAGATTTATATAAACGTACCGTATCTATAAAAACTGATATCATGAATTCCGCAGTTATAATGAAGGGAAGAGAAGGAACTTTGTATAGGGAACCGTGCCAAATTTTGGCTTAAATTTGATCGAAT
>JASMMZ010000006.1:3724710-3964493 GCA_038502455.1 Anisogramma anomala
CGTCTATTTTTATATTTCTAATAATGTTTTAACGCCTCAAAACGAAAGAAATCGTTTTTACAAAAATGAACATAGTTTTTACCGTTCATATTGACGAATTACTTTATAATTTAGTTCTTGGTAAAAGCTTTATATTTCAAAATTTATTTTGTTATTAATAACATACCTTAGACTTTGATTATGAACGGAAAGCTAATCCATATCTAAAACTAATAGGTGGCGACGTTTCCCCTCAAACCTCATATAATAAAAGTATTATTAACATATATCTTCATCTCTTTCATAGAGTAACTTACAGCTTCTTTGCAACCCGGAAGTACTCTGATAACCTCAGCATCGAAATTATAAGTAATAAAGTGAAGATTATTCCACCCAGTGAAAATAACTTTGCTGTTATAAAATAATACGTATTTTCATATTAACGCGTTTCCATTGATCTTTATATTGTTTCAGCATATTGATAAAAACCATAATATAATTTTCGTGGCTATTAGTCTACCAATTTTGAATAACTTCGAAGACCACTCTTCAATTTGTTTTCAATAAACTTCGATTTAAATTAAAGGAAAAACTATAGTGGTAAAAATTAATTCCGGAAATATTATAGAAAGACATTCCTTACTGTTAAGAAATATAATGTTACCAAAGCTGCCCTACGCACGCAAAGACGATATTAAACTAGGTTTTATAAGTAAAGACACCTAAAATCGTTATCAACGCCGTATTATGAATATCTATAAATTGGCGAAGTGCGGATTAATGCGACTTAGTAAACCCGGTGGGACGATTTTACGGGGTTCTTCTATATAGTTGTAAACGGTTAAATCATACATGCAGCTATAATCAAATGGATAAAACGGTAGCTGATATCGACTATTTTGAATTTCAACGCATATCGAATACGTTACTATATTAGTGTCAATTTTATAAAGGGTACATTTACGTTCCTCAGTACAACAGTATTTAACACAGTCACATATGAATGGGCTACAGCCGATATGATAATAATGAAAATACTAACAATATACTTCGAAATCCCATTGACTACAATCAGTCTATCAACAATTAACGTAATGAATAAATATAAGTATAACCGTAAAAATAACGGTTATTGGAAGGAAAAACGACGACAGCTATCGGTTTATATAAGAAAACCACATATAATACCACACAACTTCTAAAACCATAACCACACGTTGTCTGATATAAACTATCCCAAACATAACCAGGTTTAATCAAAACCCTAACTATTGAAAACCAAAAAGCTTAATATTCGATATAGAGTTTATAACTCAGTAAATTGACTTTACGCCGATTAATATAGGCGGTTCGCGGCATGTTGAGGTATTAAACTAACCCCGATTGCTAATAATATATAAAATTTTGTACCTTTTTAAAGCAAATTTAAGTTTATTATTATTTACCTTAAAGTTCTTTTTACGTAATTGTTCCACTAATATTATAATATGAAACAGACCAAATTCCTATATGTAGATTACATAAAAAATTTCAATGTAAATGAAAATATTACTTAAATAAAATTCAATGAGTTGTTATATATCAATTATATACAAACCAGGAAAGAAGAAAAAACTACTAGGGATTGAGGAAGAAAATTCAAAAAATCTGTAATTACCATGGAATACCGGACCCTAACCACCCTCTTCAATAGTCTAGCGTTTATCAAAATAAATTAATTTCGATAAACCTATTTACGTTTCTTCTTTTCTATCAAATAATTATGAAACAAGTATGAAAAGCCCTGTTACGTCACGAGTAAAATCCGATATAATTTTGCCTTTTACGAAGGCAAACTTCATATTGTAGATATTCAATGCTATCAATTGCATAAAAACTTTCCAGAATATTCCAACCCCATATTGTACGTTAATTAAACCGCAAGTAATGAAGATTTACGATTTCTTACATATGACAATAAGTTTTAATAACTTAAGGAATATCTAAATAAAATAGATAAACCATTAGAAACGGAAATTAAATAGGGTTCAATTAAAGAGGTTCAATAGTGTTAATACTTGTGATTATCGTTACGACGCGAAGAAAACCCTAAACATAAATTATTCATATCAAAGAAAGGAAGGACCTTTTATTGAAACTCCAGTATATTTTAAATAAACGGGCCGTTATATTTTCGGGCCTTCTTAACGAATTCCGTACGCTTATAGTAGTACATTAACGAATTTCATAGAAAGTCTAAACATTTTTATGAAATAATACACTCGGACTCTTCCTAATCGCTTAAAGGGTTATTAATAATATTGTCGTTCGCAAAAAATCATTTAATAAAACCTTATCACAAAACCAAGGTTTGTTAAAAGGTATTAAAAACCAGGTATTTTTCAACTAAGAATAGAGGAGCATGTAAAGGAAAATAGATTTATACTAGCTTAAAATCCTTCAAGCCTCCATAAGATGAATGATCTTGTAGATTTTATATATTTGTAATTCTGCACAAACGCGTTACACATTCGTTAAAAAAAATCACGTCTAACAGCTTTAACATTTGTAGAAAGGATCGCATTTACCTTTTTTATACCATAATGAAGCCAATGAAACTAAGTTATCCATAATTCATCAAACTTAATATTAGTTTTTAAAGTTTTGTTCATCGTGTATAACAATTTTACCTATAATTGAGTGTAGGCATCAATCCATACGTATACAGAAATCATGTCTATAATCTCGACCGCGAATGGTATAAAAGATAAACTAATAACAACCACGATGCTCAACCTTAACAAGTTCATTTTCGATATCTTATTATAAGTAAACAAAAGTGTATAATTTTTTCAAATGAAAAAAGATTAGTAGTAATATTTTCTAATCTAACTAGTTTTTGAGGCTATATTATATTATTGTCATATTTTTTGTTTTTTTTGTTAAGAAGAAATCGGGGACGTAATCCAATCAATACTTCAAGAGTTGTCTTTATTGTTAAAATGTTTACTAATTGAGAAAACCAGGATTTTTCAAGTTCTTACCTTCAAAATTCATTTAACGTTAGTTCATCCCAATTATGCAAGAAACTGAAATCTTCCTTATCAATATTTCAAAACTTTACTAGCTAATCATAAAATATGATCAATATATTATTTATGAATAAATTTCAATATACATATGAAATATTTATCCCGATGACGAAAATTACGAAAAATATCTTTTATAGCTGACTCATAATTACATTACGGTAAAAAAAAACCCTTTCCTAATATATGATAAAACATGGGCCTTATAATTAAAAACGACTTATATAGAGCCTCTTTGGTAAACACGTTCCCACCCTACTTTAGAGGGAAAAAAAGGATGGAACCTAAAGACAGTTACGTAAAACCCTACCCATTATGCCTCTTATCGAACCAACGATCCTATATACTAACAAAGTCAACAAACTTCACGGTACATCCTATAGGCAAGGTTTAATATAATGTAACTATTTTACCTATCGTTACCCATGTAATTTTTAGGTCCGTATTTATTTTCAGTATTAGATTTTTCTAGTCATTCCATATGTCATTACTATAAGTATACGTAATATTTTGAAAAAATAAACGTAATTAATCTTGAGTAGGTATAGAAGTTTCAGTTTATTCAATCGCTTAAGTTTATATGAATTGAAGGAACCAGCTTATTGATTCAAACGTTAGATTATAAAGAAAAACAATGTATAAATGTAGTCAACTTTGTTATATGCATATTTATAACGGGTAAATTTTTTGAAAAGATGATGTCTATTCTTTTCAACAACAAACTAATGGTATTTGAGATCTTAAAACTCGTTTTTATGATTTTGAAATCATTCAAACCCGATTAACAACTATTAAATAACCTCATAACCTTGTATTTTACGATTTACAAACTGGATAATTCCTTATATAAATGTTTTCCCCTTTTTCAGAAACGACTCCCGCGTTAATTCCGTGATCGATGGGGCCTTATATAAAGCAAAAAAAGTAACCAATAATAGTTGTTGGGTTAGCGGGGTCTTTAATATTTATCTTACTAACAACCAACTTTTTTGGTATATTCGCCGCACCCGCTATTATAATGGGCTTGGGCGAAGATATATTGTTTAAAGTAGTCATGAAAATATATATAGCAGTAAGGTGTGAGGAACGAGATGTGCAGATAAAAACTAAAAGGCTCTCCGTATATTGAATAACAAAGTATTATCGAATTATAATATGAAAATCTATGATTTATCCACCTCTTTTAATCGAGAAAATGATTATGACAACAAATACACCTGTATTAACACTTTTAAAAATATAATTCGTTACTATTTTAACTTTATACTTTTTTTTATTAATCACATCTCTTTTATTCAGTTTGTATTCCGCAAACATGTATACTTTCCTCTTTTTTGCCATGAAGAGTCGGTATAATCGATGCATACTAAAGAAAATAAAACTATAATAATTGAAATATTGAACTGCAGATTTATAACTACCTGAGTTATAATCAATTTTCTATTCAGAGAAACGGAAATAATAAACTCAACTAATGGATCGGAAATTTACGTACTATTATCAATAACCCTTACTCCTAAACTAGCATCAATATTATTCATTTATTACGATTACCAACTTGTCGTTACCTAGCATACGAACAAATTTAACACAATTTTAATCAATACCATTCAGATCGTTAAACCTTTATATATGTCCTATCCGTTTACTAACTGATAAAATCAACCGGTATAAACCCGGTTAATGTAATGATTTTATCTTTTATCATTGAAGGAACTTCGAGTACCGTTTAGAAGACAGACTATAGGATGACCCAAGGGATACCATTTACTGCGTGAATATACTATAACTTTTAAAATGTAACAAAACTACATTGAAAAGGGTAAAGTTTATAATATTTTGATTTGAGGAAAAATGAGATTTGATTACAACGGTGTAATTATAAATAACAAATCTCCTGAAGGTTCCTTAAGTCGATGTAATAACCGATAATTCCAATTCAAAGGGTTTAAAAAAGGTATATAAAAAGTAAAATTTTCAACAACGCCTTCAAAATCTTTTAAAATACTAATAGAAACCCGTAAATCCGCCCCCTCAACTACCTCGGAAATAGAAATTTATGAAGAAGGGTATTATGTTGAGCGGTTTATAAAAACAATACCCTACAGCCTCTACATAGGTTGTAAGGCGGTCTTTAATATTAAAATGACCGTTGTTTTATTTTTTCTCATTACTTTCACTTAGATAATATTTTCCAGCAGCGAAAAGAATAATACCAATATAATTGGAAAGTACGATGGGGTGAAAAAGGTTGTCGTATCAATTGGAGATACTGACGTAATAATAAAAATAGACCAAACGGAAAATAACAAACGTATAACTAAGCGGGCTAATTCTCCGTACGTTAAAAGAAGCCCTCCTAAAAAGTTACTGAAAAAGTGTCAAATCGTCGTAAAAAAAAGGTAGAAAACCGTTAATCTGTGCCCTATATAAAATACGGGGTTACTATCCGCGATATTTTCTACCTAGTATACTATAATACGTAACGTATGAACGAGACATTTAAAAAAAAGTTAAAACTATCGAAATAGATAAAAAAGCATTGATAACCAATTCATAAACCCAGTATATGAATGTTATTACTTTAAGGTCGCGCCTCTATATATCAAAATATTTTTGAAACGAATTAATACTAAAGCGTTCGAATCGATAAGTAACTGGATCCCTTTTCGCCGAAGGCGAACTAATTACTTAACGTTTTTACTGAAACCTTTGGTGTTTTTACAAATGCTGGGCATCTTTTACCGGCGCGTTAGAAGCGCGCGTTGTCGATTAGGCTTCTTTAATATAAGCTATGGAAAAATTCGTTTGCAAAACTTTCGCGAAAATGTAAAAGAATCTTACATGAGTCTAGTGATAGTACTAAAAAATGTGGTGGATTTCCATGAAGAAGTTCGCAAAGACGAATTACATACTTATTATAAATATATATTCGAATCTAATGTTTTTGGATAGCTTTTAGATAGTGAAAACTTTAGTATTTACCATCGATATAATACAACATTAGAAGGTTTTCCCTTTTCTGGTTACGAAAAGTATTGATTTAGGGAAACATACCAATTTAATTTTTCGTATATACTATTAAAATTATCAAGGAGAACAATAATTGGTTTAATAGACATTCTAAATAGCATTTAAATATTATATAAAGTCTTTATCACCTAGAATAGATGTGTGAATCTATTAGCGCAATATAGCTTTTTAAATGTATCTATTTCACATTTTCCGTTAGCAAACAACTGATTTGTTAAATAATTTATTAAATAACCCCGCAAGTGTTTTGTTCGTTTTCTTCATATTATTTTAATTTAATTACTTGTTACTTTATCCGTACAATATTTTATAATTTGATATTATACTTCAATTAACTTTTTATATAATTATTAATTTGATAAAAAAATACTTATTTGGCCAGTACGATTCAAAAGTAAACCTTAGAGTTCCCCGTAACAATTACTACCAAAGAGAAATACAAATTTATCATTTAAATATACGTTTATTTGTCAAGGTTTAGAAACGATATTATTTTCGCATCAAAAAGACTAATGTTTATCATTATACTATTCTATATAATTTCAAATATTTACAAATTTGGCAGAAGTTGATAATTAATTATTAATCATATTGGACTATTTAGGGGGTAGATTGAGGTAATTATTCTGAACTTTAATGGTATTTCTTACAATTAATTCCATTTTGAAGTTTTGAAAATATTGGTAATAATAGTAATCACTACTTACTTTACTAACTAGGAAAAGTTTTGTAGTGAATCATGTATTAGGCTTTTGTGTATAAATATACTTTTTTATGATATTAATATGTATCTGAATTTTACGTGGTTGTACTCCGTGTGGACTTAATTCTTTAATGAAATTGAGGATCATTTTAAAGGTTTTAACGATATTCCGTAATTAAGCTTTATATAAAGCCGATATTGATTCCTTGAACCCGCGTTAACAACATACATTTTTAGTACTATTCCTCCCCCAAATGCGTTTCACGAGCCACCGTGGGAGAAAGATGAATTACCCAATAAATCAATATACTTCTCGTCGTAAAAAAAGGTCATTTATGGGGGAATTCAAGGTTGAAATTATCCTGTGATTATACGATAGTTCCCCGAAACGTATGTAAAGGCATTGATAATCGCTATTAATACCTTTATATTTCCTTTATACTTATTAATAGTTTTGAAATTAATAATTTAAAAAAGAATCTTTAAATTATATCTAATTGACAAGGACATTTACTAATATGTTAATAAACTTATTTGGTATAAAGATCATCCTCCTGTGAATTTCTGCATTAAATTTTATATAACTCCATTTTTACAATTTTTTACATGTCAACGGTCTAATTTATGCAACACTTACGAAAATATGAAGAGGAACGAGCGTCACAACCAAACTGTTCACCAATATCCAAGTCGAAAATATATCGGCTAACTAAATCAATTAAATGTTTTCCCATAAAGGTTTCGTCAATATTTCTATAATCAATGTCTTTGTAGTAATGATGAACAAAAAAGGGTCCAAAGGCCTTAGTTTCCCTCATTTATTTCTAATCTTTGGTCATCTTAACATTTAAGCTAGCGTAGTAATAAAAATGCAGGTGAAGCCGGTAACTTGGACATTTAAAAACTATATAATTAAGATTTGTATAAGATTGACGGGTTTATTTACATTCGAATAAATGGTCTTTATATTTGTTGCTCGGCGTAACAATCGTAATGTATTTGCTAACGTATTCAATTAGTGATCTTGTAGTAAAAGAAAATATTAACAGTCTTTTAAGAAAGGAAAATATCATCATAAAAGGAAAGGTTACGGATTGTTTATCATTCAAGTTATCTTTGATCGTCAATATGTAGTGGCCATGTGAGTTTTTAATTTACAATTCGTAATTTAAAATAGTAATAATAACAGTAACGACTTAACCGTTTATCAACTTCAAGGGTGTTGGTAAGGTCTTAAGCCTTAGTATTCACGTGAATTAAGATTTTTAAAGCGTAATAAAAATGATTGGTATTAAAGTATGATAGAGGATGATCCAAGAAGAAGCATCCAGAGGTATACACAACAGGTGAGAGCTTATAAGCCCTCCACCCAGAGCTTATCACTTTCGAATTCTCCTTTTAAACCGATCCACATATTGCCGTTCGATTTGGTATAATTATTTCAAATGGATCTATGTATTGCCATTCGGTTTGAATTAGCTATTCCAAACCAATCCATACATAAACCACTTTATATTTTATAAAATTGAAGCCTGTAATGAAATACGTTACCGTATACCCTAAAAGAATATACCTTATAATATTATATATTAATATTTACCTTATGTATATTATCTGTAAGGGTATATAATAATGTTTATACTGGTAATCGTTTCTCTTTTTCTTAGGTATTTTGTACTTATAACCAAATAGTAATAGTATGGTTAAAGTTATGAAGGTGTAAATTAATAGGTTTTATCGTAATAGTATTATTACCATATTAATTATAAAAGATATAAATTAGTAAAACCGGCTAGGATTAATAAAGTTTAACTAAGATAATATTTATAATTCGGGTGTAATGATAACATTAAACACCCGTGAGTATATAGAAGGTGTCAGTGGATTCATGTTATCAAGAAGGTAGCAGAGGTGCTGAGTGAACAATATCGCAACCATGTAAGTAATGATCAAAAGCCGTAAGGCTTTTCAGACTATACTGAGACTGAATACTTAGATTGATAACTGAAGAACTATCTAATGAAGCTACCTAACGTGGTAATGACAATATCCTTATATCTAGTTCCTTCAGTTGACGTGGTGGCGTAGGATATGTTAGATATGTGCGCGATGCAACATATGTAAACTGGATCATTTGGATATGTAGCATATTCAACATATCCAGTCTCCGGTTTTCGGTGTACCAAGTGGGTCCCTAACAACCCTAACCCTGGGGGGTCTGTGGGACCAGATGCCTGCTGTTAGGCTGTGTCCAACTGATTTCCTACATTAGTGCTGTGGGCCGCTGCTGGTGTGACCTGCAGCTGTTGAGTTATAACATCGGGTTTAATTGGTATAATTAAATAAAGACGTTGTAGTTAGTAATGACGTTTGTGAAATTTTAAATAAGTGTAGTTTTATAATAGTAATCATGTAAGGATAATTAATTAGTGGTAATTACGTAATTATATATGAAGTTAATATAAAAAGATACATCGTTATCGGTTTAGGCAACATTTTCTTTTTTTCTTTTTTAAAAACGGGTAATCTAAATACATATTGGTTCTTTATTTTAATTTAACCTTTATTTCTATTAAATAAATTATACCGTATCCCCATATTCTGTTTATTCTATTTAACTAAAAAAAGCCATTTGAACAGGTAAGTTATTAAATTAATACTTTTTACTAAGCTTTCCTTTGTTGAGATAATGCGTAACAACTGAACTGTAAGGCGCCATTTAGCGCGCGAGCAGCGGCGCGCAGCCGCCACCACTGCTGTCGCCGCTCCTGCCGCTGCTACCTCCACCACCACTAATAGCAGCAGCTCGCCTTCGTCGGTTGTTATCTCTTCCATCGCCGCCACGCCGCCAAGTCCCGCTGCTGCCGCCACCACGCCGCCTAGTCCCGTCGCCCCCACGCCGCTCAGCCTAGCCACCGCCTCCGCCTTGCCCCTCCCCGCCGGCGCTGCCCCAACCTTCTCCTCCCCCTTCTCACCCTCTCCCTTCCCCAGATCGAGGGAGAAGCGAGGTTGGTGCAGATGGGCCGCTCTCGCTTGGTGTGGTCGGGTTGGATTCGAGTTTTTGGGGTGAGGCTGGAGCTGGGTTCGACTTGAATTTGTCGTTCTGGGTAATGTTTTGTGGGTGGTTCTGTTTATCCTGCGGTTTCGAGCCGTCCTTTTCTTCCTTTCTCTTGTATTCGCATACCATTGTCTAGCGAAACGAACTAGTCCCATTTTATAAGTTAACAAGAATATCGTAGCCTCTAAACCCGTTACTTTTCTAAAACCCAGTCTATTTATCCTTCGTTTTTTAAACCAGGACTTCGAATTACGATAATAAATCTAAAACGCCAGTCGTATGTAGGCTAATTTTTGTAACAAAAGTTTTGGATATATTGTTTTTTACTTGTTATCAACGTAATAAAGTTATAGCTTTAGCTACAGCATTATTCTTTTATACCATGGATGGTAATAGAGTGAAGTTTATGTGGATTTGCGGGTAGGTATTAAAGATAAACAGCGTAGGGATAAGCCTATTTGGGTTAAAAGTATTATTAATGGCCTTAACCACTTTTTAAAAGTCGATTACTTAAAACTAATACCTTTTAATTTCTTCGACAACATCGTATACGCTTTTTTTAGTAGCCCGTAATATCGTTTATACTTCTTTATACCTTACGAAGCTTTTCCTAGGATTTGTTTACATTCGTTATCGAATATTCGAGCCTTTATACGTTATTCGATGGAATTAAAAGCCGTACCGTCGTCGTATATGATCCAGTTGAAAAGCCCGAGGTAAACAATTAACTAACAACTTATTAAAACGTTTCAACAGTTTGTAACAGAAACGCTTCGTATTAATTTAGTGGCCTAAATTAATATTACCGTATCAACGAATTAAAGGACCGGTTAGCTATATAAATACATAATATCAATACTTAATTCGTAATTAAAGTTTATATTGTTTTAATGGTGAAACTTGATTCGATGTAGTGCTTGTAAATGTAATTAATACTTGTGGCAAAACTTTTTTATAACTTTCAGTACATCTTTTCCTATATTTCTATGGTTTACGAAGTAGATTAAATATGAAAAACGTTTTGATACTAGGTATTCGAATCGTTGGTGTATTGTTCGTAATTTTAGTTAAGTTAAATAAATGGTCTTAATTATATAGTTTTCGAAAAAAAAATCCACAAGTAGCCTAATTTAAGTTAAAACGGTACGAATACGTCATTTTCGGCGTAAACAAGTTAATTAGTCGTATTCCGGACCTTAATTCCAAGTTTATTTATTTTAAGAAGTAAAAGTAAAAATAATGTTTTTAAGTTTATTACGTAAAACTCAACCGGTTAGAAACGCATATTTATAACGACTATTCCGAGAGACGACGTTTTGACTTTACTAAATAAAACCTTTCGATTTTTTCCTATTTGGTTTAGCTGAAACTTTGAAAACTTAGTCGTAAACGCATCGAATTTCATTTTTCCGGCCGTCGAAATTTTGACTACGTTATTATTAGGCATAATACCTTGAAACTTGTTTCTATATCTGTCAAAAAACGTAAATTAAGATGTTATACAGGTGTTGAACATTTCGTTCACGTAATCCAGGCTTACAATAAATATAAAGGAGGTGTTCTATAGGCTAGGAAAAATACGTTAGGCGTTTTTATCATCGTTAGTAAATAGGTAGATATTATTATATTTAAAATCGTTTTTTCCGGATGAATTTTCGTAATGGTACGCGTCGAATCCATTATTTACCCCTTTGTATTCGGTTTCGTATATAGTAAAATTAGCATTTTTCTAATTCTTAAAATTACATTCGGTTCAAAATTATCTTTTAATCCGAATTTACTTGTAAACAGGATGGTTTGTAAACTAACAGTCTATTTTACCGTATACGATATATTGCTTTTACAAACTTATAAGGCTTCGTATATCTTTCGGTAAGTATTATTATAATTTCGATACATCTTTTTCCTTTTCAAACTGTCGTTCTTGTTTTTTATCATTAATTTTTCCTCCTTGATACCTATACTTGAAACGTTTGTTTCACCCCTGGTAAACCTTAAATTTCCGGTTAAAAACGTGGTAAATTATCTCGATAAGGTTCAAGTTGTTAATTTAGATGTCGCTTCTGAATATATTAGTTATAAATACTAATTTGAAACTTTCCTGACTGCGTATAAATGTTTCAAGCGATATTTCAAAGTTTATATAAAAGGCTTCTAAATCCTTTTCCGATTTGAAAAGTATTAGGTCGAAATATGGATTTTTACAACCAGGTTTTGTTATTGAAATAAACAGTTTATAGCCTTTATTTTCTGGTCCGAGGGCTTTCTAATATTTCCCAAATTTTTCCAATAAGGCGGTAAGGATTTTTTATAGGTTTTTATCGACATTTTCTTATTAGTTTTTTTACGGATTTCTAAGTTATACCGATTTAATTTCTTATCATAAAGTTTATAATTGATTGCCGTATTTGACTATGATTTTAAGTGGTTATAATACTTTAAAAATATATTTACTTTCGTAAAGTGATATATATATTATTTTTAACCTAGTCGAAAAGTTTTCCAGATATAATAATACAAAGTAAAAAAAGCTAAATTTTCAATCTTTTATACGTATTAAGTATTACGCATTCAATTTTTTTTACGTCGTTTAATTTATTATCATAACTGTTATTTTTACCACATAACTTTATATAATTGTTGAACTTTATAAGGTCTGTTTAATCCGTTGAAAAGCGGTGTAAGAAAAATTCGCGGTAGGGGTCGTAGTTTATAGGTATCCATTCGTAAGATACGTATTAGCGTTTTACGCCGTTGGTTAATTTTAGGGTCAGGTATTTTTTGTATTCTAGTCGATTCTTTCGTTGTCGATCGAGTTATTAGCGATATTTAGGCCGCTTTCATTATAGCTGATGAGACTGTGTTTAATATTTGGGAAGTGGTTTTGTATTCGGTTTTATTTTAAATTATATACCGGCGTAAAGGTGTATTATACTTGCATAGTAAATAAGGATTATAGTCGTTTTTTTCCCCCGAGGTATTTATTTCTCATTTGGAATATAGGCATAAAATTAGGTAGTTTTACACCTTATCTTTGTTATTTCACTAACAGTCTTTTTTACTTCATAAAGTAGTATCCTTTTACAAATTCTGTCAAGTATAAATCTTTATTTTTTCAATTTAGTATATTGGTAAGTTGTATCATTTAGAATAAAGATTTTATAAACCGGTGAATTTTACCTCGTAAGGTATTAATACTTTTAATATGTAGTTAGATTCGTAGGGCTTTAACAATGCTAAGATTTATTATTTGCCATATATCTAACGGCCAATTCGAAAAGTCCTTATAAAAATCATTTAATAAGTTATATATTTAGGTTTTCGTCTTCTAATGTCGGAATATAACGGCTTATATTTATATGTTTTCTATATATAGGTCGAAATATTTCATTAACGAATCGATAATGTTATCCTGAAGGCTCAGGTTGATTTCGTGTATTATAACCTTTCTGATTTCCATATTTTCGACCAGGAGGTCAAAGTTGACGTTATATTTTTTTTAGTAATATTAGTTCTAGGGTTATAATTGTAAAATTTTTAAAGTGGTTTTCATTTATACTTCATATATTCAATTAGTTTAAATTAGTAATTCATAGCTATACTAAGATTCTTAGTATGTTCAGATTTTGACGTTGAATGTAAAACGTTTCGCAAATAACAAATATACAGTAATTGAAGTAATTCAAGTAGTTGAAATAATAATCATTAATATTTATCTATGTAAATAAGTTGCAAACGATAACTAAAACGTAATTATCAATTGATTGGACGTTTCAAATTAATTTTGTTAACGCTTAATAGAGTTACGTTAGTCGAACGGTTAGAAAAATTTCAAGATTAAAAAAACTTAATTTAAAACACGTAAAGCGGATGCGCAAAGGCAAAAAGAGTAAAGCAATTGTAAGGTGAATAGGGTAAATGAAATGTATAATTATGAAATTTCATGTTTAGTGGTTGTTTCGGATTAGTATATCGTAACCGAATTTAGTAAAGTAATCGGTTTGATTGTTTTATACATAAACTCTTTAACTAGAGCGAATAATTGAGATATGTGTATCGTAACCTCTTTTAAATTAAAGGACCGATTTTAATTCTGAAATCTAAAAGGTTTTAAATGATGGTTTCAAAACTTGGTAATTTTAGTTAACGTAACCAAACACATCATAAGACGCTTTTCAAAAATTATCCGAATACGTTAAAACGCTAAATCAGGTTTAATAATAACGTAACGGGGCTTTTAATAAATAAAAAGTTAAATAAAAGTTAATAATATTATATTAAAGTTATTTAATTTTGATAATTTTCATATACGTCGATATATCAATTTTTTCCAAACGAAGTATTAACGTATTCATAATGATAACCGTTATAACATCCCGTTAAAGAAAATCAATATATATTTTTCTCTTTTTTCCTAAGTTATTGGTAATCGAACGACTTGGTTATTCATTAGTGTCGGTAAGATTTTAAGCCGTTATGTTCACGTAAATTATGGTTTCTAAAACTCAATTATAAAAAATTATTATAATATAATAAAATATAATTTTAAAAAAGTATCCAAAGGTATAAGTTATGGGTAAGAGCTTATAAGCCTTCCACCTAAAGCATATTACTCCAGAATACTCCTTTTAAACCGATCCACATATTTCTAATCGGTCTGGTATAATCATTTCAAACCGATCCATGCGTTGCCGTTCGGTTTGGTATAGGTATTCCAGACCGATCCATGCATGGAGCACTATTCGTCGTGCAAGAGTGCAGTCTGTAGTATGACACGTTATCGTGCACTCTGCAAGAATACACCCTGTAATCCAGTGCACTGCTACTTTCGCTATATATAATATCTATGAAGGTATATAGTAATATCTACAAAGGGTCTTATTCAGTTGGTAATTCCTTTTTTACGACTTATCTTAGGACTTTTAGCAGATAATATCAACGCTTTCTCCAAAAAAAAAAAGTTTAAATAAAGATTTCGTAGTATTATCAATGCCGATACCGTCACCACTTCTAAATTTCCGCAAAAACTAATTTAATCCAAAAGTCTTTATTACTTTCTACCGTAATAACTATTGTAGTTTAAGATGATCTTTTGCAATAATCTTTCCTCTCTCTTGAAATTACAAAAAACGTAACTGGAAAGTAATTTCTTTTTCTATTAAACTAATTTAGGTCTAGTATAACGAATATTGATTATTGTCAATATGTTTGTATACAATAAAGCGATATTCATTCAAAGTATACTTGAAGTAACAGTAGTATTGCAAAGGTCAGGTGGTGGATTATTGTTACTTCTTATTCTGGTCAAGTACTACCTAGTCTGCATACTACTTCGTATAGATAGTTGCTTTTCCTATTCCATACATTGAATTGAGTACTTTACTGCAATTGAATTGAAGTCAGTACCGTCAACTTTGACTGTACTGCACTTGAATACTAATTAAACAAATAGTTTATATATGTTATTTAATATCACATTATTTTAGATAATGATTAAATGAAATGAGTTATAAACTATTAGGGTCAAGATTGTTTAATTATTAGGGAAACAACACCTTAAAAATGCACGAAGAACAAAAATTCAGCTTCTGGAACAATTTATCAATTGAGCAATCACAATTTTGGTTATTAATTAGGAAATGAAATTTTATTGATTATGAAAACTACCAAAACTGTAACTTATTATATTTATTTAACTTTGCTAATGATTACAAGACATAAACTATTTTAAACCTATAAGTGATATAAAAAAGACCTAATACTTCATAAAAGACTATTCACAATAAATCTCTATATATTGGGTATCTATGACTGTTATATATATTGACTATTAAAATTATGGTGAAGGAAAATTTCATTTTAGTCAAGATGGAATATTATCCTTAATTGATTTGATGATTTTTTTATAGTTGTTAAATATACCGTTTAATATATTTGGAAAATATTTTACTCGGGTTTCGAAAAACGAATATATGAAGATTGTTTGCCCTAACTTTAATGATGATAATAAAAAGTTATTTAGAGATGGAAAAATATTTCACCTCGTTTCTAAACGATATTTTCAATAGTTTTCATTAGAAAGAACAAAATTAATGATGATAAACTTAACTGTGCATAACGTACATTAGCATTACTCATGATTTAATTATATAGCAATTAGCAAATAATTCAAAATCTTTAAATCAACAGCATGAATAGATAGAAAATACTTAGCATTGGAGGCTATTAAAATATTTGTCATTATTGTTAAATCCACGCTGAAGTATCTAGAAGATTTAAATTTAGTTGAAAGCTTGACCCGGGCATTCATTTCAGAATCTTAGCTAACGTTTTATATTTGGATAGTAAGCTTTCTTTTCGCGTTGTAGACTCGGAGATCGACTTCTACGACACTAAATTTCTCAAGTGTCCCATCAAAAAAGCTATTTTAAAAAATCTTATGATATTATAAATTAATTCGTATTTGATTCCACACAATATTATAGTCCTCAAAGTAAGGATAATCTTGTGAAAATAGAGTGTTGAGTGAATGTTTAAATAATAGTGATTTGATGCAAATTGAAATCTTTAACGACTTACCAAGTGTCTACGAAAATTTAATTTCTTTTGTAATAAGTACTAAATCCGTAAATAAAAAAATCGATAGTTCTGCAAATGAAAAAATACTTTTTGAAATGGTGGTAAAGAGACTAAGTAACATTGTTAGTCCAGACGGCATCGTTCCAACTCTATTGTTTTTTAACATATATATACGTTTAAATAATCAACCTATTATAACATGAAATACTTGAAAATATGTTACGAATTAAGTCAACATTGTCAAGTAGCTATAGATTAAACCCGAAAAACATTAAATCTATAATAACCTTGACTTCAAATGAGGTTTATTGAGGATTAACGCATTATTTTTTCGATTCAAAAGTAATTTTTTCCATTAAGGAGAACCAGGTAAATTGATTATTTTATCTAGGATCTTAAGGTTCATAAACTCGAATTAACATATAGAGACTTTGAACCCTAACTCAATGTTCTACATTACGAAAGTTAAGTTTTATATTGAGGAAATAGTCAGCAAAAATCATCAAACCAAACGAATCCGTTATACATCACACCTCTCACAATAATTGATAAGCTAATAAAGTGACGGCAACAAAGTACATAGATTAAAGAGAGAAACTACAAGTCAACGAAAAGTCCAAGCACCGACAGATGTATACGACGACTTTGGTTAATTGAAAAAATAAACACGATTCATCTACCAAGTTTCGTATATAAAGAGATTCTAAGACTCTATGAAAACCTTTCGTAAAGGGAGATGGATTAAAACTAATAAATGTTTTACACCAAAAGAAAATTCAATTTTATATTGAGACGAATTTAATATTAATGATTTTATAGTGATGGTTTTGAAGGGCAAAAATAATATTTTAAGTTGAAAACAAAACTAAAAACAATACGTCTCAAAATTACATTTTCATTACTTAAGATCATAGTAATGAATAAAATCTAAATCGTTATCTAGCTCTTGATAATCTACAAGGTCAGTTGACGGTTAGTGATCGTTTGAGTAACAAGTTTGATAACAGTAACTAGTAGGAAATTCACTTTAAATGGACGCTAAATTACTCAAATTTATATATAATCGGCTACAGATTAATAAATATTTGTCTTGGTATACTTTCCTGAAAATTTTAACAAAAAGTATCGACTTAGCATGTTCATACAAATTAGCTCACATAGTTATCCATTAGTTTACCACGTATCAATCGTAATTTAAATTTGAATTTAGTATCAATTTTTGAAGTATGAACTTTGTTTTTTCATTGAATGAACGGGTAATAGAGATTAAGATATATGTGGAATATAAATCAACTATATACGTTTTGTTGAAATTATTGGTTGTTTCATAGAAAAGCGAAGTAACCTGAAAAGTTCGAGGTTTGGGAATACAAACTTATTTAAGCACTGAATAAAGGTAAAGACGTGAACTCTAACAAATCACCAGTCTGTATTTATAAAGGGAACGACATTAATATTACATACCTTAACATTCAATAAAAAGGGTAAGAAAATAACTTGATGAAAATCGGCAAAACTAATATCTTTTAATTCCATCAAGACTTTAGGTAATATATTCGGAGTGTTATAGGCTGGTGGTTGAGCTAGTGGTTGCCTGGAATATATCCCTGGCGATTACGATGCTCTTACAATACTCCTATGCTGATCTTGAGTATGGCTACGGCTTGTTATCAACCATATGACTAGGCCATACTTTATCGTTAATTCCATAGAAGCTTCTTGGTAGGAGCTTCTCTTCGTTTTTTATCGAGGATTTAAATAGTATTCGACCACTTTAAGCGGTAGTTTTGACTTATTCCCTTAACATATAATCCTCAATTTCATTTTCCTCTCCGATAGTATTTTAACTGTTTTAAAACGGCTATATCTTAATCCCATATTTTTCGATATCCCGAACCTGTAACCTTAAGCTTTGAATCAATTTTTTATCGCACGCGTCAATAACCCACTCTACGGCGGCATAAACGCCTGTCATTACTAATAAATCGGTTAATTCAAACGGTTTACAAAAAACTTTCGAGCAAAGTTTATTGAACGAAATCACGCTATCCGTAAGAATACAGTGCGTGTAAATAATATATTGCTAATGAATCAGCTCAATCTATCAATATAATCCAACAGTTGAAAGTTGTTACCGGTATGGCTATATTACCTAAATTACCCTCTGTACGCAAAGAATCAAATTCCACGTAACTCAATAACAATATTGACGCGAATCTCTGGTCGTTTTACTTTAAAAACCGCACCGAAGTATCCGACTACGATGATGACGACAACACCGCCACCTCGAACTACTTCGATTCTGACTATAAATCTGACCATGAGCCTACTTATATTAACCGTTAACAAAATAAATGTAAATCTTTCGATTATCCAGTATATTTATCCAGCGTTAAATCATTATTTTCAGTCTAAAAACCTTCAATATTACGTAAAGCATCTACAAACATAGAGTTCATTAATATGAAAAATAAATATTCTCAAGTCAATATCTGATAATTAAAGGAGATAGTAAAAACTTTGTAGAAAGTTATTTTTCCCGCAGAAATGGAGGCGGTAATAAAGATTCTAATGCCTTTATTACGATTTTTGTATTTTTGAATATTTTATTATCACTAAGCAATGCCTACAATATTTCCAGTATAGTGTGACCTTCGTTAGTTTTAAATCACATATGTTAGCGGGAAGGCGCGAAACTTGAGTTTTCTTACCATATAAAACTACAAACTTATTCGATTCCATGTTTTTAAGGTATACCCTTAAATTTGTTGAACAAACCTCCCCATTCTTTTTAATAGAGATATATTAATTGAAAATGTATCCTCTATTCCTATGGCTCATTTTCGAACACTACACTATATGTAGTTATTCAATGCCTACCATAAGGGCCTTATATTAACCTTATATGTTTCCGTCTCATTGAGTATCCTTTCATCGTAACGAATGTAGATCTTATTCGTATTGGGGTTGTATATATGGCTACTAGAAAGAAGGGACCCACCACTACATGTATCGTATATCATTTTTCAAACTATTATATCTATTAAATTGTAAAATATAGCCATTACACATACAATGGATTCTTAACTTTAACCTTTGACCGAAAACTAGACCTTAAATTAACCTTTCAATTAAGGCGTTATAGTACCTTATAGTTTAGAGACCCATGACATGATACATGTATGAAAACTGTAGCTTTGACTAGGCCGTGCTATACATCTGTTTTAGTCCCCGTTTCACGCCTACTCGCATCGAATATCTTATTGCTCTGAAGGAGTGGAGCTTATGAAAGATGTTTATTTTGGTCGAAAGTCTATGATGATAGGTATGATATACTTTACAACTTAGCTACCTTTTTGCCACGGTTGCAAAGCCAAGATGTGTTGAAGAATCGCAAAATAAGATATACCACTTAGCGGATTGTATGTCAAGAGAAATGTTCTATGAATACCTTGGTATCTAAAGTGTAGTCAAAGGCACCGTGGAGTGAGCGAGGTTCCAGTGAAGGTGGTGATAGCTTAAAAAAGGAATGAATAAATAAATAAAAACCTGGATAAATTAATGAATAAATGAATAAATTGATAAATGTTAGATACGGAGGAGGGGGGTACTTACATTGTATTATTACCTAGCTGTCTCGTGCTTTGTTATGAGACAGTCTACTCATGAGTGCAACTTCTCTTCTCATGAGTCATCATTCTCATGAGTACAATACCTATTGTTATCATGCCCTGGTAGATTCGTACCTTTAGCTTAGTCTTTACCTTTCAATACAAACCAGGATACCACTACACGTTCGTACGTATACACAGCACAACCAATGGTAGCTATAAATTAGGATTCTGCTTGATATTAGACCGATCAATTGCTGTAAAGTAATTGAAAATGTTACAAACGCGGAGCTGAAACTATGTAACTCTACCACCAGCTTTTTCTATCTCCCTTTTTCTTTACTTCTTTCTACTCGCTAGCTTCTGTTTTACGAGTCTTTAATTTCAATATATAAGACAGCGAGAGTTACAAACACTGTGTATTACACTAAATAAGCCCTAAACTCCACACCATACGCGTTAGGAAACTTGAATATAGGAGATTTAAAAAAACCTGTACCTGTTATGCCAAAATCAACTATTACTTTCCCTTTACATTCATTAATAAGAGCCCTACTTTCGCCCACGCGTATACCTTTACCCTTAACTATAACATTTTCGCCTACGACCTTATGTTTTTATACCTCTTTAGCCCATTTACCTACGCCGATTCACCTCATTACCATGGAGTCAGGAGAAGCATTCTCGGTAACGGATCTCTTTAAGGCTATGGAACTCGTGGTAAATCTGCGCCGCAAGTTTGAGGAACGCGATGCTGCGAGACGTGCGGAATATAAGGCTATCATAAGGCGCTTCGACATCTTAATAGTTGAGAGTCGCAATTTTCGTAACCGTAAACCCTCTTTTTGTCGCTATCATCGCCAACTTTCGCGTATTTCTATAACCTCCTTGGATACTTCTAAGGGCAGCCGCTATCATCCTCGTTACAAAGAAATAGAATTCTAATCCTCTCGCGACCGCCGCCGCCGCCGCGAGCCTTTTCGCGACGGTCGCGAATCCTCTTGCCGCCGCCGCGAGCCCTTTTCTCGCCGCCGCCGCAAGCCTTTTCGCGACCACCGCGAATTCTTTCGCCTCCGCGAGCCCTATTGATGCCGTCGCAATCCTTTTCGAACCCTGAACACGATAACTATCTAATACTCGGCCAGCGATACTAGCTGTCTAAAGCGTAAAAATATTGGAGTATGTAACCCCGAGTATCCCAATCCTTAGGATATAAGGAGTATAATAGTAGGTAAAGATATAATATTTATCGACATGTAAAGCTTGTAATAACACTTAAATATCTTTGTAAACATCTTTTCAACGTTAGAAAGTTAAATCGTACAAATGTTTTCTACTTTGTTATAGGGATTAGCTGGATACTGGTAAATTACCAAGGTTACTGTTTACGAACGTTGGAAAATATCTTGTCGTGGTTTCGTATATATTATAAATATTCTCGTTGACCGTTTTGCTATAAACGCTAGATAAGCAACTACAAAGTTTAGGAAAGCGTAGATCGCGTGAAATGATTTAGAAAATAATGAATATGACTTACGTAAAGATATTAAAATAAAAATGCGGTACATCGAAGCCATAGGTCTACTAAATCGCTATAAAAATAATTGGTATAGCACCATAATTGAAATTCGGTATGCATTAAACTTGGATATTGAATATTACTTATCGCCTCCACATCACAAGCAAATTATAAAGGAATATTTAACTAAGATAAAAAATTTAAAAACGGTGTTGTTAGCAATAGCAATACGGCGTTATCTCAACCACCAGACTCTTTAAAAAAAAACACGTAAAAGGTACGACTCGCAGTATTCTAGTAAAGATTAATATTAACCTCGTAAGGATTAATATCAAAACAATACCAAAAGGTACAAAAGACACCTTTCGTAGGAATATAATCGCAAGCGTTATAACTATTGCCCTCGCAAGTATGCCGACCGAAACCATAGTGGAATTAACCGAAAACGTAATCTTAGCAAGCGAGATCTCGACGGAAACCATCCTCGTAATTATCGGGATCGCGACTGCAATCGTAAGCATAAGGTTAACAATGTACAATCTAAGGTAAACAACTCTAACCATTTATATTAGGACTATTTTCATTACTTACGAGCGCCTTTATAAGTAAGTTCGTACCATTTGGGTAATGAGATGGGTTCTATAATAAAGCCTATACTTATTCATCCTAGTCGACACACTTTTATTGTTATAGCGAGAATTACGGCTCGCTTAATACTTTATTTAAGCATTTTAAGGCCTGTACCCGGAGAAATAAGCTTCTTTTAACGATATAAAGAGACGTATGTAATAGTAAAACCGTATACAACCCGCAATTAACCTAAATAATGTTATAAACAATATGTAAAACCTTAATATTATTATAACCAAGCCCAATAACGAGGAGGTAACACTCGCTATACGTATCTATCGCTACATATAAATTTCTATACGAATAAGACTTATAGGCAAAACTCACACGCTTTATCCCGATGCAAGTGCTTGCAAAGTCTTCGTATATTAGTTTGGGTTAAATATGAACTTCCCTAATTATATTACGATAAATATACTTATGACCGAACGCGAAACAATGAACGGAGTAATAGGTTCTCATATTCACCTTTTCACTAAGACGCGTTAGATCTTTTATACTTTTAAACATTAATTCAACAGTGCTTTTATTTTGTTATAAGAGATAACTAAAACATAGGTTGTCGATCGCCTGGATACTGAAGCTTTATTGACAAACCATTGGATAAAGCATTGTAGCACGGATATAATTATATTAAAGAATGTAGTTTATTTGCAAAATAGACATTTTGAGATTCCTTTTTTAATATATGAAATATCTATAAAGATACATGAATAAAATAGTTAATAAAGCAGTTTAATACGAGAGTTTGAAATAAAGGTCTTTCATTAAGACTTTAAAACACATAATGAACAAAACTTTGGTTGTATAGTAATTAAAATCTTAGTCTGAAAGGTTACGTTGGTATAAGTAAAGAGGGATAGAATTGTTGTTTGTGGGGGCCATTTTCTGAGTACACCGCTGCACGGAAGGTGCGCCAGGATAACGACGGTTTTTATGGCCAAAACGGGGTCGCCAGAAACGATTCATATGGTGGTAGACCTGATAAGTAGTCTGGTGTTTCAATAAAATGTATGTGAAGTGATGGTGTTGAGAAAAGCTAGACTTGAATTTTTTTTCTCAAAGATAGATATTGTTAAGGTTTAAAGTGGAGGCCCCTAAACTTTTTTTACCATGATGATTCGTGCACCAATGTTAAGAAACTTTATGTAAGTTCGAAGATGTATTGCCATTGAAACGCAGTAAAAGTCGTTATCTTTTGGCTTATGAGTTTTAAGAAAAGCGTTTGTAAACTGTTTTACGTTTTGTTGAACGTTTGGATAGTTTTATTCATCGAAGTAAATAATCTATTTTGGAAAAGATCTGCCAAAATACATATGTTTTCTAGAGTTATGAACGATTTTTTTTTTCCAGATGTTATTATCTTTTGATATAACCGAAAAATACAGTTAGAAGGTTTATCGTATTTTAGTTATTAATGGAACATTTTATGACCTTTACATTCCTTATAATAATCTTAGCGTAAGTAATAAAAATTAAGTTAATGAAGGCCTCAACGTTCGTAAAAATTTGACGATAATAATATATGCGCGTATGATAATGAAAAAGAATAAAATACAAATAGATGACTTATACCATTCCAAGGTATGTAATACCTCTGAGATGAACGGGTAGTAACCGCTTATAGAAACGAAGCTTTATACCTGATAAAATTTCCCCTAAGGTATTAATACCACTGCTTTTTACGTTGTATTTAAATGGATACGTGAAAGCTCGAGTTTCATTATTCAACTTATATTCGTTTTTGCTTTTTTGAAAAAGAATTAGTAATATTATAAAATTATTCAATTGCAATAATTTCAAGCCAACTATACTAATATTAAGTTTATTGTACTGATTGCAAGTTGATTGTATTATTTTATTGGTTAAATGCAAGTTCAATGCGGTAGGTGCCCATGTGGGACTAAGTCACAAGCTAAGCAGTTGTCTATACAAATTAGTGTGCAGACCGGCCAGTGGTATGCTAAACTTAGAGTAACACATTACTAGGTTCGATGCAATAAACCAGTTACTTCAACCACGATTCGATTCGAGTATGTTTCAACGACAAAAGCCTACAAGTAAATAGAACATTCGCTCCGAAATAAGCCATTACCATCAACACTAAACCTAAGAATATCTTCAAAAATTCAAACCATCATTTCCTAAAATGATTGTGAATAATCTTCAATTTCGTTGATGGAAAGCTAATCATAAAATTAATTTTAAAACGATAATTATGAGCAGACTTTCAAAGTTTATTAGATCCTGTTATACGAAATGTTACGAAAGAAGCGTCTGGTTTTACTAAAGATACAGATTTATTTATTAAATTAATGTTACATTAGCACGAATAGCTTTTCGACGGGTGCTCCCTTACTTTTTGTTCAAAACTCTGAAGACGGACTGTATTTTTATATTAGATACCGAGGATTCAAAGTCGTTACAGAAGCTGTACAATTACCAGGCCCCGTTATCGAAAAAGTTATTCCAATATTTCACGAGTTAAACAATTTATGAAACTCTACGTTAAAACCGCTTTTTACTAACTTTGTATTGAGGGAATAACGAGGTAAGACGCGCGTTTTGCATCCGTTTCCAATTTTTCTAATTAATAATAATTTTATTCGAGTTTTTCAATATGATAACTACCATTAAACGGTTTATGAATAGGTCTTCACGCAAATTTATCGATATTTTATGTTCTGCTAACATTGACGATATATGGATTCATCAAGACGATACCTTTAATCATTATAATACCAAGATTAATTGACAACTAAACGCTTAAAATATCGTCCAATTCAACTTCAATATATTGAAATATGCGTTAGGCGTTTAGAGAACCAAATATTTAGGATTTATTATCGAAACCGGGGTAAAAATACGTATAGATTCGCAGAAGCTACGGGTTATCTGGTAATAGGTAGCTTTTATGTCAATGTTTCGGGTATAAGGGATTTTAGGGTTTACTAATTCTTTTTGGTAATGTTTTCGGGATTAACTTATAATTACCGGTATTTTGCTTAAGTTAATTATGAGGAAGTTAATCTTTATTAGGGGTTTGAGAAAGAAGATGTATTCGAGCGGCTTAGACTTTTATTTCTCGCGGTATCTTTTCTAGATGAATGAAATACTAAACGAAGAAAGGTTTTGAAAACCAAATATAGAACTCAAGGGGTTATCTTCCTCAACGTAACAACTAGGTAATCCTCATCCTTCACATGTATTACTCTGATCATTTATGATTAGATCAATTAAACTAAGAAATTTATGATAAGGAACTTAAAGGTAATATAATTTGTTTAAAAGCATAAAACTCAAAGCCCTATAATTTGATCTATTTGTTTACTATTTTTACAATCAATAAAAACTTGATATACTTCATAATTACGAAATGACTTTTTCAAATGTATGTCCACTAATTACAACAGTTTTTCGAATGCTTCTTAAAATTTCTTTTTAATATAAGAGATAATTACATACGACATGATATATTATGACGAATGAGATTAGCATTTACCTCAAGGCATTTTAACCTTCACTTTTTAGACCAAAGACTAAGTATCCTTCTCCCTAAAGAATTGTGTCTCTTACTGTTTCTGAATTTACTTATCTCCTAACTTTAAATTCCCAGCGAATCTATCCCTACAAGCTGTAAACCTTTTATAAACGAAGACTTTTAAAATAATTAGAATTTTTTTTGTTTCCTAAGACACTATATATCTACGCTTGATTAGTATAATAAATATATTTAATTTTAATATTCCCGCTGATATTCTCGTCAATTAGAACGACGGACTTAAAGTGTCTATTTTATAATATACGGTAAACTATAACAGTATCTTACGTTCTCGCAACCGTATTAAATTCCTTACTTACAAGTTGTTTATTATTGCGCCAATGAAAGTTACTTACTATTCATTTCTTATTGGTTACATGGGCGGTAATATTACCATCGAAATATAATTACAATTTGACTTTTAATTGAAATTGAACAGTGGTATTTGATGTTTTTATCGTAATTACGATATTCATAAGCATATAGTTTATTAGCTACAACTCGAAAAAGGCTATTAAAACAATGACCGGTTTTCAAACGGCTTTAAAACGAATTATTTGTTGACTTTATAATCGACTTCCCTTAAAAACCAATTAAACCAAGTGATTTCATAGTTATTAGGAACCATTTAAGTACAGCCAATCCCTTTAAAGTACTGAGAATTATTAAAATTCAAGCCTACGCAAACCGTTTTTATAGGCTTTTTAAGTTATCATGAACGACTAGGACTTCAATTAGATAAGTTGTTTTTAAAGAAACCTCTGTTAATTGACGGGGATGACGCTGCCTCCAAGTATCGGAGTTTATTCTGGGACTAATATTGCTACACAACAAGTCAATTCAAAAGTTTTAACGTATTTACGTTCTATTATTATTTAAATCTAACTAGAATACCGTCCTTTAATTGCTCATTGATCAATAGAGTTAAATAATACTGATATTGTAACTATCATTATGAAATTTATTCGATAATTTCTAATTATTATATGAATGATATTTAACTGGTGCAATCTATTACTATTCTAGCTATAAAGCTATGTGTAATGGTTCAATGTTTATGTTAATACATTTGCAACATATAGAATTCCGTATAAACTGTCATAACGGTTACTTAATAGGGTATAAAGAAAGCAGTAAAGGAGTATTTCTTTCCGTTCAATAGATTCAAATTCCGGGATGACATCTACATTGTTTTGATAAATATCAGTTAAATTAATTTTTAAAAATGGATTGAGTTTACAATAAGTATCGAAAAATAAATATTCCCAATTGTATACTATCAAATCGAATATTCCTGGTAGAAAATACCCCCGTTTCCCCGTTGAGAAGTTTATTGAAACAATTATTAACCAGCCTTGAACCTAATTAATCCGTTATTATTAATTATTTGATGTTGTCATCATTATCTATAATTGGAAAATCGAATACAAATAACAATTTAAAGGTGTTTTCAAGGCTCGGATGAAACCTTAAACAGGTAGTTTTAGTCTTTATAAATTTGAAATTGTGCCTACACCATAACTATCGAGTTATATAAGGCCTCCGATCAGTAAAACGTCGCGATATAATTACTGAGAATACTTTACCAAAAATAATGTGAAACCCTAACGACTTTAGTTCCATTAATTTTAAACAAGATTATTCCTTACTTCTTTTAGCGAAAAGTAACGTATTTGGCATCGATACCATTAACATCATCTTTGAAAATTACTTCATGATTAAAATATGGATATTTTCCTTTGGTTAAAGTTTTAGTAAGCTTACGATTCTTCATCATAAAAATTTTAAATAATGGATACTGTAATACTTCGAAACTAGCAATTCCGACGAGCTCTTTATCGTTAATTTACATAGTCATTATACTGAAATCATCATCTGCTCACGCAATTGATACATATAAATTGTACGTTATATATTTAAAATCAATTTTCGCCTTCAACTGGTACGAATGAATTGGTAACTTATAAAAACTCACCTCAACCAGTCCGTACAATAGTTTAAAATGTCGCGTAACCATTTTGAATAGGTATATGCTACGGATTCCTTGGCTAAAATTTAGGTCAATAATTCTCCATAAATCGATAGCAAATTAGGTAAATGTCGAACTAATGTTACAGGTAGTAAATTATAACTTCCCATTAATAACTACTATTAAACTTACTACCAAAGAAATTACTCACTGTTGATAAATCTTTCAGTTCGTTAGTAACTACTTAACAAGCTCAACTTTACCTTTAATACCATATTGTGAACAATACATCTCAATTTTACGTATTATACATACATTTCATTTGCTTTAACTTTGTAAACTATATTAAACTAAATATTGTAATATTGAATTATTCAAGATCGAAATCGTATTGAAACATGAATTTAATCAATATTTTTATAAAAAGGCCATTAATTTCGATTCTATAGGTTTCCTTCAAATATTGACCAGATGTGTTCATGATTCCTGATGTACAAAACTTAACTAATAAGATTTTACCATTCTCCTCTTTTTTACGAATTTAAAAAATTGTGTAAATATATTTTGTCTAATATCTTTATCATTCTACTTATGATTCCTTACTTTTCATAATGAGATACGTTGTTATCGTTTTAAAAACTATTTAATTAACAACTAAAAATGGTTCCTCTCATAACCTCTGTCGGATGAAATATATTTCTTGATAGTCGCCTTCATAGAAGACTTAACCTAAGTTGTGCGAAATATTGCAAGATCGTCAATAGTTTGAAGAATTACTTTTAGGTCAACCATATTGAAAATCTCAAATCGGCAATCCTATTCATCTGGCTCATGATATATTGAACCTTCTTTTTGTCATTGTAAAGTCACTATGTAATATTCGATAAATTGTTACAGGTATTGAAAGTTTCATTAATTTCACTCCTTATGAATTTATTATGATATCAACAACAAACGTAAGGTCAAAATATATGTGAAGATTACAATCATTGCAAACACAAAGAAGTGGAATTAGATAATGTTAAAAGTATATGTGGAATAAGGATACAGTTTACTCAACAGAAATGTATTTTTGAGATATTGGAATAATTTGTTACTTTAGATTCAACTAATTGATATTTTAATTGTGTTTTTCTTCATATTACTGTTTGCTGTAATTATTTTATGGGTATTGATTATTGGAGGAAAATCGTTTTTAATCTAAAATATGCCCTAAATACTAGTAAGGTTTTCACTAGACCGTTAAGGCCTATAATATCGTTTAGACTCTTTGTAGCTATTTCAGAACGTATATATTAATCCATAAAGCTTTCAATCTTTAACTTCACAATCTTATTCGCCCTTTTACTTAACCTATACGCCCTCCTCATCTTGATGGTAATCCAATGAATTCTAACAAATAACTATTTATATCCTTCCTAACACATTCGTAGGCAGCGTTAACTAATATTAGTGTTGCTACTAGACTTGTATATGATTTCTCAACATCGCAGAAGACGTATTTTACAAATGGCTCCTGATATAGCTACCGCTAAAAGGGACAAACCGACAACGTACGACGTTACCACGTAGGGTAAAGATACCCAACCTTTGAAAAGATACTAAGGGTCGCAAAAAAAAAGCTAGGTAATTGGTCTGCCTACGGTGAAGATGAATGTGATTACGTATCAACTCCAACGCTTTAACATTGAGGCCCTCTACGGTACATTTAGCGTAAAAAAGTATAATCTCGAGGTACGTGAATCCATGTATCAGGCTTACAAATAGGCTATTGAAGCCTTTGTCACCCGATTTGATAGGCTTGATTATATTGAATAACAAGATTTTGCGATACTTATGATGGTCAAAGCGATCAACAATATTGTAAATAAATGTTTCGGTTCATATTTTGGATATTTTCTACGATTTCTTTTCTTACAATATTTACCTTTTAGGCAACTTTCACGGGAGCATCCCTCAATATATAATGAACTAAACCATGGGGTAACATTTGTTTTTGGTTTTTTTATAGTGTCAACTTATGTTATTATACCAATATCTTCCCTTGATATATCGACTTCCTTCATCGTATTCGCGTCTTTAATTATACCGGTTTCTTTTGCTTCGTATATGTAAAATACTACTTGGGTTATGATAATTAGCCGAAATATAACATCGGTTGTTTTAACTTCGAAAATTGTTCTGCAACCAAAGATAGGGCTAAAGATTGCTATTATAAAGCGCCGGAAATACTAGCTTCTCCAAGAAACCTCTCTTTAGAAGCAGACGAAAAGAATCAGATCTATGGGTTGTTCTTAGAATTCAGAAAAGATTTAAATACGACATCAAAATTCATACCTTTTGTTTTACCTCTATTGAACGTTCATGATTCCATTTATCTATTATTAATTTGTTAGAATAATTTTTTTAAAAAAACAATATTAACTTTTCTCTATATTTTCAAAGGAACTTCCGTTAATTTTTATTCAATCTTATACACCAATATAAAAATTGGGGTCCTCCGGGAAATCGAATTGACATGTTTGAAGAAAAGAAACCAATCAAGGTTCTTAAGATAATAAATGAAGGAATCTCGGATAAAGTCGGATGTATACTAGTCGACTCTTACTAGTTAATGAACGGATAAAATATTTATATAGGCTTTATAATTGAAATAGTTGTATTCTGAAAATTGGTTCAATTTTTGGGTTTGTTTCATAATGAAGAATAAACGAACGAGGTGAATAAACGATATAATTTTCAGGTTTACGAAGGGTGTTGTTAATAATAATATGCAAAATCACAATATATCATTCCGGTCCGAAATATTTCAATTACGAGATCAAAAAAACTA
This sequence comes from Anisogramma anomala, assembly GCA_038502455.1. Taxonomy (NCBI): domain Eukaryota; kingdom Fungi; phylum Ascomycota; class Sordariomycetes; order Diaporthales; family Gnomoniaceae; genus Anisogramma; species Anisogramma anomala. The sequence continues at coordinate 3,755,234 of JASMMZ010000006.1, forward strand.
CTGTTTAGAATTGATTGAATCGGTAATTGAATACTTTAATAGTAACTCTCTTTTTTTTTTTTGAGCGAAATTCTATTACCTTGACATTTCGATACGTAAGAGTGAAAATATTATTTGACTTTGAGAACATCGATCAAAATAATATCGCGTTATTAGTAAAAATTGATATAATACGAAAGTGGTTACGGATGTTCTAGATGAAAAATAATTTAAAGCTATTTTTGTTATTATAAAGTTTTCCCCTGTTAGAAAGGATGGAAAACCTAGTTTTGATATATTATTATACATTGGTAAGGTCTACTTATTCACGTGAAGTAAACGAGTATAGGAGTAATTGTAAAGACTGGTATTATAGTTGTAGGGATAGATAAGGTCGGAAGAAACATTCAGAGAGTACAAGCCACGGATAAGAAATTATAAACCTCTCATCTGTGAAGTAGCACTTTTATTATACACTCTGAAACACCCATTTTAGACCACGCCACGTATGGTACACTCTATAAAAGTGCAATCTGTAGCGTTTTCTGTTATCGTATACTCTGCAAAGGTCTAGCTTGTAGCGAACCACGTTCTCGTGAACGCTACAGGAATGCACCTTTTAACGTAGTATATTGCCACTAAATATACATATATGAAGTGTAGAGATATATAATAATATATGCACAAGCAAAATTTTCTGCCTTTTTATACGGTTCATTATAATAGTCTAGTAGTAATAGTATAATTGTAATATAATATGTATCCGTAGTTTGACAGCGACAATATATATATAATGCAATTCGTATCTGTAGTTTTATATTAATAGTATAGTAATAATAAAAATTACAAAGGCTTGAATTAATAGTTTTTAGCTGCAGTGATGATTGTAATAAAGACTTAGTTGGTGTAACTAATCGGTAGAAACATAGTTGTTAATAATGTCTTTTATTACATCTAATTAGGGTGGAATCACTTAAGTGTTAGTGGTAATTACTTGGGGTTAATTACGCTGTTTCGTGTTTTGGGTTAATATAAAGAGATATATCGCTATCGGCATATGAAAACACTCTTTCCTTTTTCTCTAAATAGCGCGTAACCAAAGCTAATGCCAATCCATATTGAATTAAACCAAACCACTCATTTTAATTAATTATTCCAAATTGATCCGATAGGTAGGTTACATAATTAATCCTAATATCCTAACTTCTCTTTTAAATATATACCGTGTAAAAATAGGATTGTTAGGCGCCTTTTATCACATAAGCGTCGACGCGCTGCCGCCGCCATCACTATTCCCGCCGTTAACGCTTCCACCACTAATAGCCTCCCCTCATCGAGTATCATCTCCTTTATCGCCGCCTCGCCCCCGTTTTTACCGCTCGTTACTACCGTTACAAGCGTATTGGAAAAGCATAAGCCCCTATTCCGTTAATTTTAGAGCGATACGCCAAGGCATTGTTACGTATCCACCGTCTTTATAGTAAGTTTGCTATAAAAACTGCGATTCAAACCGGAAATTTAATCTTTTACTTTTGAAAATACGTGGTTTAAATTGAGTTTAAAATTAATAACTATCGCAAATAACAAAAATTAACCGATGTTAATTAGTATTATGCGTTAACCGGCGGATTAAGGAGTCGGAAACCGCTATTACCATCAGGAAGCGGGGTCTACGTATATACTACGCAGGCGAATCCGACGACGTTATTTCGCGTCGTCATAAAAAGGGTAAAAACCCTTCCGCGCCTCTGCATAAGGGTATACGACCTAAGGCGCGGGGCTACCTCCTCGTTAAAACCTATAACAGCGTCGATAGCGATGATAGCGGTAACGCCAGCATAAAGGGAAAGGGCGATGTGGAGGATAGTTAGGATGCAACGACATCGCTTTCTCCCTTTTCATCTAGCAATTAATAGCTACCCTTTTTAACCGGTTTGGCGCGCTCGGCCATAATACAGTACGTTATATAGTAATGTTATTACTTTACATAAAAATAATAATAATTCAAGAAACAAATGAAGATGTGAGGTAGGTTTTGAATATATAAAACAAAAAGTGATAATATATTAAAACCGGTGTAAAATCGTAATTTAAATGTAATAAGGTTCAAACTCAAAATTAATAAGGCCGAATTAGATAAAAAGTAATAGTATAATAATAGAGGTACTAAATAATAAGTCTAAACAGAAGAAAAATCATAAAAGCGGTATAAATACAAGTTTTATACCGTGGAATAATGCGGGGAAAGACGTGAATAGTGGGTCTTGGACCGTTTTGAAACGAGGTATAATATGAGAAGCGACGTAAATAGAGGTTTTTGTACTGCTTTAAACAGACGAATGTATTGTAATAGAGTAAAACAAGGAAAACAAAAAAAGGCGTAGAATGCTACTTTTGTTAGGGTTGTAAAACCTTCCCAATAGCGCCAATAAATAAGATACTAGTTGATATAAACGACTCTAATGCTTCGTTCGGGGTACCTTTAGTTATCGTATTTACTAGATTAAGTTTTTAGTCGATCTGCCTCGTTTTCTCGATATCCCGGCGTTTATATTACTTGCGTAGAGCTATAATATCGATTATGAAAATTTTTCGTTTATAATATATAGTTGGACCAGATATTCGTAAATCTAAAAATAGTTAATGTATATAACGAAAGGGATAGGTTTTAAACTAAGTTTGTAAATAATCATCTGGATCGTCGTCACTATAGTGAATTTTAAATCGAAACCACTAACTATGTTATAGGTTTCTAAGGTTGGGACACTTTTTATAATCCGTTTACACTTATTCAAGCTCCAATAAATAATGTTTTTACGAAGCGTGAACCTGATTCTAGCGGGTGTTAAGTTTCCAAAGATTAAAACGAAGCCTATTTCCGAATTGTAATCGTTATTATTAGCGAAAAAGCCGTTAATGAAAACAAATAGCTTTATAATACGTATATTTAATGGTATAAATTGAAAACCGCATTTAGATTGTATATTTGTCACGTAAAGCCTTTATTAAACGCTTCATATACGTGGTTTGACGGGGAGGTATAGCATTAAGCAGCTACCGAAAAATCGAATATTACCTTTGGTTGTACTAATGAAATAACACAAGCGCCACGTACGCCCTGGCATTTGTATTCGTCGGACCGTTTTACGCTATCCAGTACAACAAAGTCAACTTTATTCAACTATTCTTTTTACGTAAGGACCAAAACGCCGTTCCTGAAAGTAATGGTAACGCTATTAAATTCGATTATATGGTTTTTCGTTAAGTACGTCTTAGGTTTTACTTTTAAACCAGCCTTTAAAAGATTCCTTTTTTAAAATACGGAAAACGACATGTTACATAACTTTTATATATCGTCATTTTATATACCCGTTAATGTAAAACAGTTTAACAGGTTTGTCAAAACCAATAGGTACGTATTGAAGGTTAAGTTAACGATTTTGATTCGCTGTTTATAATACCTTAAGTAAGTGTTATACCAGCAAATAACTTTAATTAAGCCGTAAAGCGATTTTATAATACGTAGAATCGTTTTAAATGACTGGTATTTTTTAATATTTATAAGTATATCAGTGTAAATACATTGTTTTTACGGTTTTTTGAGATATATATTAAACTAAGTAATGTTACAAAGTTTAATTTATAAGCTTTAAAGGGTATTTAGGGAGGTTGTGAAAGTAAAAATCAAATGGTAACTAGTCCATTATAAGGTGAGCTACGGGGTTATAATATGTTTCCCAATATCGTCGTTATACCTTTTTATAACCCGGCGTTTTCTTTCCGTATAGAATTTCCGCCTTATCCTTAACTTCGTATACGAGGCTATTTAAATACATTTTGTAAACTTCGTAAACTGTTAGGTCGAACCGTTTTAAGCGAAAAACGCTTTATTCGATGAAAAAAGATTTCTGTACAAGTAAATTATTCAAACGGTGTGTTTAAAACGATAATAATACCTTCGTAACGAAGATTTAAGTTAAACTTGTGGTTTGTTTTCTCCATTGAAATAATAAAAAAGTTTATAATAAAGTTTTGAGGTGTTTTTTGGTTTTGAAGTTAAAAGGGCGGACCCGGCGGCGAAGTATTATTGGTATTAGTATAAACACGCTACTTTCTTATAATATTAGCGGATAGAAAATGCGATTTTAGAGGTGTACTAAAATTAGAACCAGTTTTAATGCATTGTTATGAAAGTGGTTTTGTCGGTGGTTTTGGTCAAACTACTGTTTCTAATCGTTTTCCCCCACCTCTTCTCTTTTATATTCTTGTACTATCATCTAGAGAAACTAAATTATATTTTTTAACAAGTTTAGGAACATATCATAACCTTTAAATTAATGAATCTTTCAAAGGCCAGTCCATTCGTTCTTGATTCTCCAAATCTCAACCTTAAACTATAATGGTATGTCCAAAACGCTAGTCTTTTGTAGGGCATTCCTCATAACTAATGCTTTTAAAATATTATTCTTAACCCGCAAAAAAACGCAATACCATCATAGCATTCGTCACAGCATTTATGTTTTATAATATTCTTAGCAATAGTGCAAAGTTTATATAAATCATCGGGTAAGTACTAAAACCAAAAGGTGTAAAAACAAGTTTATTCGGGCTGAAAGTATTATTTACGGCGTTGACCACCATTTGTAGAATAGGTTCTTTAAAACTGCTACCCTTCAATTCTTCACACAACATCGTGTATGGTCTTTTAAGCGGTTTATAGTACCTTTTACACTTTCCAATACCTTATAGTGCTTTTACTGGTATCTGTTTACATTTATTACTGGCGATCCTAACTTTGGTACACCATTTGGTAAAATCGAAAGCCGTATTAAAGTCGTAGGTAACCTAATCCGAAAGCCTTTAGTAGATATTTAACCAGCAGATAACCAAATCGACTTAACAATCTGTAATGAAGGCGTTTTTTATAAACTTGGCGGCCTGGAATAACGTTGTTGCAGCGAAAACATATAGTACTGGCTAGCTGTTTAGTGTCATGACCCAGACAGCGGTTGGGTCAGGAAACGGGCTAGTATGCAACTGCGCCACTGAAAAGCCTGAAGTCTATCACATCAGGCGGGGAACATCTCTTATGTCAGCCATGATGACTAATCAAAGTCACGCGATGGATCATGAAGGATCATAGCGATCCAAGATAATCCAGAGAACGGAGGATCATAGCGATCTAGTATGATCTAACCCAGGACAGTACTGACGACGGTATGAGGGATAAAGAATATAAGGACATGGTCAGCACCATATAGATAGTATTTCCTTCATATCTCTTCAGTTGTCAATCTAAATATTCAGTCTATACAACTGAATAGCCTAACGGCTAGTGATCATTCTACAGCACAAACAAACATCTTCTTGATATTGCACTTTTGTTACCTCTACTACCTTACTTCTAACATAAACCCCCTGACACCTTCTATTTACTCATGGGTATTTAGTGTGATCATTACATTTAGGTATATGATATCGACAATTACCTTGTAATTAAAATCTACGTCGTCTTAAAAGCGGAACTTGAACCACCATAGAGCTTGTAAATATAGTTAGCATTGATAAAAAATTTATCGATAACTTTAACTGCGTCCTTTTTGACATCCGTATAACCTATAATGTAAAGTAACCGTTAAAGTCGTCTAATAACTAGGTATCCGAGTCGGCGGTGTAACGTCTGTAATTCTGTATAAATTAGATAAACGGCTTTTATTATACGTGCTTCCGTAAAGAAACTACAAGTAGCCGAACTTATGCCAGAGCGATACAGATACGTTATCCGAGACACGGACAAGTTTATTGGTTGTATTGCAAACCTTAATTTTGAGTTTATTTATATCAGGCTACATAAACAGGAATGACGTCTTAAAATTTATCACGTAAAATTTCACCGGCTCAAATCGTATATTTATAGCTACTATATTAAGCGACGACATTTTCCCTTTATTAAACAGGACCTTTTGATGTTTCCCCATATGATCTAGCTGGAATTTCGGGAATTTCGCTTTAAATGCGTTGAATCTTCGTTTTCCGACTATTAAGATTTCGGCCGCATCGGTATTAGGTATAATGCCCTGAAACTGGTTGCTGTACCTATTTAAAACATGAATTACGACGCTATGTAGGCGTTTAACACTTCGTTTCGCAGTCCAGGTTTATGCTTTGAGCTATTAAGTAAGTATCATTACCTTTAAAGTTTTATTTTTAGGAGGTATATTTGTATAAGTAAGCATTAAGTTTAATTTCCTTGTTTTTACATTCGGTTGCGTACGCTGTAAAATTAGCTTTTCTCCGGTCCTTTAATATGTAATCGGTCTAAAACTGTCTTTGGTCCAAATTTGCTTTTGAGTTAGGTGGTTAATGAAATAGCAGTTGATTGTACCGTATACAATATAACGTTTTTGTAAACCCGTTGTATTTTGTATACCTCCTTGTAGGTATTGCTATAGCTGTAGAACTTTTCATCCATAATTATATAATCTTTTGCGCCTTTCATTGCCAAAGTTACCTCCCTAGTTCTTTTCCCTTAATAGCCGAAGTTTAAGCGCTCGTTTTGTTTTAGGTATACCTTGAATCTTTGATCCGGGACGTGGTAAATGGTTTCGGCGAGGTTTAATTTAGTGATTTGGCCCTCGCTTTTAATTTTGTCGGCTACAAATACTACTCCCCGGCTTTTCTATCGGTGTATAAAGTTTTCGAACCATAATTTAAGACTCGTATAAAAATTCTTTAAGATGTTTTCGGGTTTAAACAGTATAAGCTCGAAATCTAGGTTTTTGCGATATATTTTTTTTATTACTTACATCAAAAATTTGTCACTTTTCCATTTCGGTCGAAAAGCCACCTAATACTTTTTTAACTTCGTTAATAAGGTAGTAAGTACCTCCTGTGGGTTTTTATCAGAGTTTTTGTACTAATTTTTCACAGATTCCTAGGTTATAGCAAAATTGGTAAGGTTTAATATTTAGTCTTTTATATCTATTTATTAATATACGTATTTTATTATTAAGTACGTCGTATAGTTTGTTGCTATAACTTTTATCCTTATCACAAAGTTTGGAGACGTTGGGAAGCTTTGTAAGGTAGCTTCTATTAGTGGGAAAGCGATGTGATGAAAGGTTACGGTAAGGGTTTTAATGAGTGGGCATTAGTCTATAGAGTATATATTAGCGTTTTACGCCGTTTACATTAACTCCGAACGAGCTTTTTTATTTATTAGGGCCGCTTTTATTATAGTTAAGCTAGTTATTAACGGTATTCGGAACGCGGTCTTGTCTTAGTATCTGTTTAAAACTTCGTTTCGAAGAGGGTTAGTTTTTAACTCGCATTGTAACCGATGTTTCCAGCGTTTCCTCTTCTTGGGTTAATTTATCCAACTCTAATTCCACTTCTCGACGGGAGTTCCGCTTTACTAAACGTCCTTCTATTTACGAAGGCTTTTTTCGTTCTCGGTCCGTCATTTTAAGCAGGCGATCCTAGCGCTTCTTTAGCTAGTATCTCTCTATAGACTTCACTTCCATGACTTTATCGTCCATCCATTTTTATATTTACACAAGTTAAGCCTTTGTTAATAGAGCCTTTTTAATACGACTATTATTACCACCAGTCGTATCAATACCTCAACTTTGTAGTTGTTTTCGTAATATTCTTGAAATCGTACTATCGATTACACGCTATATGTCCAGAGTCTAGTTTATACAATCCTCTCTAAAACCATCGAATAATTCTCTCCCTTTTATATCGTCGTTACAGAAATTGAAGATTATATCAATAATGTATATGTTTTCTATAAAACGGTCCGGATCCTTCACTGGTATTTCGATTTTATTATCCCCCAAGTTAAGGTCCAATTACTTTCAAATACTGTTACAAAAAGACGTATTCGTAAAGAAGTAATCCATATCATAGTTAACCTTTTCCAGGTCCATTACTAGTAAGGCTATAGTTGTAGAGCGAAGCGGTTGCTGAGAGTGATTCCTACATATACATGTAATATTGATACAGCTCAAATCGTCGGTTTTGCTAAGTAATTGGAATCCCGATACGTTTAGAGGTCATGGTAGTCTGGTTTAAAGCGAATGAAAAACGTATAAATACGTAAAATACGAATCAAGTAAGGTGAGAAAAGCGGTTAGAATAAGTTCTTTAAAGATTTTTAGTACAAATAAAATTCAAATGATACGCAAATAAGGTGTAACCATAGGCTAGTTAGGCGTTTTAAATTGATTTTATCAACACTTACTAACGATACACCAGCTAAACGTTTAGGAAAAAATTTAACGTCGTAAGTACTAAACTTAAAACCTGCGTTGTAAAGCGAGCGTGGGGAGGCGAATAGGTCAAATGTAAAATAGGAGGTAAAGGGGAGGTTTGTGCTTATATGGATATGATCCGGTGTATATGGTTGAGTTCGTATTTAGTAAGCGGTTCGGATTATTGTGTTGTAGCCGCTCCTAATAGTTAAGACCAGTTTGAGTGTTACGTTTGTAACCGTTTTTAAGTTTCGTGAATGGTATGGATATTGCGTTAATAACCGTTTTTGTGTTTCGTAAACTGTTTATATGCCGTATTTAGATCGAGTATATCCTAACGACGGGTTCCGAAACTGGGTGGTTATACTTTACGTGCACTGGTACGTAATAGAACGCTTTTCAAAAGGTACACAGATACGTTTAAAGCGCTAAAGCGTGGTAACGGTAAAAGTAACGGGGCTTTTAGTAAACAAAGCATCAACTGGTTAATAATATCGAACTAAAGTAATCCTTTTTAAAGTTACTCCTGATCTTACATTTTTCCTACGCTTTGGGCTTTAAATACGCTCTCGCGTAATTTCACACTCCTGTATGGGTTTGAAAAGGAATAGTATTAAAACATAAACAATTGGAACCGTTATAACATCCCGTTATAGGTATTGAAATTTGGTTTATCTTTTATTTCTTGAACTATTTATAGTCGACTGAGTTGGTTACTCATCAGTATCGGTAAGGTTTGCTCATTTACGTAAAGTAAAAGAATAAAAAGGTAATCGTAAAGAATTGGTATTGTAATTATAAGAATAGATAAGTTTGGAGAAAACATTTAAAGATTTCCCGCCAAGGATAAGAGGTTATAAACCTCTTATCCAGGCAGTGGCACTTTTGCTATATAATCTGGAACGCCTCTTTTAGACCGCGCCACACATGGTTCACTCTGCAAGAGTATAATCTGCTGCGTATCACGTTATCGTGCACTCTGCAAGAGTGTAGCCTGCAGTGTGCCACGTTATCGTGCATGCTACAGGAGTGCACCTTGAAACCTAGTGCACTGCTACTAGACCTACGTATACTAACTATAAGGATATATAATAATATCCACAGTATCTGTTCATCACTTACTAATAAGAACTTGAATAGACCCGTATTTTACGTCTGTATCCCTAGATCCTCCATTTTCATAGCTATATATATAGTTATAGTTATTTCGCGTTTCTTACTAACGTCAAAATAAGTTACGATGCAATGCGTGATAGACATAATACAGACGCCGTTTATATATCAGTTGAACCCTAGGGGTTAAATTGATTCAACAGATAACCTTAAGAACTCTGTCTCCGTTGTAAAGAACCTTAATAATAATAATATCAACGCGAAAGCCGTTGAAATAATAGGGGAAATCGTTTTTATAATGTATTTCTCGATTCAAGCCATTATATTTTATACGTTCATTGCGATTTTCTCAATTCTCATATCAGATTTAGTATCTTCAAAATCATAAACGTAAGTTTTAAATCATTTGAAACTCTTATAGTAATGATTCAAAGCGTTATCGCCATTACGGCTGATGTTATACCTACCGTAGCTATTTTAATGATGAAAATTGTTAAGTTCAAGTTTGATATCCGTTTTCTACTTGAAGTTTCAGTCTACTAACCGGCTCCCGGAAACAATTTAAATTGGAGCGACTTATTGAATTGAGACCATTTCGCATACTTATGCTCAATTATTACTAATACTTCAAAATGTTGAATATACCTACTTCGGTAACAAATAAAGGAATTAAATTGAACTGAACACAAAAAAAAAAAAATACGAGGTTTAAAATTGTATAGGCGGCTATGGGTAAATAATTATAATATTTTAAAACTTTTTTATAAGTTTTGCTGCGAATGGTGTTGATGTTATTAACGTATAAAACCATATTTATGATAAAAGGCTTAGCGGACAGGGACTTATATTATGTTACCTAAGTTACAAATTTTTCACTTTATATAGAATTGAGGAGGAAATGTTTTGATTTAGGATATTCGACGGGAGTTGTTTTTGGTTACAAGGTTTGAGGATCTATCATATCTTTAAAAATGGTTGTTTTAACCGTTATATCAATTCGTTTATGTCTTGAGAGGTATTTTCTTCCAATCGTTCGTTAACGAAATGTGTCTATTAAATTTAGATTAGGATTCATTTGTAAATGATTGATTAACCGAGGATTTCAATTAGTGATTAAGGTCTGAAAATTCAGTTTATGGGGTTTACAGCCTAACATATTACCGGGAAAAATCAATTTTAACAAATATATGCAAGGGAGATAGTTTTAAATAGCTAAGTTTCTATAATCGGTATATATTTCGACGAAGACATACGTGAGCTTATTTATCTTTTCAAATACGTTTTATAATTAATTTCTATAAACATCACCGTGGTCCATACGTCAATACTATTAAAATTCGATAACGACTCGGATGATAAAGTGTTATTAATCATCTTTTTCATTCGCGGGATCTATACCACTTTATTTACCTATGTTAAGGTACCAAAAATTAGTTTGTCGCCTCTTTTCAATTTAATAGTTTCTACAATAGTAATTCGTACCCAGTAGCCAGGATAATTAACCTATTTCTAGTATACAGATAGGTAGACGTTTTTGCCTAATTATTAGTACACATTTAATATAGGGTGAGCAAACTTGTAACGGTTCATATAAAGTTTTCAAGTGGTGGATACCTAAATTCGATTGTTTCGCTATTACATAAAGAAGTTTGACAGAGGTCTTCTATAAGGCGTCTAATTTATAAAATTTAAAAGTCCTTTTTTTTTTTTTTTTTTTTTTTACGAAAATTTAACATGTCCGCATTGAATCACAACGGAAAAAAATCTATTTAGCTGTGGAATTTTTGAATTTCTCAAATCTTTTTAAATTAATACAAGTCTCCCTTATATTTATACTTCCATTTATTCCAAGTTATATGAAGTTTAAATTTTGATACTGAATAATAGATAAGAGTTGTACCGAAATATATCCTGAGGACTTTTTTCTAAATAATGATATTGATGACAACGCTTTAAACGACCAGGATTGAATCACGTATACTATTTTATAAGGATTTATTAGGTTTAATAAGGAGGCATAACGTTATATTATAAATACACGAAACTATTTGGCCAGGCCAACGATCTATTGTTCCAATGATTTAAGTCGGCTTGTGATTTGATCATAAAGTTTCCTTGTGTTTGTCACATCAAATATTTAAATTTAAAATGTCTTCTATAGGAGAAAAGATTATCAAAAATATTAATAATTATGTAATTCGGTGACGGAGATATTTTTTACGTTCGTTCGTAAATGTTTATCGCTTGAATATCAACTTAATATGAACTATTGAAACATATTATAATTTGAAAGATATCGTCGTCGCTAATTACCTGAGGTCTAATTAGCGACTAATATAAGGGAAAATCACTCCAGCGATTCTTTACAAACCTTGTAACATTTTTTATTTCAAATATAAAGTTTCGTTTAACGAAAGGTAAAATTGTGTCGAATTTTGATTGAAACGTGTGAAGGGTTTTAGATATCAGCTATTTTAGTCGCTTGGAACAAAGAAAACAACGTTCATTTTTTAATACTAATTTACTTACATCAATGAAGTTTTTCTTAACCAAAAAGATTGCAAGGGTCAAATACTAAACTATAATCATGGAATTCACCAATGACGATCATAAAAACTAAGCAAATTGTCTATTTCATCCTTTTTGTATATAATATATATTGAGAACTTCGTTAAATTTCATTTAAGCCGTATTTTCATTCATATTGATTATGTTTTATTCATACCTATATCGGAATTTTGAAGGATGAATGTCTTTCAATTAAAACTAGATTTATAGGAGGCTAATAAATGAGTAAGTACGTTAAAACAAATTTTGTTTTCCCCGTAATTTTGAATCTTCATATATTAATGGTCGCTAGAGTTCTTTGATTTCGTAAAAGATAACAATCCGTTTATGATAACCAATGTAAAACTAGTTGACTCAATTTTGAAATTTATACCCGATACTAACGTCTTTGGTTTATAATAGTCAGGGTGTTCCTTTTCTGAGGATATGATAAAATTCTTTTTCGTTGAAAAATATGAAATTGAAGCTTTATAGGTCGCGTATTATTACAAGTGATTATTATATATAAAGTGCGGGCTCTTGATGTATTTTCTCTGGATAACGATCTTTTTATTGAGTGTTTTTGTATATTTTTCTTTAATAGAAAGTTGAAATATTCGAGCAGGTTAATAAGGTTGGATAAATCAGATCACGGTTTTTGTTTTTATTGCAAGAAAGGCGGTCGCTCTATCGTATAAAATTTCGTTTGATATTTTCAACTTAAAATATATAAACCTTCTTTTTTTCAAGGTAGAATTGAAGTACTAACGGTTTCTTCTAGGTTTATGAGGTTACATATACTCTTGCTTTATAATTCAACCTTCTTGTATGTAAAATGACACTGTTTAAGCTGTATTTACCATTAATAAACAACTAATTGTTGGTTTATTTATAGTTATTACACATATACTCGCGGTTTTTTTCCCGGGTTTACGACAGACCATATTCAAATATAATTTAATAAATTAATCTTTTTCACTTTTACAATTCCATGCCTTAACTTTAACTTGAATCATATTGTGGTTTCTACCAACGGTTTGGAATAATACAAGGATTTATAAAACGTGTTGGTTATGTGTATATAGTTTTTTGTGATAGTAAAGTAATTATAACAATGTTTAGTAATTTTCATCATATTATTCACGGTTTCAACGCAAAATCTATCAATGTATTTGGTTAAAATACGGTTATACGTCTGTCTTAGTAAAAATAACGATATGCGTTAATAGTACCTTTATTATATAGAACCCAAAAGGCAGCGTTGCCTCCTTTTTCTAATTGAGATAAAATTGATTCTATATTCTTTCTAGGATTTTATGCGCATTATTAACGCTGGAATAAAGCTTTGAATAAATATGTATCTCTGTAAACATGATTGTTGACAAACTCATGAACGAAAACAATAATAATAACTCCTGTGTTATAATAGTAGTAATTGCAGTGCAGTAAGTCAACTTTACTCACAGTAAAGTTAACGATACTAACTGCAAGTCGAGTGTATTCTTTTTGGGGTTTCATGTATTGATTGCAAGTCAAGTCTAATATGCGCCCACTTTATAATAGGGCATAGGCTAAGAAATTGGCTATACGAATTACTGTGCAGACCGACTAACGTTGTACCAAACCTAAAACAATACATCCATCACTTAAACACATAATACTACTATTACTTCGACTAATTGAATAGGAAACGTTACAATTTCGAAAGCCCTACGAACACTGATCAGTGATTATTAAGTTAAATGAAGATTCTTTAGGTAGAAAAAGAGGTTCCTTTCTAGTTGTTACGCTTTAAGTAAAACCAGGGTAAACGAAAAACTTATTGAAGGGCATTTACCAATATGTCGGTCTTTACGGCGATAAATAAATAAAAAATTGTTTTAGTTTCCACGGAAATCCGAAGATGACAACGATATCTCTATTGAAAACACTAAGGAATCTTTACCAGATTCTTGTTAAAAAACGTCAAAATAAACCGCGGTAACAAGTCTCAAAAATAGTAAAATTTGCAAACAACTAAGTTAGCAATACTACCGGTACTACTAATGCAAAAACGACTAAATCTTACGTTGACAACCAAAAACAAACAATCTCTGACCTTACTTTTTACGCCAAACTTTATCCCTAATTCTAAATTTTCCCTTTATTTTCCCATTTTTCTCCTTCCCTACGCCACTTTAATTATTAATATCGTTACAACGAGCGAAATCACTTTGTAATGCCTAGGAAGTCATGTCACGCAACTTAACGCCAAGTTTTTAAATTACCAAATTCTTGCACGACTTCATACCAAAACACCAGGTCCCTATGTCTCCAAATAATCAAATTCTTTCTCCTAAGCTAAATTATTGAAATAACAACCAATTAAAAACAATTGAAAGCAATTAACGACCTCGGATCCCTCTTTTTGAAGAATCATGATAAAAACTATGGGAAACGAATATCGATAAAAACTTCACTAAAAAGCTTCTAGTCAACTTCGTCAACCAGTATATCATTGGGCAAAATGATGGCGAACGCTCTAACTGCAGCGCCCGCGCCTTTCAAAGATATCGTAAGCTTTTTAAAGATTGTATCATTAACATATAGAAAAGGATACAAAAGGGTATAAAGTCTAAGTTAAAGGTGGAACTTAAACGATGAGAGGTACACGTACCAGATAAAAACTTTACCAAGTTAACAAAGACTCTTTTCGAAATAATTCAACTGGAAAAATTCCTTTAACGCCCTTATATACGTTTTGGGGGACCTGCCCTAAATCCCAATTAATTTAAGCCTATAACCTTCCCGTTAATACCATTTTTTGCACTTCGACGATAAGAAACCTTTTAATTTGCTCGTAAATCGAGCAACTTCACGTAATAGCGCGTAATAAGTTCATAGCGTCAGCAGAGCACATAAGAAAATAACTGTCAACGCGGTAAAAGGAATGAACGTTAAAATTACCTGGTCAATTAAGCAAGATTATTATATCCTTCAAAACTTTTTCTATGGCTAAATCTTTTTTACACCTTAATACTTCCCTCAGCATCATGAAGTCCCCTAAAACAAAGCTTCCTACAGCAGGTACTCCTATATGCGAGATTCCACTATAGGTCTTACCACAAACCTTTATCAATAGGGTTAGGTGATTGGAAATTACCCTTAACATTGCAACTTTAAAAGTCTATAGCCTGAATTGATAGGAAATATCATCAACGATTAGGACGACCATCGCGACTTTTCCCTCAAACTTATCAACAAAGTTAATAAAAATTACAAACTCCTCACGGGTTTCGCAAAAATCTGGAATGAGGTATAGAAGTATAACAGGAAGCCCTAAAATCTCCTCCATATGAATATAATACCCCTTTTAAACCTTTATGAATGGATAAAAGTCCGTTTTTTTTTTGGTTTTCACTCACTTTTCACTGAAATCCCTACACGCTACGCCAAAAACTATTACTAGATTTTCCTAAAAGATGGAAAACCCTTTCACAAAATTCATAACGGTATACAAATTCATTTGAAATACGAAGTCTATATTACATAAAATTATACGGATTAGGTCACCCCAAAGTAAACGATAATAATAGCTAGAAAAGAAAAAGGAAAAAATCAATTAATATTTTAATCCAACGTTTGATAAGTTAATGTTATATTAATAGGTGATAAGGAAGGTTTACGCTAGTGAGATCAATTTTCACGAGTAAGTAGGGGTAATAAGTATAGGCGTAAATGAGTTCTAATTTACTTTATAACGCTTAAATGGTATCTATAAAGGCTTTTTTAAGTAATTATCATTTTTTTTCACGACATTAATAGCATATACTCCGAATTCGTTTGGTATATATATTTGAGTTAATAACTTCGGCGATTTGAATAAATCAAGTCACATAATAATATATTTTATCGATAATAAGTACAGAAGTACCCGATGCTTAAATCTGATTCAAGGTTTTTGGATTGAAAACCATAATAATATTATCGTTATTGAGGGCAAGACTCAAACGAACCTATTCAATGGAAAAACAATCGCTGTACTATTTGTAAAATTCATTGGATTTATGGTAAGTCCAGTTGTTAATTAATTCATTATCTTTCAGCTAAATATTACAACCAACAGGTGAGATATTATACCCAATATTTCATTACTTCCGGACAATATCACTTAGATTACATTGTAAACTACGAAGTTCAGGAGTATGTTAACGATGACAATAGTCCCAAAAAAGTCTCGTAATATAAAAACACTATCCCTAACGTAGCCTGATAATTAGCCAACCTTTCTGTATAATTCGTACGTCAACTTATGAAAAAGAAAAAAATAGAATTGCGATAGGGCGAATGGGTAAAGTAAAAAGAATAAAAATCGAGTATTAAAGTCGGATTATGGAGTTATATAAAAATATTTAATTGATATAGTATGAAAGCATCGGTTATAGCTTTTACAGTTTCTAATAATTTGGTAAATGTTTCTAAAAACTATCTTAGGCTCTCTCGCAATGTGCTAGAACGCTTTAAAAATTACTTTGAGCGTTTTGGGTTGGTGGGTGCTTCAAAAACAGTTTTAGGCGCTGTCTGAGTTTGCCGAAGCGCTTTAAAGGTTGTTTTAATCGTTTCCGAAGTATACGTAAGCGATACAAATGCTACAACTTCGCCAGATATATCCCAGTAAAGGGGTTCGAAAATTTATTGCTTACGTGGCGGTTAGCCGGATAAGTTCCAGCGGAGGAATCTAAAACTTAATAGCTTACGTATTTATTATGTAATGAGAAGCTTTCTAAGAACTCCCTAGATACGTCCAAAATGGAAACTTAAGTAATGGGTAGCGTAACGAGGCTTTTACCAATTCAAAATCACCAACCGAATTGATAATATCGTACTAGAGTTATTTTTTTCAAAGTTACTTCGGATTTTATAACCTTTTCACACTCCCGTGTATTTCTTATGAATCGTAACATTAAACAACGAAACAACTAGATCCTCCATAATATTCTTCTATGGGTATTGAACTAAAGTTTGTTTCTTATTTCCTAAATTATCTATAATCGACCAAGTCGACTACTAATTAATATCGGTAACTTTTATACATCAAAGTATAAAAAACAGTTTTCAGAATAGTAATATTAATAGTATTAATAATGAGTCGAAGCAAAAGTGAAAAGAGGCATCTGTAAAGTGCACGCCTCAGTTCAGATCTTATAAGCTCTCACTTGAAGCGTAGCACTCTACCATATACTCTGCCAACGTCCCTCCGGGAGCTTGATACGCTATCATGCACTCTGCAAAAGTGCATCCTGCAACGTGATACACTATTATACACTCTGAAAGAGTGCATCCTACAGCGTGACACGCTGCTATGTACTCTGAAAACATGGTCCCCTACGCTTGCTAACTATGGTGGTATCTGATAATATCAATACGACTACACCTTACTATACTGTTTAAGTGGTAACACCCTTTACCTTTATTTGTATTCAACACCTAACCGATTATATACCTTTAACTTTGGTTATTTCTATATAAACTATATGGTTCAAGGTATTATACTAAATATAAAAATATCACAACACTTAATAGAAGGCTATTTGTAATACATAACATTGCAAAGGGAAAGCATGACTACGATGGAAATCAATTATTAAATTACTATCAAAACTAAAGTTAGCTTCGGCTCATGCGAATTACCATTGTTACCAGGAATAATTATTATTTATACTATTATGAAACCGATTACTTTCAACATCTTCAAGGTAACTATTCTTTTCCTTCTTTAATTTAAAAATATAAAATCCCTGGGTATTAAAGTCTTCATTAACGCTAATTAATTAGTAAAAAATACCTCAAGGTTTCTTTTCACCTCCAAATGAATGAATTTATAATTTTATTTTCAAAGTTGAAAATCAACAATGTTAAGTCTGTCAAAGTTTAAAATATTTTTACTACATTAGAGTTTCAATTACTCAGTTGTAGACAGAAGACACAAAGTTCACACATTAGTACAACTGATGAAACGCCAACGGCGCGGACGACTACTAAAAAGAAAAAACGTTGAAAATACGACATACGTACCGGATCGCATTTACAATACTATTTAAGTTAGAAATAAAGGGAAGGGCTATTGAAACTTAACTATAGGGTTCGGGTATAAAACGTTATTAAAACTTCTGGCAGATATTTTAATAAAACTCGATAAAGTCTAAATTAATAGATTTATCACTCCAAAAGTTATACAAGTTATACCTAAACACAACTTTTTCCTTAATGTTCCAAATATTACGATGTTCAAGGCTAGGATTATATACGAAATTGAAGGAAAGACTACGGGGAGGTCGTACGAAATGTTACTCCTTATCTCTTTAGGATATAGTAATATAGTTCAAAATTAAAGTTTTGAGGTAATCGTTAACGATTTAGAAAATTGTCCAACGCTTAATATTGATTTGAATAACGAATTTATTAGTGAAAATCATCGAAAAATCAATCTTTCATAATCTTAATATAACGTAAACATCAATATAATCGGCAAGTAATCTATAAATAATTGTTTTAATTAAATTAATAAAAATATTACACAATCAATATCTTTTTTTTTAAAAAAAGGTCATACGATGTATTGAACTACTTTACAAACTAGCTAAAGAAAGCGTTCATTAATATTCAACCTATAAGTAGTGTTTTAAGTTGAAATTAAATATAAAATATTGAACCTACAATACAATTTCACTAGTTACCTGAAATAGAAATTTCGACTTAATAGTTATGTAAATCAATGATACCCATTTATTTAGAATGATTAGCTTCGTAATATCGGAACTATGAGAGATTAAAAACTAAAAGTTCTGAAATTATAAGCTCGTTTCAAATTTAGTGAAGATTAATTAACTTAACTTTAAAGAGTTATCAATCCGTATAGGTAATTTTAACGATACTTACCTCGATCTCCGCGAAAAGGAACGAAACGTTAACTTGGTCATAATTAATAAAACTGGCGTGATTAGGGCTCAACAGTATTTAAAATAATACGCCCGTAACAACTACATCGCTATTTCACATCAATGGAAAACCACTAAAGATTTGTGAATTATAACATTAATATAAAACCCGGTAGATAAAAACAAAAGTGATAACATATTGAACTGTCAAATGAAAAATTTAAAACGGAGAATAGATATAGTCCGGATGAATCTGTCCAAATCCAAGTTTATAATTTGTATGGACATCTTTCTTTTACGAAAAACATGAATTTATAGTCTTTGATCGGATTTTTTCATAAACTTCGGAAGTAAAAATCAATAAAAGAACTAGTTTCGTACTATAAGATGCTTATTTCATTGAATATCCATTAAATATAAAATATTAAACAAAATTTGTATACTTAGAAAGTTTGTGGCATAATATCCGGCTTCTATATAGGCATAATAATATGAGAAAACATTACTATCTTTATCAGGTAGTTGATGATAATTAATATTTCAGTATTAATTTATACTGATTCGAGAAGTTCATTCGAATACTTTTCGAAATTCGGAATTATTAACTGAAAATGTCCAATAATCGATGTAATAACACTTCGTAATGCTTACAAAGTCAGGGAGATTGAGGAATTTCTATAGATTAATGATAATGATAATTTTATGAATATTATAACGAAATCATTATGAAATAAAACCTTAAAAGGTTCTTCAATAGTAATAAGCTGACTATACGTATTGAGGATTACGTTCAGAGCTTATTTGGAAAGCCTAAATGAGGTACCGTCGAATAGGGGTACCCTGGGAAATTTTAATATTTCCAGGGGAATAAAGTCGGCGATGGCAATTGGTTGAATCAATACGGTTGAATTTTGGGTTTATATAAGTCTGTAGCGAAAGACTTGTTTATAGAAATTAGTGAAGCTGGAATCCTAAATAGTGGGATAAATGAAGGTAATTATACTGTGAAAGTGGCTAAGGTTTGGCTATTTGACGAGGAGGTAATTCAGTAGTGACCGGAAAGAATTAATTGATTACACTAACATACGCGCATAAAACAAAAAGCCGTTAGTGCTGAAATAGTAGTAACTACAATGTAGTAAGTCAACTTTACTCATAATAAATTTAACTATACTGATTGCAAGTTGAGTATATTGTTTTGTAAGTTTACTGTATCAATTATAAGTCAAGTATAGTATACGCCCACTTCACAATGGGGCACGGGCCAAGAAACGGGTCATATAAATTACTTTGCGGACCGGCTAGTAGACTGTTCAACTTATAACAATACATTCACCACTTCACCACGCAATACTACTGTTACTTCGATCAATCGAATCGACAATATAAAAACATCGAAAGCCCTACTAAAAGCCCACCTTTACAACAATAATTATCCTTTAGTAAACCATTTTAAATCTTGAGTTGAATTAAGATATGAAGAGGTTGAGGTGAATTATTACTTTAAAAAATGAAATGAATTGTTCTTTTTATATAAACGATAAAAACTTGCGTTTTCCATTTAATTTTAGACGGAATAAAACAAATATTTTCGTAAATATTACCATCTTTCCTCGCAATTAATATTAAGATTTTTTTCATCGTTTTCTAGAGATACAACATAGTGATACAAACTTTACGTTATAGTATAAACGTTTCAAATCTATTAACGCGAATTGACGTTGTATGTGTTGTGAAGAAAAGAGGATTAATATGAATTAAGTATATTACCTAGCTTTTGTATTTGTTTAAAAATGAAAGCCTCAATTACTCCAAAAAAAAACATTGAAATAAAAAAAAACCCGTAGAATGTACTTATATAGAGTTATTAAATCTTTTTCACAATTACAGAAACTCTATTCATAAAACTGATAATTTGTCTTTAATTATAGTAAATTAAGTTAAAACTTATCCTAACTCACATTTAGCACCCGTTGATAATATTGAAGTTTTATATTTACCCGTAATATTCTCGTTCTACATCCACTAACAATTTATGTATTATTACTATTATCGATATTACCACTGAAATCAATAACTCTATAATTATAATATCACCAACTTTACTTTAAAACTTAGGTATTAGGTATTTAATAATTTCATCACAGTGTTTCAAAAAGCTTAAATCGCCGTTATGCGATACGCTTATCCTAGTTAAAAGCGGGTAAGGTTAAGCGAACGAATAGAAGAACCGGCGGTGTGAGGGGGGGAAGGGAGGGGGCGAATGCGATGGCAGGGGCATATACAACGGGCTCTTTTTTAATAATACCCGTATTGCTATCATTATTGTTATCGCTACCGTTTTTACCTCTGCCACCTTCGCTGAAAAAAAAACGGGCACGCCGACACGATATATCGGCCACCCACTAATGATGCAGTCGAGGTTTACTCGGAGCCGCCTTTCGTTACCTCGAACGCAATGCGGAAAGGTCTTTAAAGTGCCATTAAATATCTACCTGACGCTTCGACAAAGACTCTAACGTAATAAACTGCTAACGACCTAGCGACAACATCAACGATAGAGATATATCTGCCTTTATATTTAGTAATTATCAACTTTTAATTACAGTCCATTATATACGTAATTAACAAAGGTACTTATAAACTTCATGTTCGTACTTTTCATTCATTTTCTTTCATATGTAAAACGTATCATTCCACCACGTTCAAAGAAAAAAGATAGAATTTTTACAGGTTTGAATCCGTTATCATAAATCGAACCGATAATTTAAGAACCTGGAGAAGGGGACTAGGGGGCGCGTTTAGTCTTTCAAGGCTTAAAAAGATTTTTCATAGCCTCCTAACGATTTAAACGTTAGACGCATATAGCGATCGCACGCGCCTGGGCCGCTTGACTTATTCAATGGGGTACAATTTATAGCAATGCAAGGTTTCATATGAAGGAGAATAACAATAAGAAATATAGGCCGTTGGTTTTTTTTAAGATCACGATTTTAAGTAATACTTAAGAAAAAGATATTGATAAAGTTTTACTTTGTAGAAGAAGCATTATCTTTAATAAGCTATATACCGGCTACCATTAGAATAAAGGTCCTTATAATGAAACCCTATAGGATTTAACAATATATGTGGATGCAACACGTTCTACTTTTGTTGATTTATAAATTACATTTTCGCGTAGTTATTTCACAGAGTCCTTCATATAAATATATATATAATTGTATTCTCGACGTAAGTAAATATTGGATGGGGAATGACTAGATCCTATTTTTTGTTCCGATGAGGGTTATACTTTATACGCCTAAGGGTTTCTCAATTACAATATACATTAAAATTTTGCTCAAAAAAATCGTTCAGGGCTCTAGACGCCTATCCAGGACATATTTTAGAGAATCCAGTGTTTCTAATTTCATCCCGCCAGTATTTACAGATTTCCTTCGTAGTATCAAGTGCTATACTTGATAGAAGGAGCTGCTATGTGACAGTATAATACAAAATAAATGCATATTTATATTAAGTTCCTATTATTTTAATATTTATTGGGAATTCTGTTACTTCTCAATTAGTTCTTATATTGTAACAAATATATTTTACTGTCTTTAGTATGCATCAATACCCTATATTTTCAATATATTTCAAATATCTTTCGTTGACATCAAATTATGGAATTGAATGACACAGAAAGTGATTAACGAATCTATAAAATATGTAACAGATGATTTATCCAAAAAGAACATATTACCCCTCATAATGGAATTAAAGTCTTCATAATTTTTATAGTAAACTTAAATACTTTAAATACTCGAACGTTAGATTACTAATCATAACAAAGCTATGGATTCCTTGTAATACAAAGTATCTCACAATTGAATACCCTACAAACTTGAAAATATTATATAACCAATTCGAAATTCAATTTTATTAACGTATATTTAATATTACCAAATTCATAACCTTTACCCCAGATCCTGAAAAAAAACATAAATACCCTGGTTTTTAAGCCAAAAAAAAACTTCACTGCTCCTTAACTGATTGATTGACTTTAATATAAACATTAACACCAAACTTTTTCATATATTGAAAAACAAAAATAAAATCCCTTCAAATGTGAAAGTAAATTGGTATAACAACTTTTTATACATTTTTTTATTCAAATAATAGTAATTACCAAGTTAGGACAAATTCAAGTTTAGCTTTACTAGCATTCCAATAATCAATTTCTGTAATAGAAATACTTCCTTGTAGTGAAATAATAGCCTACAAATATCTTCCTATAACGTATCTTACTACTCTTGTATTTAACATCATTATTTAAAATATATAATTTGCGTAACGATCCCGAATATTAAATAGGTAAAAGTAGTTGAAGGTTGGATCATCATAACAGTAGTAAGAGATTTTTCCTGTTAGACTGCACAAAAAATTCAAGTCGACTACTTCCTAAATTACTCGAAAATAAATATCTTAATACAAGTCGATATACGTGAACTAGTTTTTTTTATAACGTATTCTCACCTTCGTAATTTTCGACACGCTCCAATTTATATTCTTTAAAGGCAGTAGCCTTTTGGATATAATATATCACTAATTATTTTTAATATCGAACAATGTTACAACAGCTTGACTAACAGCGAAATTTACCGTAAATCCTATACTTTTTACCTCGATGACAATGATAATTCTTACGATTACTGTATAAGTAAAGATCAGCTACCCTTAGTAATTACCAATATAATTTCCAATCCAATGATCTTGAATCAAGTTCCAAAATGTTTAATCTATAGCATTTACGATAAATATAATACGTCATTGCAAGGTATTCGACGTGTTAATTTCTAGAACAATTGGCTTAGAAGAATATATTAACGAAGTTTGGCGTACGTGTCATTATAGGCCTAAAAGAATACCGTAATTAAATAAAACAACCATCAAAAAAACCATTTAGGCGTTATAAATAATATTTTAACTCGCTAACACCTGAAACAAATGCCTGAATCTTCTTCTGAAGTATGAATATCCCAACTAATAACTTCTCTATCACCTATTAATAACAAATAAACTTATTTAACATCAAATCAAAAGTGTTCAAATATATTTCCTCTTCTTCCTTTTTATTTATCATCTTAATTGAACATATTATAACCCAATTCTGGTATTATTACATATATTAGACAGAATATTCAAAGGAATTCTTCATTTAATGAAAGATTCATAGAAATTATATGTTTTAACCATGAAAGTCATATAATAGTACATTAAATACCCTGTAAGGATTCCTTGAAATAATAAATGTAATCCTGAACATTAAACATTTATTTAATGGAACATATTGAGAAAAAGCATTATCATTATATAAAATAAATTTTAAGGATTTTTGTATTCTTATCTTCATTATTTCAAATCGTATCTAAATTCTTAAAAAAGCTCATAATTCATGTTGATTAATTAAACTGGTTTACGAAGTAAGGTGCGATAGTTTTCTCCATTGTAACAGATTAACTTGATAACTAACGAAGTTCATAAGGGCCTTGGGCAACATTCTTTCCTCTACTTAACAATTACACAAAATATAACCAGAAAGAAATTTATTTTTTAAACGAACTCGTTTATACTTCACGCAACAAATATTAATCAATATCAATAGTTTTTTTAAACTATAAACAGTTATTAATTCGAATTGTAGTCAAAGTAACAGTTTTATTACAAAGGTTAGGTAGTGGATTGTTGTTTCTTTTAAGTTTGGTAGACCGCTAGCTGGTTTGCATACTACTGTATATAAGCAATTTCTTGGTTCGTATTTCACATGAAATTGGGCACTCTACTGCAATTGATTTGTAGTTAGTACAATTGACTTGAATTTTACTAAACTTTAACGATGTTCACACATGAAGATTATAATATTATATTACGCACATAAAGTTAGTATATTGTCATTAAATTTTACTTAAACTTGACAATATCATAAATATTTCCAAATGTAGACCGAAAATATACATACTATATAGAGAGAGAAAATTCATCCAGTATTTTGATTGAATAATTATAACGTTCAATAATATTGTAATCATTAGCAAATATATAATAGTATGAAAAATTGAAACCAAACTCGTAAGAATTAATATGCGTGTTGATAGGGCTCTAGACGTTATAACGTTGTCGATTCGATTGATCCAAGTAACAGTAGTATTTCAATGGTCAAGTAGTAGATGTATTGTTTTAGGTTTTGCAGACAATTAGCCGGTTTACACAGTAATTTGTATGACCAATTTCTCGGCCCGTGCCCTAGTATAAAGTAATCGTATAATGTATTTGACTTGCAATTAATATAGTAGGCCCACAAAAAACAATACACTTAACTTGCAGTTAGTATAGTCAACTTTACTAAAAGTAAAGTTGACCTACTATATTGAAATTATTTCTGTTTCAATATCAACGTCTTTTTGTTTTCTACGAGCGCGTTAGTGTAGTGGCCCAAACTTTTCCGATTATTGTCGAATCATTTCCTCGTTAACTGGCCAGACCCCTTTCAATACCAGTTGATTTCCATACTCAAATTGGCTCCAATTACCTTTTTTTGCTCTACGGCTCTGAGTCTCTACTCTCTTAACTCCCGTACACAAGTTTTCCGCCACAAACATATATGCACTAGCCTACTTCCGCCACTAGCCGTCTTAAATCACGTGGGTTAAGCCGTCTGATACTTGTATATAACCCATATAAGTTAACTGACCTATTATTACCACTATAAATACTATTACTATTAGCTATCTTAACCAACGTTTGTGAATAAATAACTTATTAGTTTTGTTTCGTTTACATGATTTGAATAACCTACTATTAGCACCACATGAATGGTGCTATTGAAAAATATTGTTATTATCAACTCTTTTTCACTAATAATTCTTTTATTCGTCAATATATCTCTGTTCACTGGAATGTAATTTATCCTTATCAAATGACATATTAATTTATCACTCGATTCGTAAAACTAAGCTTATTATCATCTTTTAACCTTTTAAAGAACTTATTCGGTAATATCTTCATTATGAACTCTGTGGAATTGTTCTTATTATTAATCTATCGGAACTCTTTAATCTCCATGCCTTATTACGTTTTCTGAAGTATAATTACATCGATTATTAGGTGTTTTTCGTTAATGGTTACGATTTATATAAGGTATTAGAACAGGATTCTTGAATCGATATAAATTACAACCAGAATAAATTAAATATTGAATTACTTAGTTGCGAAGTTAAAGGTTTTCCACAAAACTTTGCCTATATTAACGCTATCTATTATATCTTATACGTTTAAAGCCAACACGTTACGTATAATCCATTTACATTTGATGGAGGTTTGATAGATTAAATTTCTAATAATACTAAACTATTCTTTTTATCTAATTTTATTAATAAGGGTTATTAAAAAGCCGATTTATAACAAGAAGTTTGTTGTTTGTAAAGGAACCGTCCATGAAAATTTTAAACTTAACCCTCGATAGATCAATTAGAATTATATTAATCTCTCCGTTAATTCTCTTTTTTTTTCAATCCAACCTTTCATTTAATCGATTCAAGTTTTTATCCGTTGAAACCTCTACCTGTATCGTAATCGATAAGTTGTAAAAGGCTTCCAGTTAGTATAGGGTGACGATATAACTATTACGAACGCGTTGTTTTAGGTACCGTTGAGCCTTGGCTACGTTAGTTTTTTTAATTATGGTTAATTTAACATCTTGCTTCTTTTAGCGAAAACTAAAGCTAGTGTTGATAGGTCTTTATCGTTGCAACGTAGTCGATTCGAATTACTGTGGTCGAAGTAACTGGTTCTGCGTTTATGTTTTTTGACTGATGGATGAAAATACCAAGTTGAGCAGACCGCTAGCCGGTCTGCACACTAATTTGTATGGCTAAACACTTTGGACTGTGCCTCACTTTGAAGTGGGCACCTATTGCACTACACTTGCAATGCAGTCTATTCAAATCCTATAAACTAAAAGTCAATTTGCATTACGTAGAATCAACTTTACTACAAGTAAAGCTAACTTGGCTGTACTGAATTTGACTGCTATTTCAACGCTGGCGGATTTTTATTTCGTGCCTGCATTTCAACGGATCTTACCATCAATTGGTGGCAACCACTAAAATCCCTTCTTAATTTACAATTTACAAGCTAGTAACAAGCCAAACCCTTGTCAATTCCGATCAATCTGTATTGAAATCGACCCCAATTATTGCTTTTTGTAGCCTTTTTATCCCATCCTTCCGTGACCTTCGTTCCTTAAATCCCGTATACAGGTCTTTCGCCACAAACTTATGCAAATCAGGTATGCCTCCAATTACGTACCTTTTACCAGTAGATCAAACTACTGCCATCGCTGCCTTTACTACCGTTACCATTAGTATTTCTACATTAGCAATCTTTAAATTTGCTAGGGTAACCCTATTTCTTTTCGTTACATGCCAGGCGGTTTACGTAACCCTCGATTCTTATGGTTAGCGTATTACTATTTACAAAATTTTTTAGGGGGTTGTTAGGCCTAGCCTTAGTTATAGCTTTAGCGAGGTTATTTTGGCCGTTTATTTATCGAAACTTGTCGATTTCAAAGGTCTCGTATGCTTTCTTCAAATCTATTACGTTTATTATTAGATGTTTTTCATTAGTTGTTCCCAGCTTTAGTAGGTATTCGTCAAGGCTTCGGAAATTATTATATCATACTATAGGTATCGGAGGCAGTTTGGGCTATTGTATAATAATCCTTAGTGTATCGTCAATTAATTTTCCGATATTAAAGTCTACCATTATACCGTAGACTTTTAAAGTTAGTACGCTTCGTGTTACCCGCTTACAAGTAACAGATATCTAATATATAAGGTTTATAGTAATTATAAATTGCCTTTTAGATATTTTCTTGTTAATAAACATTGTTAAGAAAGCCAATTTACGATAAGTCGTTAGTATTTTGAGGAAATGACTCGTTTGTAAAGATTATTTCCTTCACTTTCGTCAAATTTATAAAGATCATGTTAATTCCTTTTTCCATGTAATCCAATTACTATTAAATCCTTTTATTTAACCTGTTAATGTTCACTTTTTGTGGATCATATACCTATGCAATAATGGAAAGGTTGTATGATACTGCCGGTTAGCATAGGGTGGCGACATAAGCTGTACAGGCCCTTTGCTTTAGGTATCTCTATGATTTTTCCCCGTCGGCCTTATCGATAATCGTTAGGTCTGCCTCTTTCCTTTTTTAACTTAAGCTAATGTAAATGCCGTTTTTAGCCTTAATATTATAGAAACGGATTAAAGATTTATTAAAGTGAAGTTATGTATCTTTATTCAACGTTTAGATTGGCTTATACTTTTGAAGGCTCAATTTCTCGATATCACGTTATTTAGACATTATAAATCTAACATCTCCGCGAAAACAGGTATCGTTAATTTCTAAAACCAAGATATTAGAGTCTTAATCCTTTGTTATTAATAGGTACGGGTTAAACATCAAAGACTTTATACTTAGCTTATTTTTAAAGTAAGTATGGTACGTCAAAAACCAGTATGCACTTACCTCAATGAATCCGTACAAAGGCTTGATATAACATATCACTGTATTATCCGGAAACCTATCCCGTAGTGTTTTTTGAGAAGTTTATTAATATCATCCGTCATAAATCAGTGGTGGACTACGTATACATTTACCTGATATTCTAACTATCAAATTTAAACTAATTTTCTACGCCAGCAGTTAAACTGGTAACAATTACGACTATTAAACGTTAGTTAATCCTTGAGATTATAAGCGATTTCAAGAAGCATTTAGTTTATACCTTTATTACCAACTCTTCAAATTATTAGCTATGATTTTTCATATGGCCGGTCCGTAGTCTTACCTTTGACCTTATAAATCATCATGAATTTCAATATGGTAACATGTTATCCTTTAAATTATGTTAACGGTACGAATTATATAACCCCTTGTGAAAAAAGGCAGTTAATTTCTACTTAGTCGCTTTTCTTAAATGGATGATTACCTTGGGTATTAATAATACCTTTGGCATGCAACTTAATGGTTAGTTTTACTTTATCCTTTTCCTATTAAAACACTTACACCGTTATATATGATTTGCCAGGCTCGTAGTTATTATCTACGTTCTCTTCGTTAATATAAATCCTTCTTTTAAGTAGTTTTCTACGTTTTCAATATTTCATTGACTTATTAACGATCAGTTCGGGAGGATTGTATTGGTCAATTTGTTTGGCTCGTAGGTTATCGACGTAATGATTTTTATCAGATTTAAGGGGTCGTCTGTTCAACTTAACCTGTGTGGTTTGAAAATTTACAAAACCATTAATAATTTTAACTATAATATTTAAGTTGGTAATACATAAGATTTTTACGACTTATCTCATTTTCTTAGCTCGTAATACGTTAGAAATTTACTTTAAAAGTGGAAGGATAATACGTTCATTATTAATATTTCTTTCCTAGTATTCAGGATATTGTTTACTTGGCAGCGTATTGATTCCTTTTTTGTTCCTTTAAAGTTTTACTATTTACCATCACACGTTTCTGGTTGTTAACCGATAAGAGCAACTTAATTATTATATGTAGGTAAGCTTTAAATACTAGTAAAGTTGGTATAATTCCGTTAAGGTTAATAGTATTGTTAAGGAATTTTACCGTTATTTAAAACTGTACTTTCTAGTTCATAAAGCTTTCGATTTTTAGTATAAGGATATAATAGGCCCTTTTTAAAAAGGTATATATCTTTTTGACCTTATTAATATCCTAAATAACTTGAATGAGGATCTATTTATATTTCATTTATATCAACTTAGCGTTAGATTAAAATTTCATTATAGCAAAGTTGTTATCAGCGTTGTGAATAAGTACGTTTGGTAGCCTAAGGTACGTGTCGATTTACAAAACGCGTAATGTCTCTTAAGTTTCTTTCTCTATTATGTTTTTAAGGAACTTAATATTGTGAAAAACCGTAATATAGTTTACAACATATAATACTTGTTTAAAGTCTAGGTAAAATACGTTTACGAGAACTTTCTAGTTGAAGTTATAATTTTTCTTTAACGTAAACTTAATCCATAAAGGGGTTTAAAAGTGTATTTGGCAGTAATATTTAAATTATTGAATTCCATTTAACGTTAATAAGTCCATATCTTCATAGCTAATTACCTTCAAAACCTTATAAAGCCTATTAGTCGCCGGATTATTATACCTACGATAACTTACGATACAATTAATAAAGTTATGCCGTTGTCAGGCTGGATGCTATTAATTTTTAATTTTAAAGATAAAATGAAAAATACATTTATTTAAGGTTAAATAGAAACCTTTTATCGTTTTTAACTTATATTAGCTCATTAGTCCAAACGTTAACGTTAACATCGAGGTTTCTTATATTTTTAAGGTGTAGGAGGAATGCAGTAGGTGATTTTAAGACCCAACCCATAATAGGCTTAATAACAAATTTAGCCGTCGTCGATTCTAGTAAAAATAGCTTTTTTAAGGCTAAAGCCAACTTTAGCTTTAGTCGTATCTATGTAGTAGATCTTTATAGTAGTATTAGTGTCCTTTCGTAACACGATGTATTGCGAATAGCCTCCTATTAAATACCGTACCGCCCCTATATCCGGTGTAATCCCCTAAAATACCTTTTTCGCATAAAGATTTAAACTAGTAAAGAGGTTTTTAGAGCCATTGTTTTTATTATTATATTGGTGGAAAGGGTTTTTACGTATAAGGTAGTATAAAAGGGCGTGGTTGGCGAGTTATTACGTTGTTTTTTGGTCATTTCTATTGTTAATATCTTCGTGCCAGCCGATGGCTTTAAGCTTATTTTTCACTTTTTTAACCTCCTTTCCTTCAAAATTTATAACTTATTCGAAGTAATTTTCATTAGAAGTCAAAATAAATTATATATAATACATCACCTGATTCAATTCATGTTTGGTGGCTGTATAACGTATTAACTAACAGCTTTATTTTCCGTAAATCTAATATCTTTTAGCATTTAAAGAAAACTTATTAAGGAGATTTAAAGAGCTTAAGGAAGAGGATTAACCTTTTCCGTAAGTAGTTTGGTTACGTCTTTTGGTCTTAGCCTTTCTTTAATCGTATTAGCTGAGCCTTTCGTATTTTTTGTCGATTTAATATATGTGAAAGGGGTTTTCTTAGTTGTTACTAAATTTAGGGGTTGAAGGGTATATATCATCCGAACCGGAGATTTAAATCATTACGGTCGTTAAAGAGAAAGGCAATTAGTTTATAAAATCCCTTGACAGGTGGTATCAGTGTACTATAAGGCGTATTCAAACTTTTTATAACCCGTAATGACTTGCCTAACTTTCTGGTGCAAGGTGTTTTTACCAGCTTCCACGTTCCTCATTACTTATTATCAAAGTATTGACCTATTAAATATTAAGTTATTGAGGTCTATTTTACTTTTCGACTGTTCTTGTAATCTAGAATGTATGACTTCTTAAAAATGTTTCAATTGGTGTGGTATTAGGTAAGATTAACATCGTATTTGAAGTGAATCTTTAAGCTATCATAGATTTCACGAAAGGAAATGTAATTTGTTAAATACCGGAGATAGTAATCCTTGGCTCAACTGGTAAGAATACTGGAAAACAACGAGTAGAAACCTGGTAATATAACTTTTTTTTGGCGGCAGATATTAAAAAACGGGTGTAACTTAACGTTTATAAATTTCTACGACTTACCATTATACTTTTCTTTACCTTCTTAGAGCTTGATGATTATGGTGATAGTTTCGTAATCCGTATTTACCATATGAATATGTATAGGGGGAAGGGTGATGTACTTGTGGGAGGAACCTTTTAGATTTTTTTGGTTGGTATTGAGGGAGGAGGGGGGGGTCGAGATTATTTGTACTGGTGGACAGGACAGTTACCTTTGCCGGAGTTTGGGGGAAAAGATCCAGTGGTAATATCTATAGTAGGTTAGCGCATGAATTTATCCCCCTTTTTTTTTGGCGGTTGAAATTCAACGTATTAGGGGGCCTAGGAAAAGGAACTTAAGGGTTTTCGCGGGTTTAGTAATATTCCTTTTGGTAAAAAGAGGTACGTCGAGGATCCTGTTTAATTTACTGGTGGACTTAAGGCTTGCGGCATATAGGTTGATTTATTATCTACGGCTAGTGGAATTAAATTGTTAATTTTACGTAATATAGTTTAAAGAATTTAGTTGGGCTTGAGTAGGTCTTTGCGAACATTTTGATAAGATTTAAGGGATTTTATCGTTAGTAATTTTTCTATCCTTTTTAAAAAAGTTTTATCAAGGGTCTTTATCGGTGGCGTATTCGTGGAGTATATTGGTTAAGTTACCCTGTTTCTTTTTTTAATTGGGAGTTCAAGCCTTTGATTATCGAGCTTAGTTTTTAACTTAATCCCACCGTATTCATTTTTTAATTTCTATATGTCTAGATTCTATTTCTTAAAGTATTTTTGAAAATTCTTATACGCCTATAGGACTCAAACGGTTTTAGTAGGGTTTAAATGCAAATTGTAGGAGTTGATATCGTTGGTAAGATATTCGACCAACTAGTTTTTGTTGGGTTTAGCAAATTAAAGATCTTCGTTATAATGCTTTTCAAAGGTAATGTCAGGGGCGATAATCTATTATTTCCTGGCAAGGTTCTTAATGGCATTGATTTCAACGTGTTTTAAGGCTATCGTAACGAAAATTAAAAATTATACGATGGAAAAAATGTGGTATAAAGTGGTGAGTCGTAGATTTGCCGTTAAAATTGGTATAAGTTAAAGGTTGTGGAATTTAGTCTTTTTTTCAATTTGAAATTTATAGTGGTAATACCTGTAGTAACAGCCGTAATAATACTAACTTATATGTTTGTCAATTTTCCGATTTAGTGATCTTTAAGACTTTGAGGCGGTTAATTTTAACGCTTTTTAAAAAGAACCTCTAGTAAAGATTTCTTAGTGTTTTTGATAGCGATACCGTCGTTTATTTATAAACTGCCGTGAATAACTATCATAGTCTATAAATATTCCCTACTTATTGCCGCGAACAACTGACACAGCCTATAAGGGCCCTTTGCAAAAACCTTTCCTCTACCCTTATCCATTGTTTAACATAGAGTGTAACCAGAAAGCAGCTTTGTTTTTTACTTAGAAAATCTGTGCTTAACCTAATAATCATTAATCCGTGTTGGTAGGCCTTTATCTTTGCAACGTAGTCGATTCGAATCACTGTGATCGAAGTAACTGCTGTTTCATTGATGTTTTTTGATTAATGGATGCAAGTTCTGAGTTTGGCAGACCACTAGCCGGTCTTCACACTAATTTTCATAGCCAAACGCTTTGGTCTGTACCCCACTTTGAGGTGGGAATCTACTGAACTGCACTTGGAGTGGAGTCTATTAAAATCCTACAAACAACAGTCAATTTGTAGTACGTACAATAAGCTTTACTGCAGGTAAAATTGACTTGACTGTGCTGCATTTGACTGCTATTTCAACAGTTAGTATTAATATTAAATATACGGATTAATAATCTGTTAAAATCAAGTTAATTACCCTTTACCAAAATTGTGCCTGGCTTACAATTTCATTACTTTAAATTCTTGGTTACTTTGAATTCCTATGCTATAAAGCAAGCCATTATAATAGAAGGGGTATCATTAATTTATATACCTAATGAGTCAAAGTTTTTCTTCTACATTATTAATTAGTACGAGTTGTATATTAAAAACTTCATATCCAGCCGTAACGTAAGGTGCGATTGGTAGGTCAGAAATTAATGAAGACACATTTTCGCTAATCAGAATAATGGCTTAATATATTATATTATCGTTCTCAGATAGTACGTAGTACTAAGTTCCTATAGTAACACCAACAATATAATCCGCTTTACATCTGTTGCTCATTACGTATACATTTGTATTTTATGACGATGATTAAGTGTAAACTTCCCTTTAATCTTAGCTAGCAAACATGTTACAAAAATGACTACTAAACGCTTATTTATTTTCTAAATCATTAGCTACTATTTAAAGATTCAGTTTTTATTTTGATAACTGTATCTTCAAGTGATTAGGCGTAACATTATGTATAGCCGCCTCGTGATTTTACTTTTAAATTCGTATATAATACTTCACTTCAAAATTGTAATATTTGGGTTGTAGAGGTTAAAGTTAGCTTTCAGTACAAATTATATCATGAATCGAATTGAAACTCCGTTAATCTCGATCATATCGCTTTCCTCAAAAGATATATTAAAGTTTATGATAATGTTTTATACCTGGAGCTTTATAACTATGTCTTGATTAAGTTTCGTCCTCTTTACGAAAACAGTATTATAGATACGTCCCGATGTATATTTTTCGTCTTTAATGTTCCTCCTCTTTAATAGTCGTTTACTCCGGCGGCGTTCCATTAAAATTTTGATAAAAAGTAGAGGAGGGTCATATTAGCTTATGTACGTGGCTTGGAGATTTTCATCGCTAATTTTAGTCGCCTTAATATAAGTTTTAACCTGGGTGGTGTGAAACATTACGGGGTTGTTAACTGTTTTATCAATTCCTTTAGGGTTAACGATACTTAAGATCTTGTATAGGCTATCCCATTTTAGTAGCTCCTGCTACATAAGGATTTCAGTTCGTAACGGTAAAGTAAACACGTTAATTATTATGAGATCGTTCCTAGTGTTAAGAGAATTCTTAATTTAACGCTGTGTTGATTCCTTTCGTAGTTTCTTTAATTCTTCGCAATAAGTTACAATTTTCTTTTGGGTATTTGATAATGTCAGACATTCACTCGTTAAGTATAGATACGCTCAAAAGATCAACAGTATTATTATCAGACTATCAGGGCTTTCAATATAATTTAGGCCCTTTTCTGCTTTCTAAATACGTACTTCCTAGTCTGTAAAGCTTTTAACCTCTAACGTAATAATATCATACGTTGAGCAAAGGAATTTATATACCCTTTCAATATTTCCAATACTATCATAGGCTTTAAAAAACACCTGTTTATACTAGATTTTCATTATTTTAACTTTTGTTCAAAACTCCGCCGTCGCAAGTTTATTACCGGTATTATAAACAACATCATCAAGTAGTCTCAAATATGTGTCAATCCATATTATCCTCAACGTTTCTCACGAATCTTTTACCAACAAGGATTTCGGAAACGTATCCCCGTAAAAAGAAATTACGGAGTTAATAACGAGAAAAACAAGCTTATTATTCAAGTAAAATACGCTTATGAAAAAATATCGTAATTAAAGTTCTTATCGTCTTTTAATGTGAATTTGAATTTTTAAGGAGCTTGAGAATACGTTTAGCGGTAATAACAGGGATTTTCAATGGCTTCCAGAGCAGATTATTCTATATCTTTATGCCTCACAGACCTTAGTACGTTGTACAACATATGGACAACTGGGTTATTAAAGCGACAGTATAATTGACGTATATTTAACTTCGTCAAATTTAATAGCTTTTCCTCCAGGCTTTAAATATATAACCATTGGTGCCCCTATTTGAAATCGAAGGGAAACCTTTAGCCTTTTCAACCAGCTTATCAGTGTTAACGTCGAATTTAACGTCGAGGGCTTTAATATCCTCTAAATAAAGTAGGAAAACAGAAGGGGATTGGGTATATAAGATGTAATTAACTCAACAACAGTCTGAATTACCGTTGTCCCTAGTAACAATGGTTATTAGCCTAAGGAAAAACCAACTTTAGCCTTACCAAAATTTTAGCGATCTATCTTCGTAATGCCAGTGCTTTTCCTGCATAATGTCACATACTATGAATATCCTGCCATTAAGTACCTTACTCCCTTTATCTCTAGCTTTATGCCTTGGAATATATAATTTAAATAACTATAATAAAGGTTAAAGTTATATAAGAACTTAACGGTATAATTAATGTAAAAGATAAAGGTTATCGCTACCTAAATAGTACAGGAAGGTAAGGTCAGCTGGTTATTAGACCCACTTTAGAAGCAGTGTCTTCATGTTATTTAATTTATTTGAGGGTATATTCGCTATTGATCATTCATTCCGTCTCCAAGTCTACGATGTAATCTAAATAATCTTACCTTAAATTGTTAAGGTACTTGAAATAGTATATTATCTAGTCATTTTTTTATGTTGGGCCGGAGGCTGATAAGTTAACTAATAACCGAATTCGATATAAATACAAT
This sequence comes from Anisogramma anomala, assembly GCA_038502455.1. NCBI lineage: Eukaryota > Fungi > Ascomycota > Sordariomycetes > Diaporthales > Gnomoniaceae > Anisogramma > Anisogramma anomala. The sequence continues at coordinate 3,791,253 of JASMMZ010000006.1, forward strand.
ATCTCTTACTACTATCATGACGATGGTTTTTACGGTTACAAGGTTAGTTTAAATCTTGTCTTCGTTAGCTTCAGTGTGGTATAACTTCCAATTCGAAAGTATTGAGCTAGATTGAAAATTTTAAGGCCTTTCATACTTATAATTGACATAATTTACTATTACGAGGTCTTATTTATTTATATCGCGGAAGTCATTGGCTTGGTAGTATATACTAAACTAATTTGACGTATGTATTAATACGGTTGTAAACGAGGATTTAAATTGAGTAAAAAAAACCCTTACAGGTGGAATTAAGGCATTATAAGGCGTATTCAAGCATACTAACACCTATAACAGCTGGCCGTACCTGTTTTCGAAGTGTGGCTTTGCTAACGTGGGTTTTACTCATTGCTTATTAATAAAATATTAGTTTGTCAAATATATATTTCAAAATATTCATTGATGTTTCCTTCTCTTATTTTTTCACAATTATTGTTGTTTATATAATCATAATATAATCATTATAATATTATGGGAGGTAAATATATTAATCCAAATAAAATGTTATACCCTCTTAAATATATCGAAAGCTTTTTATCTAGGTTAGAAAAGTCAGCTAGTAATCTTGAATGTACCTTATAAAGATTCCGGTAAATAATGAGTGGAAACCAGAAAGAGGAACCTATATTTACTTGCAAATGTTTAGGAAATTTTTCATTTTTGTGTTAAGGAGATCATAGATATTTCTGTAATACTTTTCTATTTTATTTCAAATTTGAACGAAATTTGTAAAAAGATTTTAAGTAATATTAACTATTTTGACTAGTTTGAAGGGAAAATCACAATATTCATCCCAATTATCAATGGTATTTAGTTCCGTTAACTTAATCTTTCAAGCCATCGAGTCGTAATAAAAGGGGTAGTTGCCAATTAACTAGCCTAAGGGTTAAATTTTTGTTGAAGGTCCCAAACAAGAAGATATTATCTAGGCTTGTATATTCAAGTATTATAAAATCTACATGGAGGACTTGATATATATTTAAGTCATAATCAAGCATATCCTTATGAGGATCTCGATTAGGATCGAGAATCCTTTACTAGTTAATACTAGTGTATACTAGTAAATACTAGCTCCTCCGTACGAGTAAATACTAGTCCAGGCAGCATCTCTGTGCTGATTCTCCGTACTAGTTAATACTAGTACTCGTACTAGTAAAACACTAGTGATTGTGGTGATATTTACAACTCCGGTAAATTCCTTATCCTTTGGTATTAAGGTATTTAATACTTAAATTGTGTATCAAATATTAACTGGCCTAGTTTAACCCTGTTCATACTGCCACTAAATTATATTTTATGTGACTGTACGTATTGTATATTTTAATACATCCCCATGAAAGCTAAGATCTACTTCAAAGAAAAGAAAGAAATGTAAAAACAAAGGGTAAAGGGTAAAGTAAAAGAATTGTGGTGCGAAGGAAACAAAATCCGTAAATGAAAAACATAAAAAGAAAATATTAAGTCCGATTTAAACCGATAACCTTTCTAACATCTTCTTTGAGAATATTCCAAGTTTATACCAAAACCACTTCACCATTTCATATCTGTAGTACCATAAGGTATCCTAGAGAACGAAGTTTATCAACTATTAATACAATCTAAACTCAAGTTAACCAATCTAAGCTGTTACATCATTATTTCATATTTTTCTCCTAATAATTGCTTTGTCAACCCACTAGCTAGTTGTTTATTAGTAAAAACCCACTTGATTTGAATTATACCACGTTCCACTTTATCTCTTATAAATTGTTTTTCAAGATGTATATATTAAATGCGTTGGTGATAATCCGGATTTTTAAACAACTTCATAGCTCTTTTATTATTACAGTATATCGTAACGATAATATGAATATGTAGCTCCATAAATCAGTTCCTTATCCAAAAGTCATTCTAAGTAACCCTTATCATTCCTACTCTTTTAATAACTATAGAAAGAAAGACATACTTTAAATCCTCGTTTTAATACCTAATTAACCATGCTATTAACTATTTGAATTATATATTTATAGGAAAACTTTCTAATAACCTTATCTCCCTTTTCGTCCAAATTTCACCAGTTGTTAATTTAAAGTCTTCGTAAATCTTCATGGTAATTTGAGCTAAAGTTTGTAGAGTTTCAATATAAACTTGCTAAAAGTTCTTTACCACTCACTTATAACCCATGGTTCTTCTACTATCTCTAGTATTTAAAAGCCTAACTGACAAATGTAATGTTTTTATATGAAGGATTGTGTCAAAAAGGTAAAATTACTAATATAAGAAATGCGATATCCGGCCTAAGTTGATACATTTCATAGCACAAAGCCCCAATATCTGACTAATACTTTTTAGTCTACAAAACATCAACTTAATTTTAATATGGCATATTATAAACGAGGAATCTGGTTGTAATAGGGATGTAGGCCGGACGTCTACTCAATTCCTCTATTTTTAAATCTAAGACCTTTTGCATATACGTATCTTATACTGAAATAATCGTACGTGCATTCCTATTCTTTAAAATACGTATCCCTAAGAAGTATTTTTCCTATATCAAGTTCTTATAATTAAAATGCTTTCCAATATTCATCTTAAAGGTTTTGATAAAGTTTGTGTCAGGGCCTATTATCATAAAATTGATAACGTGAATACATATAATAAATTGACAAGGATAGTTAATGTATACCACGTTATTAAAGCTTAGTCGTTGAAACTTAAAGGTATCAAATACTTCTCTTAACCTTTTTGACCATTGTTTTAAAGTTTGCTTAAGCCCGTGAAGTAAATCCAGTATCTAAAAGACTTAGTAAATCATAGGATCGAAAACCTACAATATTTTTCATTAGAATACTCCAAGAAGAAGTCTATAATAGTATCTTGAATTTTTATCAACGCTAGTTTTTAAGTTCCCCGTTAACAAAAGTCAAATCGATGTCGATTTGGTCGATATCTTATCAGTAATAAACAAAAAGTATAATAAGGATCCTTTACATGTAAAACTTTTCTGTAATAACAAAGGTTTCAGTAAAATTAACACTATATCTTTGTTTTAAATCCTCTAATTACAATCCTAACCTTATACCTTTCGATCTAATTTTCGTAATTAATCTTAACCTTAATTATTTTATTTATAATCAAAGCGTAATGTATAATATTCCTCTTAATATCATTGAAGACTTTAAAGGATTGCAGACTCCGTATTTCATTATAAAGGGCCTTTTTCTAGTACTTGGCATCTGAGCCTTCCCAATCTTCTTTTATAGTTAGCTGTTTCTCTAATTTGATAACTAAAATTAGAAACTGAATTATGTCTTTATTAATAACAATATCTGCTAATAGACTTACCGACAAGCTATTTACTATTTTTATACTATTTAACGAATATTACTCCTTAGCTTGGAATTCAAAGCTTTCGTTTCAGTGTTATAAGGAATACTAAGCTTAATGTATTTAATATCTTATTCCTTTATAACTTCTTCACGGTGTCCCGTAATCTTTTTTCAAAGACCGACAGACGAAAAACGCTAATGATCTTCCTTGTCGATTTCTCCAGCCGATTTAAAATGTACACCTTAAAGATGTACCAGGGCTTAGTAATTTCAGAAAACTGCCACAAAAAAGATTTCCGCCTTTCCCATTAAATCAATATTTAAACCCTTTGATCTTTTTATAAAAAGTATGTGGACGATAACGGTAAATTTGGAAGTAAAGATAAACTTAGTGTTAGGTCTATAAATACTATATCTCTTCACTTTATTGTAAAGACCATTATGGGGAGTGATGTTCTGGATCTTACTTTTATTATTAACCGTTAAGTTGGCTTTAATAAAGGTTTCTTGAAACAGGTAAGACCATAAGTAATATAGCAATTTTTTCGGTTATTGTCAAGGTCCTTACTTCTTTCAAAATCACTTTGTTGAAGCGTTTGGAAATGTCGCTTTCTTTAGGGGTGTATATTAAAGAAAATTTAAAGTTAAAATCAAAGTCGATAAATACATCCCTAACGAAATGATCAATAAGTTTGTTGCCACCATCAAGGATTAAAAAAAATATATTATATACCATATACGTTTAATTCTTTCGTTTGAAGTACAACCAACGGACTTTGGTCACTCATTCGGGGATATGATAGCTATATTACAGAATCTATCACTATACTTGACATTTATAGCTATTAAGCTACGGCGTTCGCCCCTTAGCCTAGTAGTTAATTTTTAGAAGCTGTTAAGGGTCCAAATAAACCGTTCTTTTTTGGATGTACCGTATTAGTAATTTGGTCGTTAACGGGTGCCATTAGAAAGTTTATAAAAAACACAAAAAAGTTCGAAATGCTCCGTTTCCTGGTCTTTTTTAAGCCGTCCAACAAATTAAGGAATTTCTCTACTAACCTTGGACTAGTATAACTAAACCTGGTAAACCAAAGAGAAATATTGAAATATTTGGTGATAGCTGTAACAAGTTTATTAAAATAAAATTATTACGTAGCCTAGATAATAATATAATCGCTAGTTATAGTAGCAATATTTCCTCGAATTTGAAGCCCACTAAAAATAAGTTTCTTACTTTAATGCTCAGGCTGTGAAGCTCTAACAGGCTAATTAGTTTTATAATGAACTTGCGGCAATAAAAACAATTGAAAAAATTCAGGGTGTTATAATCTTAACCTTTTTGAAACTTAATCAATATCTAAACTATTCTTTTATCAGTAAACTAAAAAACACCCATCATAGTTTCTAATCTGAAGTAGTTTTCGCCTTGTATCTCAAAATATAAAAACGATTTCTCGTTGTTGAAAATAGAGCAAAATAATCTTAAATTAACTCTAATATATTTTCGAAACTGGAGTCATCAATTGCAAAATAATGTTGTAGTGTAAAAGAAAAAAGAAGAAACTCAAAACTTAACTTTAAAAGTGGAGCCTGTACTACGGCAATATCCGCATCCGGTACGTCCTCTAAATGGTCGTTTTTGCGCTTTGATGTTAAAAGTAAAACCCTTAACGTTAAAAGTGGAGACTTTAACATTAAAAGTAAGTACCTTAAAGCAGGTACAACCATATAATATATGGTCTCTAATTAGCAAAAATTATCTAGTATAGGATCCTGTATGGAGTCTTACGTGATATACTACGTAATTGATTATAGTAGTACTATAAAGTTATAATACTATAAATGGCGAAAGTTTTTTACTTTACCATTATGAATGGCAACAACAGCTGCTTTTTTCATCCTTATTGATAATGTACAAATATTAAAATGCCGGGAATTTCAATGTCATACCTTACAAGCCTTTGTCGAATAGCCCTTATAAGAGCCTGTAAGGTAATTCTTTTTTTAATTTAACTCATTATTCTGGTTACGGTTAATAGGTAGCTTATTCTTCGGTCTTTTTAAAAGGATGGAATTTAACATTTCTTTTCCTCATTAACGCTGGGTTTTGTCATGAAAGTCTAATTATAATTGACTTAATAATGAAGTAACGTATTTCATTTATTTATTTCACATGCAGATTATTCATACTAGAAACTCAGGCTTAGTAATAGTCGGCAATCGTACGAAATACTCAATATTTTCCACCTGACAACCTTAATAAATTAATCTCCTTCTAGTATTTTCGAATGCTTCAACAAAAAGCTTTAAAGCTAAATGATATGGAGGGTGAAGGAATATAATTTTCTTAACAGGCTTTTGATAGTGGATTGGTCTAGTGCCTTAATATATGACAATCAGCTTTAATAAGGCCTTATATGGGTCCTTAATATCTACGATAACAGTTAAAAGGTTTAAAGTAATAGAATAAATAATTATTCGGCAATCCCGAATTAGGGTACATATAGTTTTTAAAGTCTTTGTAAACCTGTAGTCAATAGGCGTAAATAAGTAAATGTAATTCTTTTCCGTAAAAACTATATTTATCTTCATCTTAAATATACCTTTTAAGATCTCAAAACAGTTATTGTAAACAGTATAGCCTTTAATAGCTGTTCACTAAACGTCAATATTAATAAAGGTCAATTTTTTCCAGTATTTTAGTAATTATAACTTAAGTTTTATAAGTTATTTCCTTTTTTCAACGTTAAAAAGGGGTTTTTCGATATTTCTTTCTTCCTCCTTCACTAGCGTAATAATACCGATCTATTTGAGTTGTTCCGTTTCCTGTGGCTTTTTTTTTTGAGTTTATTTAATAGTCTTTCGTACAAGTTCATACCTAACTTGATCCTTACTAATTCTGGAAAACTAATGGATCTAACTCAAGATTCTACTTCCTCATTTTCAAAATCATTAATATTAATATCTTGAATTTCTTACTTGACCTTAGCCTTACAGGTATTGAGAGATACTTTTCTTCCTTTTTTTAATAAATATTCAGCGTATAAAGCCCCTGAAATAATGGGAGTAGCCCTAAAGCGTAAGAATCTAAGGGATAGGGATTCAGCTAGAGTAAAAGAACCTATAAGCCTTAAGGGACCGGAAGCAATAAAAGTCCTCTGTAAAGAAGGACCATTATCACTGTTACTACCATAAGACTTCTCTAATGGTGAAAATAAGCCACGTTTTGGAAATACTGAAGAGGTATCCTCAAAGGTATTGGATAGTCTAAAAGAAGTGGATATTTTGGTCTATATTAAAGGAAGAAACTAATTGAAAAAGCAGTAGTATACAATCGTACGAATAATACGTTAAATGTACTATATAAAAAAATATTAGTAGGCTGGTAAACTTAAATATTATACAATTTACATAGAGAACTTGATATATATTCAAATTATAATCAAGCATATCCTTATAAGGATCTTGATCAGGATCAACACTCCATTACTAATAAATACTAGTTCTTCCATACTATTAAATACTAGCTCAGATAGAATCTCCGTACCTGATTCTACGTACTAGTCAATACTAGTACTCGCACTAGTAAAACACTAATGCTGGTGATGATATCTACAACTTCAGTGAATTTCTTATCCTTTGGTGTTGAGGTATTTAGTACTTGAAGTTTATACCAAGTACTGACTGGCCCTATTTGACTCTGTTGGCCCTGCTGTTGAGTTGTGTACTGTGTGACTGTGCCTATTATATATTTCAACAAGTTCTATTGTAATATTTGTAGTAATCCCACACGTATACATTTACCTGTCGTGAGAAGCTTTGTTTTAAAGGATTTGGAGATTTTAAAGAAAAAGTTAGAGGGTAATGGGGAATTATCCGTAAGAGAGACTCTAAGAGACTTAATGATCTTGCTTAATTGACTGATTTATAACGCCGACATTAATACATTTTATCGTATTCGCGGCCGTTGTTTTGCGCGATTTACCGCTACTAAGAGCTTACTTTGCGCTGTCACGTAAAGTTGATAAGCTGATGAACAGATTAAAAAGTTTCTTATCTTTACCGTATTAAAAAGTTTAATTTAACAAAGGGTTGAAACGAGGTCCCCTAAAACGCTTATAAAGGCGTTAAGTATCTTTAACTCTCTTTTCCTTAAGAGGTGGGTTTTAAAGGTATTCCTTAAATTTAACTAACTTAAAGAGGTTTTTTTCCAGTTGAGTAAAGTTTTTTTCTGATATTGTTAGTAGGCCTTGCCCTTCAATAGGCCTTTAGATGTTGCAATGTTATCGATTCGATTGATCGAAGTAACAGTAGTATTGTGTGATCAAGTGGTGGGTATATTTTTTAGGCTTTTCAGACCGCTAGCCGGTCTGCGCAGTAATTTGTATAGCTAATTACTTGGCCCATACCCTAGTGTGAAGTAGGCGCCTTCTGTACTTGCTTAGTAGCCAATACAGTAGACTCGCACAAAATAATACACTAAACTTTCAGTTAGTATAGTTAACTTCACTTTAAGTAAAGTTGACCTATTGCACTACAAATACTACTATTTCAACACTGGCGGCTTTTTAGTTTTTACGCGTACGCTAGTGTAGTTAACCAATCTTTTTTGGTAAACGCTAAATTGCGACTTCGTTAACTGGCCTAACACTTGTTAATTTTCATTTACATCTGTCTTAAATTACGTTTAATTGTATTTAAATTGACCTTGAATGCCGTTAGTTGCCCTTTGATTCCGAGTTTTGACTTTATCTATTCTTATGAAAATAATTCCGTACAAACATATAGAATCTTGTATTTTAACCATGCCAATTAAATAAGTTAACATCATTAATCCCCTAACAGTTTTTCAGTTTTTCAATACATTTCTAACCGTCGTTATGATATAAGCTTACCGGGAGGCCTATAAATGTAGCCTTCGATGCGTATAGTTGGCCTATTATTGTTTACGAACCTTGTAAGGGCCATATTCAGAGATGCTTTCATTATTATATGAGTATGATTATTTTTTCCATTCATATATGGGAATTACTTAATTTACCTCTTTTTACAGGCTTTGCGGAGTGATATTACGTAAATTATTAGACGTTTTTCGCTTATGGTTCTGAGTTTCGAAAAGTATTCGAATGTGCTTTTCGAATCGGAATAAATTATTACCTGTACTTAAAGAATTTTTAACTACCTTGTAATAACAATGAAGGTTTTAAATAATAACATGCCTATATCGAAGCTTATCATTATACCGTAGATATTTAAAGTTAGTACGCTTCGTATAATCTTTTTGTATTTAACAGAGGTTTAGTAAATAAGGTTACCGATAATATTAAACTGGGTTTTCCGCTTATTTTTATTGATGGGGGTTATTACAAAGCCGATTTGTAAAGATAGGTTGGTGTTATTTATGAAATATTTATTCGTAACGATTATTAACGTTGCCCTCGATAGGTCGATTAACATTATATCAATTCCTCGGTTCATATTTTACATTTACCACTTAATCTTTTTTTTTATAACCTGTTAAAATCGTTATTCATTAGGCTTTATACTTATTTCGTGATAAAGATGTTGTAAAAGGCCTTTAGTTGGTATAGAATAGTAATATAGCTATTATGAGTACGCTATCTTAAGTAACATTGGGCCTTAATTAATTAGTCTTATCTATTATAACAAAATCCGTATCTTAACCCTTTTAGCGCAAACTTAATTCGGTATTAATACCAAGTATATGTATTAATTATCCGTTAAAGTTAAGTTGATTACCTTTTACTAACGTTGTGACTGGCTTTTAACTTGAAAACTTAGAACTCTTAATCGTCTGATATTCCGATATCATAAAGCTTGTCGTTTTAACGAAAAGGGTATCGTTGGTTTTTGTACCCATTTGGCCGAGGTTCCTTTTTTACGTTATTAGCTAATACAAATCGTATGATAAAGATTTTATACCTAGTTTTAATTTGAAATATGATTAATAGATTAGGAACCAGTGGACGTTTACTTTAGCTAATCTATAAATTTTTTCAACATATCACATTAACGTTTTTATGGGGTAGATAGACCGTAATTCCTATGGAAATTCCAATAGTACGATCTATTGTAGGTTGGTCGCTGATTGCGTAGGAGCTTACGTTATATCTAGACTATTAGGCGTAAATATGTCTTTAGTTTTGGCTAACAAACTTACTATTAAGGCGACTACTAAACGTTGATTAATTTTATAAATTGATTGCTATTACATAAAGATCCAGTTTTTACTTTTATCGCTGTATTTTAAGCGATTAAACTTTATTTTTTTTTCAGCCGCCCTATAGTCTTGCCCCTAACCTCGTAAAAAAACCTTCAACTTCAACATCGTGTCGTTTTGTGTAACTTTCTGGTTTAAGAAGTTAAAATCGGCTTTCGGTATAAATTATACAGCTCCTCGAGTTATCAATCCGTTAATTTTGACCGTATCGCTTTCCTTAAAAGGTTTACTAAAATTCTTGATTATTCCTTACGCTCGGAGATTTAGTGCTAAAGCCTTGTAATCCTTTCCTTTCATATTTATCTAAATAGTATTGTAGATATGACTTAGTATATATTCCTCCTCTTAAATATTCGTCTTCTTTGGGGGTTATCTGCGTCGGCAGCGTTTTTTCGGCTTGTTAATAACGGATAGAAAAGGTTCGTATTAGCTTAGTCATTTGGATTAAGGATCTTTCTCATTAGGAACCCAGATATAGGGTTTAACTTATGTGGTACGAAAAGATATAGGACCGTTAGTAATTTTAATTACAACTTTAAAGTTGGCGATACTTAAAGTTTTATATAGGCCTTTCTATTGGCCTGAATCCCACTATATGAAAACTTTACTTTACAACAGCAAAGTAAGTACATCGATTGTTATAGAGCCGTTTCTGTTATTAACATCATCGTTGACCTAACGACTTGCTGATTCCTTTCGTAATTTCTTGAAAGCTTTTCCGTAAGTTATAGCTCGTTTTTAGGTACTTGCTAATAGCGGAGATTTACTCATTTAGCATCGGTACATTTTAAAGACTAATAGTGTTAGCATTAGGCTATTAAGACCTATATTATCATTCAAGCCATTTATCGTTATCCATAGTCATGCCTCAGGATCCGTAAAGCTTTTAATATCTAATGTAAGGATATTATACGCTTGGAGAAGTAGTGCATATACAATTTTAATCTTTTCAATACTTTAGTAAGTTCTTATAGGCACTTATTTACACTAGATACCCATTATTTTAACATTTTCCTGGAATTCCGCCGCCGAAAAGTTGGTGCTAGTATTGTGAATAACGATGTTATATGGGCCTAAGTATGTGTTAATCCGTAATATCCTTATTTCTTTTCACGTATCTTTTGCCAAAATGAATTTCAGAAATTCAACTTCGTAAAAAAAGGTTGCGAAGTTAACGATATGAGGAATATGCTTCTTATTCAAGTAAAATATATTAATAAAGACTTCATAATTAAAGTTTTCGTCGTTTTAAAATGTAAAATTAAATCTCCAGGGGACTTGAATATATGTTTGGCAGTGGTAACAGAGCTTTTTAATAGATTTTAGGGTAAAATATTCCATATCTTCATGTCTTATAGAATTTGGAACTTTGTATGGCCTGCTAACATCTGGGTGGTTAAAACTTTGTTGTAATTGACGTATCTCTGGTTTCGTCAGATTAAACACCACTAATTGAAGGCCTCAAAAATGAAACTGTAGGTGCCTTTACTTAAAAGCGAAGGAAAACCAGTAGTCGTTTTTAACCAGCTCATCAGCATTAATATTAACGTTAACGCTAAAGGTATTTATATTCTTTAAGTAATGAAGGACAGGGTTAGGGACTTCATTATATGAAAATTAATCGACCTAATAATAATTAAAAGTATTGTTATCCCTAGTAAAGACAGTTATTAACCTCATTTGAATATAACTTCATCTTTATAAATATCTTAACAATTAATTCAAGTTGCCGTAGTTCTTTCCTTTCGTAGTACCACGTACTGTAAATAGCCTTTGATAAAGGACTTTATTGCCTTTGTATCAGGTATAATACATTAAAATATATGGTTTGCATAAAGATTGCGAAGGTTCAACGTATATAAGGGGTTAGGAGCTTAATTAAGGTAAATGTAAGGGTTTTCACCACCTACATGGTATAGGAAGACGTAGTCGGCTAATTATTGGGCCGCGTCGGCAATAGTATTCTTATATCATTTAATTTTCTTAGGGGTATTGTCGCCGTTGATTAGCTTGTCGCTCTTGAAGTTTGCGATCGAATTTAAGTATTCATATTTAAAAGTGATAGGGTATTGGATATAATACATTACCTTTTCGTTGTTTCACTCCACAAGGGGGTAACGACTTGACTAATAACTATACTTGCTACAAGTTCAATATCTTTTGCTATTATTAAGACTATAGTGATTGCAAGTAATAAGTTCTTTGAATCTTGGCCTTATTAACGCCAACATAACTTCTACCTTTAGTTTGTGGTTGATAGGACAAACTCTAAGTGTCAAAGGAGCCCATAACTGTACTTATAATCGGCGTAATTAACTACCGTAATGTTTTTTTATTTAAGTTAGGGAAGTTATCGTTTGAAATGTATATACCAAGCTAGTTTGGTGTACACATTATTATAACTGCAAACCAAGAGCGTAACTAGGTAGAAAAGCCTTCGCAGGTGGTATCTAGGCATTGTGAAGCGTATTAAAACTCGCTAACACCCGTAATAGCTACCCATACCTACTCGTGAAATATGGCTTCTATAACATAGGCTTTCTCCATTGCTTGCTGGTATAATATCAATTAATTAAGCATCTGATTAAGCACATTCATTTGTATTTCCTCCTTTTTCTTTTTCACCATTATTGTAGTTCACCGTGTAATATCCTAGTTTGTGTAATATTAAGTAAAGTAAACGTCGTATTCGAAGTATATTTTTATACTATCATAAAATTTCCGAAGGATGGTTATTCGGATTAAAAAGGTTAGGTAATAGTCTTTAATATGCCTTGTAAGGATTCCGGGAAATAGTAAGTAAAAACTAAAAGAAGGAACCTTCATTTACTTAAAAATGTTTAAAGGGGGTGTTATCTTCGTTCTTATGAGGCTATAAGGCTTCCCTTTATACTTTTCTACGTCGTTTAAAATATTAGCAAAGTCCGTAAAAAGTTTGTAGTTAATATTAACCATTTTAATAGGTTTTGGTAACAGGTTGCGATAGTTATCCCAGTTTTTATTGGTAAAGTTTCCTAACAGTTTAAGCTTTATAACCGTAAAGGCATGATATTAAGGGTAATTGCCAGTTGTTTGGCTCAAGGGGTAAAGTTCTTTGGTAAAACTTGTAATAGGCTCGTACATATAGCTAAACCTGACGTAGAAAGGTTTTTAGTGGACTTGGCGATTAAAGTTCTGTGAAGCAATAGGGGATTAAAGTCTTTAAAAGACTTAAAGATTTTGTTTAATTAACTGGTGTAAAGCGCCGACATTAATCCCTTTGTCCGCATTGGCAGCCGTTACTTTACGTGCTTTTCCGCTTTTAAGGGCGTATTCCGCATTATAACGTGGAGGGGTTGGATTATCAAATGAATTAATAGGTTTCTCATCGCTAGCACGTAAAAAGGCTTATCTTTGTTAAGGGTAAAGCGGTTGCTCCATAAATCGCGTATAAAGGAATTAATACTTTTTAATACACTTTCCTTTAAGGCGAGGATCTTATAGGTATTCCTTAAGTTTAGTTAGTTTCAAGAGGGGTTTCTCTAACCTATTTGAGCTCTTTTTTTTATACGTATATCCCTCGTCATTTAATTTTATCTTTTATTTTGTATTCTACAGTCTTTTAAACTGTTTTCTACATATTAATTATCTAGTAGTTAAAGAACTCTCGATATTTACTAAAAGAGCGTCCAGAATCTTTACCGTCGTTACATTTAACCATTTAATAGCTGATAAAGTTAACCAGGTGTTTTTTCGTTAAGCCTTCGTCGACATCTTAGACCTACAAGTTTTTATTGTATTACTTGGAAAATTCAGATCTGAAAACTTCGATCGCTTTTAACAAGTTTTGGAAAGGTGTTATCTTAGGGTTTTAAGTTGCGTAGGACTTGTTAACGTAGCTTGAAATGAACTTGGCGATTTCGGAGGTAGAGGCTTGGTGTTTTAGCATAAAGTCGCGTGAGAACTTGGCGATTTGGTATAGAGTCGCGTGACGTAGCTTTCTTAGTGCGACTTGGCGATTCTTGGTGTTTTCGCTTATGGTAGCGATCTTAGCGATTAAATTGGTGTAAAGGAAGTGGAAATGGTAAAGTATGGGAAAAGGTTAAGTTTAAAGAGTAAGGTCGAAGGTTATTAATTATTATTGGTAAAGGGCGAAAGTTGAAATTTATAAGCCGTGAGACTTAGTAGTTTTTCTTACAATTATAACACACGTAGTTGTATTAACTTAGCTGTTTGCCAACTTACCTAACTTTAAAACTTCAAGCAATTAATTTTAATATGTTCAAAAAGGATCTTTGATAAAGATTTTTTGATATTTTCAATAACAATACCATCGCTACCTTTAAGTTGCCGTAAAAAACGCCGCAACCTAAAATTATTCTTTCATTACTYCCGTAAAAACCGCCGCAGTTTGTAAAGGCTTTTCGCCAAAATCTTTCCTTTACCCTAACCGCCGTTTAACGTAAAGCGTAACCAGAAAGCATCCTTTTCCTCTACTTATCTAATCTGTGATTAAGACAATAAGCACTAATCAGTATTGGTAAGTCTTGCCTATCAATAAGCTTTTGGACGTTGCAACTTTATCGATTCTATTGGTCGAAGTAATAGTAGTATTTTGTGGTCAAGTGGTAGATGTATTATTCTAGGTTTGGCAGACCACTATCCGGTCTGTACAGTAATTTGTATGGCTAATTTCTTGGCCTGTGCCCTAGTGTGAAGTGGGCGCATACTGTACTTTACTTTCAGTCAATATAGTAGGCCCAAACAAAACAATACACTAAACTTGCAGTTAATATAGTTAACTTTACTGTAAGTAAAGTTGACCTACTGCACTTCAATTACTACTATTCCAATAATGCAAGATAAAGTAAATTTGTTCTCTAATGAGTTGATCAAGTAAAAAGTCATTTTAAAAACTAAAGTATCCAATGCATCATTTTATTTAAATTACGGTATATTACCCTATTCAAATGTTTGGTACATTTTTTTTGATATTTGTTTTCAGTTAACCTATTTTAATATATGTATTTTAGCAGCTTCATATAATTAAGTATATGTTACTTAACAACTTTCGTTCAATAACTTGGGTAATGAATTACAATTTGAAGAATAACAAACATATTCATAATTGAAGTTCAATATTCAAAAGTACTATTTTTTTAAATCATCGCAATTAATAAGTGGTTTATTTCAATATTTATATGATTAGAAATAGTATAAACAAAACGATTATAATGTCAAATGAATTTATAAATCAGGTTTTGAAACAATACAAAATATGAATATAATCAAATATGCAGTAATTTCTAATGAAGAATCAACACAGTTCTAATATTCGGGCGCATATTCAAAACTCATTAAGAAATGAAATTAATAATCCAAGGTTTTAAATAGAAACACTGATGAAATTATGGGTAAAAAAAATATTGATTAAGAATCATTCCATTGACGATGTTATACATGTATCATCATAGTGTAATTATTAGTAAGTATAAAAACTAAAGTAAAAACAAGTAATTTCTCTTCGTAAAACATTAAGCAAAGAAGTTTGGTTCATATGTAAGGGTAAAACTAGTGGTAATACATATGGGATTTTAGAGGTTAAATGAAAATTCCTCGAAATATAAGTTAACAATAACAATGAAAAAATATTCATATTAATTTATAACAACTTTCTAATAAAAGCTAAAAATTAATTCATAGAAAATATTATAACCCATTCAAATTAACATAAAGTATATAGTAATAACAGTTACGCTAAAAATCATTATATTAATTTATTGTTGCAATAGCAGTCAAATGCAGTACAGTCAAGTCAACTTTACTTGCAGTAAAGTTGATTGTAATGACTGCAAAATTGGCTACAGTTTGTAGAACTGCCTAGCAAGTGCAGTGAAGTAGGTGACCACTTCAAAGTGGGGAACAATCCAAAGCGTTTAGCCATACAAATTAGTGTGTAGACTGGCTAGCGGTCTTCCAAACTTAGAACTTACACAGAAATGAAAAATATCAACTCAATACCAGTTACTTCGACTACAGTTATTCTAATCAACTACGTTGCAACTATAAAGATCTACCAATACTAATGAATGCTTATTAGATTAAGAACAAATTGGCTAAGTAGAAGAAAAAGCTACTTTCTAGTTACGCTTTGTGAAAGACCAAAGTAGAGGAAAGATTATTGCGAAGAGCCAATACCAGTGATAACTTTAATTCTTTCCCTAATTTAAAGATATAAAAGTTCCTTACAATTAGTATATCACCCTTTCACCTCGACGCGTTTTTATAGTAGATACGGATTATAGGACAATGATTACGTTTGTTTAAATGTAGGGATGAAAGTAAAAGTTTAACAGTAAAACGTATAATTTCCTTGAAGTTAAGTTACGCTGATTCTTTAACATTTTCCGCCAAATAAAAGTTCAATTGCCAGGTTTTTACTCGCTATTCCCTAGTATCTTTACCAGTTAAGCTTAGGATTACTACCTGCGATACCTAACAAATTTTTTCTCCTTTCGCCAAATCTATAATAGTCTGAAAACCTATTTCGAATACGATATCAATATTACATAATATCACACCGACTGAAATATTATTATGTAGTTCTATATATTAAATTATAAAAAAGTCGGAAAGAAAGATAGACCTCCTTAACTAGATATTTTATAAGTTATTACTTTACTAATAAGCAATGGGAAATATAGAAGCTAGCCAAAATACCCTATATTAATAGGTCCGAAAATCAGTTACGGGCTACAAAAAGTTTAAATACACCCTTTAATACACTAATACCACTTGTAAAGGGTTCTTTAGCCAACTACGTTTTTCGTTGGCGACTGTAACTGCTCTAATTTCCGGCTCGATTACTATTTACTCTTAAGCTCCAGGATTTAATAACGAAGCAAAAGACTCTTCTAATTCGTACTACATTAATCGACGGTACAGAAGACCCAGTTAGTATGGTTAACGAAAGGTTTGGATCTTTACTTACGAAACAAAGTATTTCTTTTCCTTGAGGTCTTTAAACCGGTTAAGCAAATTTACATGAAACGTTAACATATGTTGGATTTACGGAAAATAAGGCTGTTAATCAATACGCTATACTACCGCCAAACGTAAAGTAAAACAAGTAATATATTATACGCAATTCCCTTTTACTGTTAACTAGGATTATATTAAACAAGTTATACAATTTAACGAATGTAAAGATTAAAAGGAGGAAAATAAATTAAAGGCTATCGGTTGATACGAAGATATTAACACTAATACTAACCCGAAAACAACGTAATAACTAGCCGACCACGCCTTTTTTATACCTTTTTACAAGTAAAGACCCCTACCACCGCCACAACAATAAAAACCTTGATCCTATATACCTCTTTACTATTCGAAACCATTATGCGAAACAAGACTTTTAAGGAATTATGCCGGATATGGGAGCGATACGGTACTTAATAGGAGATTATTCGTAATAAATCGCATTACAAAGTAATACTAATATTGTTATAAAACTTGACAATGCGGATGCTAGTAAAGTTAAGGTTGGCTTTAACCTTGGAAAAAAATTGTTTTTATTAGGATTGACGACGGTTAAGACTATTATTAGCCGTATTATTTTCCACATTTTGAAATCCCTTATCCCTTTTATCTTCTACTTAAAAACATAATTGACCTCAACGTTAACTTTAATGTTTAAACTAACGAATTAATATAAATCAAAGCCGTTAAGAGGTTTTTACTTATATTTAAGTAGGAGTATTTATATTTCTATCTTTAAAAGCCAAAGGTAATAGTATGAAACCTAACGAAGGCGGAACTTCGCCAATTATATTGTTGGTTTATTCACTTGGTAATCAATAGGCTTTACAAAGTTTTAAAGACAGTTAATTACGAAAACGTGGACTTGCTAGCTTTAAAGGTAGTTAAACGACTTTACCACTATTATCAAATTTTCTTTCAAACCCTTTTAATATTTAAGTTTACGTTAACATAAAACCAAAACCTTAACTCGAAAGTCTTCATAAACGTATTTTACCTAGACAATAAGTTAGTATTACACGTTATAAACTTCTCTACAGCTTCTTACGACGCCAAGTTCCTTAAGATTATTATAACAAAATAATTATAAAAGGCATTACGTACTTTGTAAATTAACACGTACCTTGGCTTACTACACGTACTAGTTTACTATACCGATACAAAATTTACTACGATAAAGTTTCAAATCAATATAAAATTAATAAAAATTCAGTACAAATAGGTTTTTACTAAAGCCTATTAGGGTATTAGCAAAGTCGAAAGGGTACACGCCTTTCTACGAAGGGCCTAATATATTTTTATACTGGAAATCAAAAGCTTTATAAGCCGGGAAACACGACTTTAAATAACGGTAAAAAGTTTTAACGATATTATTAGCTATAATGGACTTATATTAACTTTACCAATATTTAGGGCTTACCCACGTATAATTACTAAGTCGCTATCTTCATTAAATACCTAAAAACGTATAATATCATATAGTAAAGCTTTAAAAAAGCTAAAAAAGGAATCGATACGCTACTAGGTCAATAATAAGTTTAATATCAAGAACGGGCCTTTAATAACAAACGTATTATCACTCTCCCTTTAAAGTAAAATCCATACGTAACGCGAGCCAAATAATTAGGATAAGTTGTACAAAATCTTAATTATAACTAACCTAAACGTAGTAGTTAAAACTGCTAACTTCCCCGTAACTTTCCTAGCTATATAGGTTAAGCCGTACCAAAAATCCCTTAAGTGCCCTAAGTATAATAAAAATCTTAACGTCGATAACCTCCAAGCCCAACAAATGAATTAACATAACCCTCCAAAACCGACTATATTATGAGGAGTTATACAATCTATGCCGTTCACGAAATTGAAAAGCCAAAACGTTACTATTTTTAAGTCGAAAATAATTTACGACGTTAAAGGTGATCTCTTAAGGATATGGTAATAAAGGTAAGGGCAAAATCCATACCTAATCACCTACAATTCAAAAAGTTAACTAGCATTTGATCGTCGACATTATTATCAATTTGACTACTAGCGTAACAGTTCAATTTACAATTCATAGCCGGGACATTACGTAAACATATATGTTGTCTGCCACCAATTTTAAGCGGATTGTACTGCTAAAGTAACCAAAAAAAACTAAAGGATAAGTTTCCAACTAATACGGTAATATGTTATATCAAACCTTCATATAAACTAGCCAAAACAAACGTATACTGGGTTTTAACGTACTAGGCGTATTTTAAAAACAGGTTTGATATAAAGACTTTAACTTTTGACCCGTTTTTATTAATTACAAAAGTCAAGAACTTTAGTATCGTAGGTATATAAACAAACGATACCCTTTTTTGTAATGATCACACTAAATACCCGTGAGTATATAGAAGGTGTCAGAGGGTTTATTTTATCAAGAAGGTAGCAGAGGTGCTGAGTGAACAATATCGCAACCGTGCAAGTAATAATCAAAAGCCGTGAGGCTATTCAGAATATACTGAAACTGAATACTTAGCTTGACAACTGAAGAGCTATGAAGGAAATACTATCTATGTGGTGCTGACCGTGTCCTTATATCCTTAATCCTTCATACGCCTTCAGTGTTGGATCATGTTGGATCGAAACATGATCCCAATGATCCTGGATCTGTTGGATCGAAACATGATTTCAATGATCCTTAGTGCGTAACCCTAGCCCTAAGGTTGCTGACATAAGAGATATCCCCACCTGATGTGTTGGACATCAGGTTCTTAGTGGCTTAGCCCCATACTGGCCTGTTTTCTGACCCTCTGATGTTCTTGGGTCATAACATTTTTCTCGTCGATACTAGGTTTGTAGCGGCGAAATAACGTGCTATTAAAAAGGTAGGTCTTTAAAAGTATAAGTTAATGAAAACGTTCGCCGAAAGCATATAACTTAACTTGAACGGATCGTCACTCCGCATTTATAGTATTAAGGTTAAAAACGGCATTTACATTAGCCTATGCTAAAGGGGGTAAACCACAAGCCTGACGATTATCGACAAGACCGACGAGGTAAGATTACAGAGATATTTAAAGTAAAGGGCTCGTGCGGCCTACATTACCACGTTATATTAACCGAAAGCATCGTATAACCTTTCTATTATAATACAAATACAAAACCTATAAAACGAAGACTTTGATAAATTAAATAATCAAATTAAATAGCAAATAAACTAGATAAAAAGAGGACTTAATATAGTCTTTGTAAATCTAACGAAGATGAAGCTAATAATCTTTACAAACGAGTTATTTGCCAATAATATCAACCTTATATCGTATTTCAGCTTTTTGATGATACTCGTTACTAAGGATAAATTGAAAGGGTAATTTATGATTACAGAAAACCTTATACACTAACTATTTATTAAATGTAAATGAGTAACCCGAAGTATATTAACCTCGAAAGTTTACGGCATAAGAAAAGGCTTAAATATTGGTATCATAGCTAACGGCATATCAAAGATTATCATTAAATAACTAAAACTGCCACCGATACCTATAGTAGTATCTACCGACTCTCGGAACCTTTACGATTACTTCTCAAAACTAGGCACGACTAATAAAAAATACCTAATAATAGACGTAACAACGTTAAAAAAAGGCATAGGAAGCCCGGGAAATCGATAAATTCCGGTAAATTAACGGTAAAGATAATCCTATAGATACTATAACTAAGGCTACCCTTAATAGCGCCTTGGAAAGGTTTGTAGATAACAATACACTAACTATACGAATCGAGGGATACGTGAACCGTTCGACACGTGATATGGAGGAACAAGGTTGCCCTGGCAAACTGGAAGACCGCCAGGACAATGGTAGCGATAGTAGTAGTTTGAACTACTGGCAAAAGGTATGCAAGTAATAACGTACCTAATTTGTATAAGTCTGTGGCAAAGAATCTGTACACGGGAATCAAGGGACGGACGCCTCGGAGGGGTAAAGTAAAAGGGCTAAAAAGGACTGTAATTAAAGTTGATTTCAGTACAAATTGATCGGAATTAATAGGGGTCTGGCTTGTAGATTAAGGAGAGATTTCAAAGGTTGCCACCAATTGATGACAAGCTACGCTAACGTGCAGACACAAAATAAAAAGCCGCCAGTATTGGAATAGCAGTCAAATACAGTACAACCAAGTTAACTTTACTTACAGTAAAGTTGATTGTATTAACTACAAAATTGGCTGCAGTTTGTAGGACTACACAGCAAGTGCAGTGCAGTAAGTGCACACTTCAAAGTGGGGCACAGGCCAGAGCGTTTAGCTATACAAATTAGTGTGCAGACCGGCTAACGGTCTGCCAAACTTAGAACTTACACAGAAATGAACAATATCAACGCAATACCAGTTACTTTGACCACAGTGATTCGAATCGACTACGTTACAACGATAAAAGCCTACCAACGTTTATTATATAAGAAAATAAAATAAAAAGGACATTATATAAGTTATGTAGAGGAACATATGTGTTTTTCAAGGTAATAATACTGTAAACAGGTTCATAATTTAGGCGCGTTCTTATGTTTTACTTGCGTTGATAATAATTAGGTTGAAGGAAAGTCGAATATGGTTACATAAGTAGGTATGTTAGGTTGAGAAACTCGATTACCCGAAGTAGCGAGGTTATCCTTACCATATTCCAAAACAATGGTAATTATGTGTGTTGTGAATCAGATGTATAAGGATACAGTAAAAAACTTAAGCATTACTGCCAAGGTATGTGGTGTCGGGAGGAAGGAAGAAGAATGTACCTACTGTTGGGGTATGAACAGTGACAGCCCTGAGTTACTGAGGCCCCCGAGGCCCTAAGGCCCTGAGCCCTTGTCTTGTGCTGTATAGTAGGTATCCCGAACTCCGTACCTGGCTAAGCTGATACGGCTTATGCTCTCGCGAGATCGAGTTACTCTGCCTCCAGTGCTCACAGCGCTGACTGCCAGCCAACCTGCTCCGTTGTTCTACTTTGGCCCCTCGTGAGACCATGGCGCTCGGCTCATGGACCATGATGGACCATGATGGACCATGACCCGCGTTGGTTACAGTGCAGAGTCGACCATGCGGTGCTGGGCTGGACTCCTCCCCCCGACGAATACCGCGCATGCACATCGCCATGCGATGCGATATGACGTGCGCGCGCGCCCGACACGAGGCCACTGTAACGTCCCTGAGTCGTCCGAATCAGGAGGTGACCTTCGCCCCCGGTGGTACAGTGGGGTTCTGGTACTAGTCTGGTCCATCTACACCGGATGGCAGTCCCAAGAGGCTTTGCCGAGGGTGGCTCGTCAGCTGGCACTGCCGCCAGGACATCGGCGGCGGTCTGGGCAGCACTAGCGGTTGTTGTAGGTGGTCGCTGCTGAGGCCAACTGCGATGGCGCTCAACAAACACGATTTCTTGGCCGCCAGCGGTAGTCGTCTCTCGGCAAATGGCCATTCACTCAATCCGTGTCACCATGTCGCCATGTCGCCATGTCGCCATGTCGTCAGTAGACTACGTACAACTGCGGCCTTCAATGCTTGGCACCCCAGGAGACGGCAACATGCAGGCGGTGCTGCGCCCGGCTCGGCCCTGCTCTAGCGAGTGGAGGCCTGCTGGGAAGGGAGTCCTGTCCGTCCAATCCCTCCCCGAGAGGCAAACGACGTATCGCTTGGGAATGGCGGGCCTGTGGAGGTTCCAGTGGGTGATTCGGCGGTCTGACGCGGTCCAGCGATTACTCGAACGGACTTTGTGGCGATGGCTTCAGCCCCCTGCCGCAGCAAAAGCTGTCCAGCTTGCAGAAGCAGCTGTGGTATCTTCAAGGACGGAGGCCAGTTGCATTGCGTGTGTATTGTATGTAAGAGGAAATCGCAGGTGGTAGGAAGGAGTTGTCCGTGGTTGGTGTTTGGAAGGAACTGGTGGTGGTGGTGCCTCTTGGATTTCCTCTCCTCCTTAGAGATTTTGTTTGTAGAGGTTACAAACTGCATTTCCCATTTCATTGGACCTCTTTCCTTCTTCTTGGGCTTCCATCTTCGCAAGAGGAATGTAGGCTGGAACCCGCATCACTGCACTGGTTCTTCAACCTCTACCTCTCTCTACCCACCACACAGCCTTAGCCTTGCCAAACACCTTCCAACTCCCATCAAAGTGGATGAGTGCGCATGACCTACCTACCCACCAACCCACCAGCCCACCAGCCCAACAGCTCTTCAAGATGGGTCGGGGCAAGACAGCTCGCGGCGCAACTGCGCTGCCCCGGGATCGTGGCACGGGATTCGAAGGTCGCGACGCCTCCAACTTTGGCTGTTGCTGTCAGATCAGACCTGAGACTAACAGATTCAACCGCAGATGGCTACGCTGATCCGCCCATGACCCCAGCAGAGCATGCCGAGGAGTCGGACCTCTACGCCCCGTACGTGTTGACATCCTTCGTACTCCGACTTGGTCAGATGGAGGTTTAGCTAACAGCCGGACAGATTCCGCCCCTTCCACGAGTAGGTCGGGTGCTCCTGTGACTGGGGCAACTTCCTTCTTTCTAACGTCCAACATAGCCGCATTGAGGAGTGCATCCAGCGATACACCGCCCGCCGTCGCATGCCCCAGGACCGCGCCAAGCTCTTCCAAAAGTACCTCTTCCTGGGCGGCATCGACACCACCCAGCGCCAGTTCACCGGCACCGCGA
The DNA here is from genome assembly GCA_038502455.1 of Anisogramma anomala. Taxonomy (NCBI): domain Eukaryota; kingdom Fungi; phylum Ascomycota; class Sordariomycetes; order Diaporthales; family Gnomoniaceae; genus Anisogramma; species Anisogramma anomala. The sequence continues at coordinate 3,814,520 of JASMMZ010000006.1, forward strand.
AGCACGTCAAGGAATGGAAGGAGAGCGACTACACCGCCGATGAAATCCGTGGAATCACCACCAACGAGTTTCTCAGCCGCGACGGCGAGGCCAAGGGCCTATTCTACAGTCCCAGCGCTCCCGAGCACTGGGATGTCGACTTTGCCGGCGTCGTTGCTGGCTTCCTGTGAGTTCCCTTCACCCTCTCTCCTGCATCCTGAATCCTCAAGTCTTTGTCCGTTCACTTGGAAATGCTTACCACGACTCCACTACAGCGGCTCCTACCTTCCCGAGCACACCTACGCCGCCTCCCTCGAGATCGAGATCGCGGCCGACACCATACTGAACTTCCTCAGCTATGTCCGCCACCACGACGTCTGCCCCGAGTACAATGACAACATCGCCAAAGCCATGGAGATCTGTTCCCAGGCCTTGCCAGAGCTGCGTCGAATCGGCGCCCTTGGCCGTGCCATCCCCGGTGACTTCAACCTCGCCTGCCGTGTACTCTTCTGCAGCTCTCGGGCGCCCCTCGACACGAACGAGTTTCAGCCCGGCCACACGCTGTACGAGGACAAGAAGAAGCACGAGCTGGCCGACGGCGAGATGGTCAGTCCGCCCGGCGCCGTCCCCAGCTGCATGGCCGTGCCCGCAGGCTTCGACGCCAAGATGGTCTTCAAGACGACCATCGCCCTGCACGAGCCCGAGCACATCGCCCTCGTCAACGACCCCGCCACGCCGCTGCGCGTCGTCAACACCTTCCTGGAGACGTACGAGGTCGCCGAGTTGACCCCGGCCGACCCGGGCCTCGTCGCCGTCTACGCCGGCATCACGAGGCACGACGCCACCCTGCGGCCCGTCGAGCCCGTCGGCCACGCCGTCCTGGTCCCCGCCATCATCGAGGACGGCTGGGACAACCACCCGACCCTCGCCGAGGGCCGCGCCGCCCGCCCGGGCAAGCCCGTCAGCGTGTACCTGGACCACGCGGTGCTGGCGCTCCTGGGCGTGGGCATGAAGCTGCGCGCGACCGTGTGCCAGCTCGCGCTCGGCGGCGGCGGCGCCACGCTCGAGTTCCTCAAGGAGGTCGCCGAGGTCGTGCCCTCGTTCCACGTCTACCTGCCCCAGACGCTCATGCTGCACTACAAGGCGCCGCGGCCCGACACACGCCCGCCGCCATCGGCCGAGGACCCGGACGCCGAGGAGCGCCGCATGGCGGCCATCGCGGCGGACGAGGGCCGCGAGGAGCTCAGGGAGATGCGCAAGCTGGATCCGGAGCTGGACGCCGAATGTCGGGCGGCAGAGGACGCGGAGGCGCTGCAGATGCTGATGGCCCGGACCAAGATGTAAGGCGGGGAGCGAGTGCATAATTTGGTGGCGACCGGTCGAGGCGCCGCAGACTGCCGGATCTTGCTAGCTGATCAACGGAGTGGAATGCCCGCGCAAGGGGCTGACAAGGTGTTCGTTCGTCCACATGCGCGAAACCGAGGACTACGGAGGAGTAGCAAGGCCCGGGTCTGCAGCTAGCGAGCAGCTTGCGATAGCTACCAGCTAGCTTCAGCCACCAGCTAGCTCCATAATTCTGATCCATCATTTCGGAGGAGAGCTCTGCTGGAGTGAACGCGATCCCATGACACTAACGGAAATTCACCATTCAACACAACAAACCAGCAGCTTACGATTTACGATTTCGTAATGGACATGTGGCCATATGTGCCTACAATAAATATGGAGGTTGGCACAGTGTCGGCTGAATTGCGCAGGAATTCTGCCACTCTCAAGGGCCACTCACGATGGGTGGAGCAAATAAAGAGGCTGAAGAGAGGCCCATGGGGGAATTTGACCACATAAGCCCTGCTGAGACACTCGACCACGTTGCGAATGACTCCGTAAGGTGGCTTGAGGCTCAGAATAGACCCAGAGAGAACGAAGAGCAAGTGCCGCCACGCAAACGCAGGGCCAAGGCGAAGTTTGCTGGCGGAGCGGGCTGGAGCCATTGTAGAGGCCGAAACGGCCCCAGCTCGCCGTCGCGCCGGACTTCATCACGGTTGGTCCTCCTTCTGTGCCTGCGAAGGCCGGAATCCACAGCTGATGATGGGCCGGCAGGCCATCACGACTTGCTCGGGTCGTTCTTCGGTCAGCACGGCCCACCCCCGCCGGTGCCACCCGGCGAGGCCCTCTTCCGCGCGCGCGCGAGTGCCGCAGCTTCACAGACCAACCGGAGGAGCTGGATGAGCTGATGCCAGACGTCCTCGCCGCTGGCCCGCGCCGCCGATCCCCAGGCCGGTGCGACTGCAGACAGACGCTGCCGCCGCGGGTTCCGTTTCCCGAGCGTGAGACGGCCCCGGGGACACCAGGCGACGATGGCGCCGCCATAGGAGACGATGATCCCCCGGGGGCGACGAGCCGTTCCTGTCCTGCAGAAACCGGACGGACGGTGGGATCCTTGATTCCATGGGGGCCGACGAGCTCTCCGACCTCGGTCTCGTGATCTCGAGCTGTCTCGAGGGCGCCATCAGCAGGCAGGGCGGCCAGCATCTCCGGTGAGCACATCCGGCGCGTTTGGCGCCAGGCGGAGGCAGAGGCGGCCGAACACATTGACGTCGGCTACATCGCCATCGAGGAAGGCGGCGGCGGACGACGACGACGACGATGACGACGACGATGACGACGATCACAACCACGACCACGACGAAGGTGACGGCGGCAACGACTTAGGCTCCGCCAAGGTTGAAGTGGAGCATGACATGGATGAGTTCGACGCAATGGATGCGAGGCCCCCCACCATCATGCACCAGAAGGCTCTCCCCTCACCACTATTACCACCATGGCGCCGCCTCAAATCGTAGTTCACCACGCCGCCGCCACCAAGGGCCTGTGAAAGGGCTCTCGAGTCGGGGGGTGGCGGATCGCGTTTTCCCTTTTCCTTTTCCTTTTCCTTTCCCTTTTTTTCTTGGCGCGCTGATTTGCGCGACGGCTTCCTATCTGATGCTGTGGCGTGCTATGGTGTGGTTTGGGGTGGTGTTTCGGCCGGTCCGCTGGCTGTGGAGAAGCTCTCGGGGCATCTTTCGCTTGGTTCAGGGTGCTGCTGCCTACTCTTCTGAGGGGGATGATGAGATGATGTTGATCTTCCTGGCGCCTTGTGAAGTTTGTGTGACAGGGTGTCACCGCGCTCGGTATCTAGGTACTACGAACAATTAATACTCCAAGCAGACGTCTGCGACTCTGGCAACAGGAACAGCACAGCCGGAATCCCAACGGCTCCTCATAAACGCCCTCGCAGGTGTAGAAATACCGAGCACATCGCGCACCTGCGCACAAATGCCTCCACATTCCTCCACATTCCATCGCTCCAAAGTCTCCACTCATCCAGTCTCGATGTTGACCAGGGGTTCCCAGTGACAGAAAGAATCGGGGCTGCTAAGCACAGGGCAAGTGCCTCGGGCACTTGGGACTCGGGACTCCAGTTCGGCCATGAGCTAGGCCTGGATCAGGTTGATCCCTCGAAAAAAACAAAATAAATTAAAAATAAAAAAAGATCTCCCCAGATGCCACCAAACTGACAGATGAAACTCGCCATCCAGGCACAAAATCCGACACGTCGAGCATACACAAGTGCTGTTGTGGGCGTGGCGGGAGGGAACGCATAAAGCCGATTCTGGCTAGGCTTGTTGACAGATCACTTGCTCTCTTCATCATCAATATCACTATATCACGGGCTTACCACAAGAACTACCAACCAGTGTCCGTCGAGCTGCAACAATGATACCAGGGTGGCTTCTGAACATCATGCCTAGGGCTCAGTCCATCCTGGAGCTGCTTACCTTTGTTGTCAATCTGACTCTGATTTGCCTCATAATATTTCTACTGGGGCAACTTGCCAGGAACTAGAGGGTCGTTGGGAGAAGAAGCAGCAAACGGCATCACGACCCAGCGACCAGGGTCTCCGCCACGGCCCCTGCGACAAAATCACACAAAAGAACCCAGCCACAATGTCCAGCTACGACGACGAAGCCTACCTGACCCCGCCACCCCGTCCGCCTCCTTATCGGCAACGGCAGCACCCCCGCGCTCGTATACCAACTCAGCACCCTCGCCGTCCTGCTCACACTGCCTGCCGGGTGTCCATGCCCCACAACCCGCCCCACCGCACGCCAGTGTGCCCGCGCGGGCGGCGCATCGCCGAGGGTCCGCGCCTGGTTCTTCCTTGTGTGGCTGTGGGCCGGTGCTGATGCCGTGCCGGCTCGGCAAGGAGGCCTACGCGCGTCGCCAGGGGCAGCGGAACGAGATGGGCGGGATCGCGTGTGGCGCACGGCGCCATGCGGCCGGAGGATGGAGACGGTCCGTTGGCGGCGGGTGGGAATCATAATAATAATCATCATAATAAGTTCCCGACGGAAAAGGGCCGTGCAGCCGCCGAGTTTGAGTGCGTTGGAAATGGGTGTGCGGGCTGCGACGACAGAACAGGCAAAGAAGACAGAATGACCTGAGACTGCAGAGCTGTCCAAGACTCTTGAGCTGCCACAGTTGCCAGAACAGCCTGCACAGCCGAGGGGGCAAGGCGATGGACCGAGATTGGAGACAATGGACGAGGAGAACCTTGCGTTGTATCAGGGTGCGAACGGAGAAGTCGCGACTCGAACCATGGCCGTAAATATGGAAAAGAAATGGAGGCCGATAGTCGGTTCATAAGGGTGCAAAACATCGCTATCCCCAAGTGCCTCCACCGCCACCTGATCGTCCCGCCCTCTTCTGGGAGCTCAACCGCCAGTCATCCTCGCCCTGGAACTTATTGTACAGCGGCTGGATCCTCTCCGCCTTCTTCCGCTTGCTCAACTTGTCCGTAGGCGCCACCTTGAAGAACGTGGGCGCCGCCTCCACTAGCCACTTGGGCTCGATCGCCGTCGTAATGTGCATGTACTCCTTGGTCGTCATGACCAGGCTGTGGTAGATGACCCACTCGGCGTTCTTGCCGAACAGCGCCGAGCTCGGGTGCAGGTACACGACGGTGCCCTCGATCAGCGTCTTGTAGCCTTCCTGCGGGTCCTTGCGCGCCGAGTTGCGGAAGAAGCCCGAGCACAGCGCCCGCCGCACGCGCTCCGTGTCGCGCCCGCAGCTCACGATCGGGTGCTTGTACCGCTGCATCATCTTGGTGAGCTGGTCGCGGACATCCTTGGCGCGCCTGACGCCGCGGTTCTGGATAAAGTTCTCGAAGCACCACGCGTTGGCATAGCCCGAGGATTTCCACGAGTTGAAGACGTTGAGGAGGGTGAGGTGGTCGCCGGCGGGGTCGTGGAACTTGGCCTTCTTTTGGTCGGCTTGCGACTGCTTCTCCTTGGGACGATAGAAGACGTTCTGGATGTTGAGCATGGCGACAATCGTCAGCATCTCGTCGGAGCATTTAAGGTCGACGCTGAAGACGAGCGCTTTGGCCAGAGATGGGTCCACTGGAAAGTCGGCCATTTTGCGGCCAAGGCGGGTAAGGAGACCTTCGTCATCGAGGGCCGAAAGGGCATACAACTCTTCGAGAGCGGTAAGCATGGTGTTCATGGGAGGCGGGTCCATGAATCCGAAGTGTAAAAGGTCGTTGATGCCAGAAGCCTTGAGCATAAGAATGGTGTGGGCCAAATTTTGCCGCTGGATTTCGGGAATCGTCGTTGGCAACATTTCTGTTTCAAATGCTTGCTGGGTGTACAGCCTGAAGCATTTTCCAGGGCCGGTTCTGCCTGCTCGTCCAGCGCGCTGCTGTGCACTGGCTCGTGAAATCGGTACAACCACGAGTGAGTCCATGCCCAGCTTTGGGTCATAGGCATTCTGCTTGACGAAGCCAGGGTCAACCACGAAGTAAATACCGTCAATGGTGATGGACGTTTCGGCAATGTTTGTCGCTAGAACCACCTTTCGGCTGCCCGGTGGTGCAGGCTCGAAAATACGGCTCTGCATCTCACTCGGCAGTGCTGAATACACAGGTAAGATGAGAAGCTCGGGCACATTGGGACCCAAGGCTTTCATCCGTTCGAACAACACTTCACAGGCCGTGTCAATCTCCTCCTGGCCTGTTAAGAAGACCAGAATGTCTCCAGCTGGCTCAGACAGGTGGATCTCCATGACCGTAACTAGAGCCGCATCCAGGTAATCGCTCTCTGGCTCCTTCGAGTAAAGAATTTCGACGGGAAACGTTCTTCCGGGGATCGTGAAGATAGGTGCTTCGTTGAAGTAGGATGAAAATTTGTCTGCATCGAGAGTGGCCGAGGTGACGATGATCTTCAGGTCTGGTCTTCGTTTGACCGTCTTCTTCAACAGGCCGAAAAGCACATCGGTGGCGATTGTCCTTTCGTGAGCCTCGTCCAGCATGATCACCGAGTATCTCTTCAGGTCCGGATCCATGATGATTTCACGCTGAAGATGACCATCAGTCATATACTTGATCACCGTCTTCTTGGTTGTGACGTCTTCGAATCGAATGGCATATCCAACCTCAGCACCGAGCTCGCAGCCGACCTCTTCTGCCACACGCTTGGCGACGCTCATTGCCGCAACACGACGGGGCTGTGTGCAACCGATCATGCCCACGTTTCCGAATCCGGACTCGGCCAGATACTGAGTAAGCTGTGTGGTTTTGCCGGAGCCCGTCTCTCCAACAATGATCATGATCTGGTTGTCCTTGATGGCAGATATGAGTTGACTGCGGAAATTGTAGACAGGCAGTGATTCTCTTTGCTGCTTGATGGTCATGCTTGTTCGTTTTCCCTTGGGTCCATCGAGTGGCGCAACCGCCTGCCTCCAGTCGAGTCCCGCCTCGGTCCTGTGTTGCCGTCTCGCCGCATCCCTCACACCACTGGCCAATTGGCGTTTATCAGGATCTGCCATAGGATCCAGCCATTGTGCTGACAAGTCCACCTTGGCCTCCGACTCGTTCGCTTCAGCCTCTTGTTGACGCATCTCCTTCCTCTCTTTCGTGAGATTTGTGCCGGCCATGGCAGCACGATTCAGAGAGCCATCGGGGGCTTTGACGATCCGGATGGGCGATAGTTCAAGCGATTGTTTCGTTTGTCCGGCCAGGAATGGTGGCTCTTCGTCTCTTATCTCAATATCCACGTCCTCCTCCAGATCCATCTGTCCCTCACCGGCAAGCGTTGAATGGTAGTCCTCCTCGAGCTCCGGATAGTCTGACGCCTTTGCAACCCCAGAGGCGATAAGCTGCCGAATCTCCCATCTCTCCGGTGAGGTCATTCGTTTCTTATGCCGCATCTGATTGTTCTGGACGGATTTTCTTTGGGGCGCTTCAGCCACCGTCGCACATCCGCCTCCCAGAGCCTCGGAGTTGGCGCCTGACTGTATCCTGGCCTGCGGATGGAGGTCATCGCCAGTCTCTTGGTCAACTTCCTTCATTGAAAGCCCGATGCGTGTCCCCTCGATCTTTACAACCTTGACCTTGACATTCTGCCCTTTCGTGACAAGATCTTCTGGATGATGGACCCTTTGTCCTTCGACTAGCTGTGACACATGGACGAGACCGTCAACCTTACCCCTGATTCCGTGGAGGTTGACGAAGGCTCCAAAGTCCTTGATACCGGAGACATGGCCGTCGTAGACCTTGTGGAGTTGTGGTGCGTCATCCACCTCGCGCGGCGGTGGTCTGCGGAATTGGGCGTTGTCATCTTCTTCTTCGTCGTCGAAGCGGGCCCGTGAACTTCGGTGTTTTTTCCGGCCATCGCCATTGCTGTAATCATTTCCGCATCTCCCATTCCGCCCTCGTCCTTCCAGGTCGGCGTCATCGTGGTGCTTCAGTCTTCTCTCGCGACTTCGACTTCGACTTGGGCTCCGACCTCTGTGGCGATCTTTCCTCCGCCTTCGTGAGTCTTCCTCATCCTCTGGGCTGCGGCTTCGCTTGCTCGGCATCCGAGTCTTTCCAGTAGTCCTAGTTTTCGGTTCCAGACCTTCCAGTAGCGCAAGAGTGTCGTCAAACTCGCGCGCAAGTTCCCCATTGGGTGGATCCTTGTCTGGGATGGCGAGTCCCCTGAAAACCTGCTCCTTCGCCCGTGTGCTTCGATGTGGTTGCGCGTCGGCGTTGTCGAATTGCGGGTTCTTGCCTTTGAACTGCGGGTGCAGTGTACAAACGAGGCGGTCTATGCTCTCAACAAGACTGCTGGGAAGCGTAGATGCGCCCATGGAGGGCAACATCTTCTTGAAGGCATCGAGGCTGTCGCATTCTAGCCGCTTTGCGATCACAAACTCGGCGAGGGTCTTGCGTGCCTCATTGTCGGGGATGCCCAAGTGGTTCTGTAATTCGGAGGAGATCTTGGACACAAGCGACAGCCGCTCTAGCGACTCGAGGGATTCCAGCTCATCCATGATTGTTTGTCGGTTGTGGGTAAACCTGTCGTTGAGGGAGCACTTCTCCTAGACGAATGTGTACGTTGATCTGGATCGAGGTCCACTGAAATCCTTATCGGTGCTTTACGCTTATCGCATGGGTGACAGTTGGCCGTCTAGGATATCCCAGTCAGTGCTGTGGGGCTAATCTTCGCACCAGACATTTGTCGCCATATTAATCCCAAACTCACCATGTACTATGTACTATGTAACTATCACAACCTTTCGGATAATTGCCTACATAAGTAGTATTCTCAGATGGAATGGAACTATTCAATCCATGATTCAATTCCCTCAGCCTTTTGCTGTGAGAGGCCGCCACTCTCGCTGCGGCCAACTCACCCCTAGAGTCTCCTCCAAAAGCCTCCGCGATGAATCATAGTATGTGCGGTTGTTTGGAACCAATGACACCGTCACACCACCCCTGCTAAGTAATGCAATTCTTTTCCTCCTGACAGAGGTTTCCTTATGTAAGCCATGACGACTGCCATGACGCGCCACCCATGGACTTGGTTGTCTTCACCTTTATCTTCACGGTCTTCAATACCTACACCCAAAACTCTTGCATACACAAGTCTTGAAAACAGAAAGATACATAATGTGCTCTGCAGACCTCTTCTTGGGCGTTTTGGCCCTTTTATTCCCACCTCTTCCTGGTAAGTCTGATCTAACCTCCCGCTCCACATGGATTCGGAGTGTTTTCCTGATAACTCTGCTCCCAGTCTGGGTCAAGTGCGGCATCTGCTCCGCTGACTCGCTCATCAACATTCTCCTATGCATGCTGGGCATTGTAAGTCTCTGTCTCCTCTTCTGCCGCCACCCCCCCAACTAACCACCCCGCGCGCCTGCGACAGGTCCCAGGAGTCCTTCACGCATGGTACATCATCTCGAAATTCCCGGAACCCGGCTACGAGCGCGCCGCCGACGAAGAGCGCAGCGGCCGCGTGACGTACGTGTTCGTCCACGACGCCGCCGACGGCCCGCGCCGCACACCGCGCCCCGGCGGCCACGCCCAGCAGCAGCTCAACAAGCCCCCGCCGCGGCAGGAGCGCATGAGCTACGGCACGACCGGCGGCAGCACCAGCGCCAACGGTGGAGGGGCGACGCCGTCGCCACACGCCGCGGCCGGGCCGAGCGAGGGCGTGCCTCCGCCGTCGTATGCGCAGGCGGTGTCCGGGGACCACAAGATCCAGGACCAGAGCTAGGAGGCTAAGGGGGCTGGCTCGGGGCTCATTTCACCGTGAGAGAGGTCGCTGGAAAGACAGCCGTTAATTCTCGTGGAACGGCTGAACGGGGGTTAGGGGGCTGGGACCGGAAAGAGCTAGGGCGTTGTTGATGTCATGATACGATTTGCTTTGGATACCTGCTCTGGCTACGACTGACGTGACCACACTCGCTTAAGACGACACTTGACGATCCTACGTGTAAGGCGTTTTGAAATGCTGGAAGACAAGCTGGACCTCGAGGTGGAGTACTGGAACGTGATCGTATTCCCTAGCTGTAGGAAGTGAGAGACATGGATGGACCTGAATTGCAGCGCTTTTCAGAATTCGATGTGCTTGCCTTGATAATTTGCTTGGTGTTGGTAAGACTTCAGTAGCTACTATTGTCAAGTTGAATATTGTGTAGTCAAATAACAATAATGGTGCAGCATAAGTAAAAAGTACCGGGATACTCTATTTCTCTTAACTGTGGGAACCGATTAATAGTCCCCCACCTATAAGTTTATAAAATTAGATGAACACATGCCCTATGCAAAAAAAAGTTAATTATTTCCTCTTTCCCTTACATTACTATCAAAATAGTGATGTGGTAAATGAAAATAATACATGTAGATAAATTGATAGTAAGTATTTGAATAATGTTCATTAGCTGAACTATAGTTAAAGATATAGCAAAAGTAATGAAGGCAATATTTTTCAATTCTAGGAATTACTAGCTTATTCTTTATTCATTTATTTATAGGGTAGTTATTAGTAGTGCAGGTGCGGCAACGTATTGTTGGATTAGTTATAGTATTTAAAAATGAAGAAGGAAAATGTTAGATTAGAGTACAGCCCAGTAAAGCTAAGTATATAAAATATGATAAATATAGGTATATATTTTCATATTACTACATACCAATCTTTACCCTTCATCGTAAGTATATTCGTGCCGATTGATAGGGCTTTAGATATTACAACGTTGTTGATTCAATTAGTTGAAGTAATAGTAGTACTGCAGTAGTCAACTAGTAGATGTCTTGTTTTAGGTTTAATAGACTGTTAGTCGGTTTACACAGTAATTTGTAAGGCTAGTAGCTTGGCTTGTATCTTAGTATAAAGTGGGCGCATACTATACTTGCTTCGTGACCAATATATTAGGCTTATATCAAACAATATATTTAACTTGCAGTTAATATAGTCAACTTTATTGTAAGTAAAGTTAACCTATTGTATTATAAATTCTATTATTTCAATATTAACGGCTTTTTAGTTTGTATGTATTCGCTAGTGTAGTTAATTAATCTCTTCTGGTAAGTATTAAACTATGATCTCATTAACTATTCAAACCTTGATTAATTCCAATTAATCTCCATATTGAATTACATCTATTTAAATTTAAATTAACTATAATTGCCGTTAATTACTCTACGGTTTCGAGGTCCGATTTTATCGACTCCTATAAAAAGTTTTTCCGCTATAAGCGTAGGCAAGCCTTTACTTTAGCCATACCAATCAAATAAATCGTTATTGTTAGTCCTCCAGCAGTTTTTCAATTCGTTAATACATTTTTGGCCGCTACTATATAATTTGGCTCTACCGGGTAGTTTATTAACGTAGCTTTTAATACGTATACTCAGCTTATTATTATTTACAAAACCTTTAAGAGCCTTATTTAGCGATACTTTTTTTTATAATGATAGCAGAATTATCTTTCCTGTTGATTTACTAGAGCTTTTTCATTTCTATTCTTTTGTAAGTTTTGCGAAATATTATTACATCGATTTTTAAGCGTTTGATGCTAATAATTCCGAATTTTAAAAGTCATTCAAATAAACTTCTCAGGTCAATACAAATTATTACCAAGATAGGAGGAATCTTTAACTACCTAATAATAAAGTTAAAAGTTTCCTGCAATATTATACTTATATTAAAGTTCACTATTATATTATAAACCTCTTAATATAATCTACTTCGAATAATACTTTTATATTGAATAAAAGATTGGTAAGTTCAGCTACTGATAATACTAAACTTATTCTTTCATTTGTCTTCATTAACAAAGGTTAAGCTGATTTTAAATTGTGATAAATAGTATTTATAAAAAACATAGTTGTAGAGATTTTTTATTTAGCATTTAATAAGTTCATTGAAATTATATTGATCTCTTGGTACGAATTTCGTATTTACCACTTAACCTCTTTATTTAGCCGATTAAAATTATTATTAATTAGGTTTTGTATTTATACCGCTATTAAAAGGTTGTGAAAGGCCTTCGGTTAATATAGAGTAGCAATATAACTATTACGGGCACATTGTTTGAGGTACCGTTCAGTCTTTGCTACCTTAAACTTGTTGATTATGGCTAAATTAACGCTTTAGCTCTTTTAACAAAAGTTGAGACTAGTATTAATATCAAATATATGGATTAACAACCTGTTAAAGTTAAGTTGGTTATCTTTTATTAGTGTCGTAACCGGCTTACAGTTTATAACTTAAAGTTTTCTATCGCCTACTATTCTAATATTATAAAGCTGGCAGTTTTAATGAAAAGTTTATCGTTAGTTCATATACTCATTAAGCTGAAGTTTTCTTTTTACATTCCTAGTAAATGAGGGTTGTATATTAAAGATTTTATACTTAACTGTAACACCTATTTTGATTAATCTGTATAAAGGCTTAATATTTTATAATACCCGTCTAAAGTATAGATATACCGTTGTCTCTATGGTAATATTAATAATATAATTAGTTGTAAATTTTTTGTTCACTACGTATAGGTTTACATTATATTTCGGTTATTAAATGTAAACTTACTTTTCCTTTCAGTTAATAAACTTAATATTAAAGCGACTATCAAGCGTTAATCAATCTCCCAAATCGTTTTTAATTACATAAATATTTAGTTTTTGCCTTTAATACTGTATCTTTAAACAATTAGACGTGGTTTTTTGTATAGCCGCCCCGTAGTTTTACCTTCAATCTTGTGGATAATCCTCGATTTAAAAGTTGTAATATTTGGGTTTGAAAGGTTGAAGTGGCCTTCGATACGAATTATACAATTCTTTAAGTTAATAATCCGTTAATCTTAACCTTATTGTTACCTTCAAGAGTTTAACAAAGGTTTTAATAATATCTTATACTTGAAGCTCTAATGTTAAGTTTTCGTTATCATTCCTTTTCTTACTTACCTAAGTAGTATTTTAGATCCGGCACGGTATATATTCCTCCTTTTTAACGTTCTTTCATTTTAGAGGTCGTCTGTACCGGTGAGGTTTTATAGGTTTATTAATTATGGGTGGAGGAAGCTTATAGTAACTCGTTTGTTGAGCTTAACTGTTTTAATTATTGATTACCCTGATATATGGTTTAACCCAAATAACCCTAAAGGTTGCGAAACTGTTAGTAGTTTTATCAATTGTTTTAAAGTTAACGATAATTAAGGTTTTGTATAGTTCTTCCTATTTACCTGACTTCTACCATACAAGTTCTTTATTTTGTAACAGCAAAGTAAGCACGTCGATTTTTATAGGGCTGTTTCTAGTATTAAAGGTATTATTAATTGGCGGCGTGCTGATTCCTTTAGTAGTTCCTTTAATACTTTACCGTAGGTCGTAAGCCGTTTCCAAGTATTCGTTAATATCGAAGATTTATTTGTTATACACAGGTATGTTTTAAAGACTAGTAACGTTGGAATTAAATATTTAGGGACTATAGTATCGTTTAGGCCCTTTACCGCTATTTGAAAACGTGCTTATAGATTTATAAAGCTTTTGATCTCCAATGTAAAGATATTGTAGGTTTGTTAAAGTAACGAGTATGCCTTTTCGATCTTTCCAATACTTTATTAGGCCTTTACAAGCACTTATTTATATTAGATTCTTGTTATTTGAGCCGTTTTTTAGAACTCCTCCGCCGTAAAGTTAGTACCATTATCGTGGACGATAACGTTAAGTAAACTCAAGTACGTGTTAATCCATAGTATCCTTAGAATTTCCTACGTATTTTTTACCGAAAGAGACTTTGGAAACCTGGCTTTATAAAAAGAGGTTACAGAGTTAACGACGTAAAGAATAGACTTCTTATCTAAGTCAAATATATTAATAAATATTTTATAATTAAAGTCCTTATCGTTTTTCAATATAAACTTAAATCATCGGCGAGCTTAAGTATACGTTTAATAATAGTAATGAAACTTTTCGATGGCTTCTAAATCAAAGTATTCTACATTTAATATACCCTAAAGACTTTAGGATTTTTTATAGTTTATTAACAGTTGGGTGATTGGAACGTTGGTATAGTTAATATATTTTTGGCTTTACTAGGTTTAATATTATTACTTTTGAGCTATAAAGATTAAATTATAGGTACCCTTACTTCAAGGCGAGGGGAAACCTTTGGTTATTATTAACCAGCTCGTCAGTATTAATGTTAATGTTAACGATGAGGGTCTTTATATCTTTTAAGTAAAAAAAGAAGAGAGTAAGACACTGAAGGATATAAAACTTAATCGGCTCAATAATATTTTAAAGTACTATTGTTTCTAGTAACGGTAGTTATTCGCCCATTCTGAAGCTAACTTTAGTATTACTAGTATTGTAACAATTGATTTTAGTAGCCGTAATACTTTCCCTTCTCAATGTTATATATTTCGACTAATCTCCTTTGAAGTACCTTGCTGCCTCTATATTTGGCATAATACCTTCAAAAATATAATTCGCGTAACAATCACGAAGATTAAAGATATATAGGGAGTTAAGAGTTTGGTTAGGGTAAAAGTAAGGGTTTTCACCACCTAAGCGGTATAGAAAGTCGTGATTAGCTAGTTACTAAACCGCGTTAGGAGCTGTGTTTTTATGTTAATTGATTTACTTAGAGTTATCATTATCAATAATTAATTATTGACCTTAGAAGTCAGTAATTTAATTGATATAGTGCCTTTTAATAGTGGTAGGGTATTAGATGTAATATATTACATTTTTTTTGAGTAGCTCAGTAGAGGGGTAATGAGTTGATGAATAACTAAACTTGTTATAAATTTTATATTTTTACCAATATTATGAAGATAATTTTTTACAGTTAAAATATCCGTTTAAATCTTTACTTTATTAGCATTCATACGGTTATTTCTTTTAATTGAGGGTTAATGAGCCAGACCTTAGGTGTTAAACGTTCTCATAACCATATTTACAGTCAATGTAATTAACTACCATAAGTTTTTTTTTGTTTACATCATAAAAGTTATTGGTTTAGGGGTATATATCGAGAGAATTTTGTATACGTGTCATTAAAGTTGCGAACGAGGAACCTAACTGGTTGAAAAAGGACTTCAAAAATGGTATTTACGCGTTTTAAAGCGTGTTCGAACTCGTTAATGCCCGTAACAACTGTTTGTACCTGTTCGTAAAAGATGGTTTTGATAGCTTAAGCTTTTCCTGTTACTTACTAGTATAATATTAACTTATCAAATATTGAGTTTAATATATTCATTAGCATCCACTTCTTTTTCTTTTTGGTTATTATCATGATTTACCTCGTAATAATCCAGTCTGTATAGTATTGGGTAAAGTGAACGTGATGTTCGAAAAGGCTTTTTATATTATTGTAAATTTCGTAAAAAGCAATTATTCTAGTTGGGAATGTTAGGTAAAAATTCTTAGCATGCCTTGTGAAGATTCCGAAAAGAAAAAGTAAAAACCAAGAGGGTGAATTTCCATTTACTTGCGAATATTTAAAAAAGGTATTATTTTTATGTCAAAGATATTATACAGCTTTTTGTTTTACTTTTCTATATTGTTTCAAATATTGGAAAATTCCGTAAGAATCTTATAGTTAATATTAACTATTCTGATAGGTTTTAAGAGCAAGTTTAAATAATTATCTTAATCTTTATTAGTAGTCTTTTCTACTAGTTTAAGTTTTAAATCCTCTGAAGTATGGTGTTATAGGTAATTGCGTGTCACCTAGCCCGAAGGGTAAAGTCTTATGATAGAACTTACGGTTGGTTCGCGCATATAGCTAAACCTACTATTGAAAGGCTTTTAAGGGGTTTGGCAATTCTAGTTGTAGGGTTAGGGGGTAGTAGGAGCTAAGAAGATTTAAGGTATTTTACTATTTTGTTTAATTAACTTGTAAAAAGCGTTCACGTAAATTTTTCTAGCCGTATTATCGTTTATTACTTGACGTGTCCTAACACCACTTAAAGCCTATTTCGCTTTATTATATGAAGACGCCGAGTTACCAAATATATTAATAAATTCCTTATTGTTAGCGCATAAAAGGGCTTAACTTGGCTAAAGCTAAAGTAAAGGTCTCCTGAATCTTATATTAGGGTGTTAAAGTTTTTAAATATTTTTTTCTCTTAGGGCGTAGGTCTTAATAGTATTCCTTAAGTTAGGCTCATTCGAAAAGGGTTTCTACTAATTTATTCGAGTTTTTCTTTAGTACGTATATCCCTTATCGTTTAAGTTTAGCCTTTAGTTTGAATTTCACTACTTTTTAAATAACCTTTTTTATATCAAACATTCAGTCGTCAAAATAACTTACGATATTTACGAAAAGTACGGTTAGGATCTTTGCCGTTATTATATTTAAGGATATAATAACCTACGAAGTTTGTTTAGTACTTTTCGATTGAGTTTTTATTATCGTTTTATCCCTAAAGATTGTAATTATAGTTTTGGGCGGAAAGGTATCCGAGTGCCTTATTTGTTTTGTTATTAATGAGATTGGTAATAACTTGAAAATAAACGTTAAAATTAGCTATTTTAACGTTTTGGTTTATGTAAGATATATAGAGTGTATAAGGCCTGGGATTTGGTGATTTTAGGCATGGAAACTTAGTATCTTGGCGTAAATTCGTATGAGAACGCGGTGGTTTAGCGTAAAATGCGTAAAGTGGCTTTTTCGGCGCGATTTAACGATTTTTAGTATTTTCGCTTCAAATATCGATCTTAACGATTAAATTGGTTTAGATAAAGGGAAAAAAGTAAAGTAGAAGCAAAGATCTAGTATAGAGGGTAAAGTTTAAAGGTTAAAATCAATAGGAATTAGTGAATTTAACAGTAATAACACCTGTAGCAGTATTTACTTAGCCGGTTAAAAATTTAACTAACTTTAAAACTTTTAACAGTTAATTGTAACATTTTTAAATAGAGTTATAAATATGTTTTGGTGTTTTAGATAACGATACCATCGTTACTTTTAAGTTTTCATGAAACTCGATGTAGCCTAGATATCTTTTTTACTTACTGCCATAAAAACAGACGTAATTTATAAAGTCTTCTAGCAAAAAAAAAATTACCCTAAGTGTTATTTAACGTAAAGCGTAACCGGAAAATAAACTTTTCTTTCACTTAGTTCATTTTTATTCAACCTAATAAGCATTGATTAGTATTGGTAAAGCTTTGAAAGTTGTAATGTTGTCGATTCGATTATTTGAAGTAATATTAGTATTATAGTAGTCAAGTGGTGGATATCTTGTTTTAGGTTTGGCAGACCGCTAGCTGGTCTATACAGTAATTTTTATGGTCAATTGTTTGGCCCGTGCCCTAGTGTTTAGTGAGCGTATACTGTACTTTCTTTGCAGCTAATAGAGTAGACTCACACAAAACAATACACTTAACTTGAAGTAGGTATAATCAACTTTACTATAAGTAAAGTTAACCTACTGCAAATACTACTATTCCAACAGTACCCCAATCTATATACAATAAGTCCCCAGTACCAAAAAAAGCAATATTCTTATTACCCAACGAAAGAAGCGAGTCATAAGATACAAGATACGAGAAATGAGACGTAAGATACGAAAATAGAGACGCGAGATACGAGATATGAGTATGTTAATAGAGAATTTTCTAGTAAACGTCAATAAGGTTCTTGCAGTAAATTAGATTTCTTGCGTCTTTCCATTCGTTAATTTTAAAAGTGTATCATTTTGAACAAAGTAAGTATTGAATTTGTTATCCTACTCGACGATAACAACTCAAAGATTTACTTACAATTTTCATAATCTTTTATTCATCTTTGTTGAAAGCTTTTTTATAATGTATAGAATTAGGTGGCGGGGATATACATACGAAGGAATTATGTTTAAGATTACAACAAAATAATCAGTACTGTATATTTATTGTAGGATAAATTCGCGAATTGGTCAAAAAGTCAAATGTGATAGACAAGTTTCTTATACGCTGTATTATAGTGTAGGGATTTAATCGTAGAGGAGTTAGTTTCCCTTATAATTATCAAAAAATTCATGCGTTTTTGTGTATAGCTATATATGATTTCCTATATTAAATGTTATATAACGATGGTTCTTGAAATAGTAGTTAATTATAGTACACTTTAGTTAACTATACTGTTTGTGAGTTGATTATACTGATTGTAAGTAAACTATATTTTTTGTAAGAATCACTGTATTAACTGTAAGTTAAGTATAGTAGGTACCTAGTTAGATAAGATGTATTTGAAAACTTACTGAATAATATGAGTTCTTTTCATTGGATGATAGAATGAGAGTATAAAAAAGAAAAGGTGAATAATAATGCTGTGAAAATACTATTTGCCAAGTCGCGAAAACCACCCTATGCCTATGACAACTTAAAATCCATTTCGTTAAACTTTATATATTTTTCGAATATTTTTATATACCCTTTGACGCCTCAATCAGACAAACATATTACATTAATGAAATGAAAACTTCATGGACGTAGGCGCCTACTTGGTTCGAAAAGCAAAAAGTGCTTTAATACCTTTGTTTTATACTATTTTATTACCAAAGAAGATGTAGCGGACCGCGAACTTAGTATACAACTACGTTAAAAATGTATATTTGCAGCCCGGAGTATACTTTTCAAAAATGCGACCTAGAAGAAAATGAATATATAAATTGAGTAAAGCGAATTTTGATTTAAATGGTTTAATGCAGCGATTTACAGCTAATATAGAATCTTAATTATGAAATTCATTTATAAAGTGAAAGATAAAATCGAGAAATATTACAAAAGGAGTTGAATTATAGTAAAATAGTAAGATAAAACTGGGAACAAATATAACTTAATCGCCAATATTATAACTGGTAAGCCACCGTTCAATTTTAGCACTTACTACCTTCCTACACACTTCTTATAACCTATGCTTTAAATTACAAAATATTATGCAGGTATATATATGATTAAAAAGGCTCTTAAAGGAATATGTCTATGCATACCTACCTATAAGGTCCCGAAATGACTATCTACCTAGAATAATATTGTATATCCTGAAGCCATGTTATGGCTTCGTAGAGGCTAATGTATATTGGTTGGATATATACAAAAATAATTATAAAAAACGCCTCAGAATAATTTTCTTTATATTAAACCTTGATTTATTAGTTTTTACAACTTATTTACAAGGCTTTAAAATTATTTGCATGTAAATTCATGATGCGTTGATCTTATATAATACATTGGTTTCTGCGTGTGAAGAAACGAAGTTTTTTAAGGTCAATTTACAGCGAAACTGAAAATATAACTAATGGAAAACCACCTGATTAACTTCAATAATCAGAGAATTACATTTAAGGATAATATTTGGAAGCTAATATAAAAGAGATCATGAAATGAAGTTATCTTTATTAGTATAAATAATATAAAACGCGTTAATAAGTATCGATATTAGTGTATACATAGGGCCTATCTTATATCGGTTGTATAACTAGAAACGGTGTTTTACCTATTAATATTAACGTAATATTAAATGTAATCGTTGGATAATGAATGCCGAGTGTTAAATAAACACTTTGAATAACAGATTTAAAACCCGAAACGTACCCTATGTTATGTACCCTTTGATATATAGACAACGATATTATTTATTTTTATGAATTAATGGAATAGAAGTTTAATGAATTACACTCAAATCAACTTTACTTACAGTAAAGTTGATTGTATGTGCTGAAAATTGTCTGTAGTTTATGGGATTTAAATACACTGCACTGCAAGTGTATTGCAGTAGGTGCCCACTTCAAAGTGGGGTACAGGTCAAAGCGTTTGGTCACACAAATTAGTGTGCAGACTGGCTAGCGATCTGCTAAACTTAGAACCTAACTCGTACAATCAACCAACATCAATGCAGCACCAGTTACTTCGACCACAGTGATTCAAATCAACTACGTTGCCAAGATAAAGGCCTATCAACATTAATGGTTTATTTGCGAATAACAACGATTTTAGTTTATACATAAGGTTTCCATTCATTCTTTTTCATTAGATGCCTAATCAAAAATATTTATTTTGCGTGGTAATATCGTTAATTCAAATTCTATGAAGTATAAACGAGTTTAGTAAAGCGTTTGCATTTTAAAATTTATGAAATAGTTAAAGGTTTTGATTTTATTATTATTATAACAATAAAGATATTTATAATTATCATGAACATGAAAATTGAATTCATACATTTATTGATTTGCATTAACTTCATGCTTTTCTACAAGTGCTTTACTAAACTTGGTACTATAAAAGAAAAGCGGCTTATTATATATATTATAACTCTATTCGATTCATACAAGCACTATGTAATCAAAAAAAAAAATACAATAAATTGAAGGGAAGTTGAACCCGATTGATACGATAACGAAAAACGTTTTGAATCACGTATTAAAAACATTTATATTAATGAACACTTTTTTCTTTCACTTAGCTAAAAGGTTTAAACAACTTATCCCCCAATATAAAATATATCTTTATATTTTTCTATGAATTCCATTTTTATGTTGCATATTTCAAATTTATTATTAACTTTTTTCGTTATATAATTTAATTTTGAAATAGTTTCTTTATTGTTTAGCAAGTATAGCTATACTTTTGATATTTATAATTTATTGCTTACTTTAATATTTTTAAACCTATTTTCATTATATAAAAAAAAATATGGGGCTGTTTATAAAATATAAACCATAAAAATAAGGCAGTTAATCGTTTTTGAAAAAGGGTGGAGGGGGAGTTTATAACGTCGTTATTGTTGTCGTAATATTTATTGCTATCGTTGTTGCTGACGTTGTCGCTGCTTTAAAAAGAGTTATGCATCCCCCGCGCCTTAGGCTATATATCCTTAGGTAAGGTAAAATAGGTGAAGTGGATCTTTTTATGAATTCGGATAAGGACTTCGTCTAATTTACCTATATAATATAGATGTAGGATCACCTATTACACGATAATAATGATAATAGTTTTCGTGGGTCACCTGTTTGTATTTATGGAGAAATAAACTTAAGTAATAAATTATGTATTGAAAAAGTAAAAAAAAACTTACCATTTATACGGCAGGCGTATAAAGGAGTTTTGGCGAACGGCTTTAGTACCACTAGTATAAGAGCGTACCCATTATCGCCTTATTTGTAATAATAGTATCGCGCGGATATATTATCGTTTCAACGATGCTTATTGAACGATTTGCCCGCGACGGTGGACGCGATGCACGGTACGTAGGGTATGGTTATGGGCGAGTTGAGGGCATTTACCATGATACATTGCTTCAGTATTTTACGCGTTCAAGTGGCCTTACGGTGTACCTTAGCAAGGCGTGCCTCGAAACGGCGGACCCGCTCCGCCATCTCTTCCTTTTTTATATAATATATAGCTTATATTATAATTCTAACGGCGAATACTACATAACCTGTTAAAATTCGGAAATGTTACGTTTTTGACATCTAATGAGCGTTACGCATAAAGCTGGGGTTTTTACTTACGAAAACAAAGTAAGTTTTATAACTTTGGGCGATTACTATTTCTGTTCCTATTATTGATGCTATTACAGCTACTTATGCAGATGATATAGCTATAGCCTAATAAAGGGGGAGAGGAGAGTGGGGGATGGGGGTGTAGCATTGGCGGGAGAAAGGGTGCGGAAAAAGAAGCTGCTAGTGGGGGCTCACGTAGCGGCAACTTCTGCAACGCATTGGTATTGCCGCGCCAAACGGCGTCAATTACTGCAAGATTTTCGAGTCATGTTGTGTAAAATAATTAGGAATTGCTAAAGAAATACGAAAGCGTAGTATAGATGATTGATTAAGTATGAAAACACTATATTATTGATTGGGGGCTTACCTAGTAAATAGTGACGTGTTTTTGAAACATAAAAAAAGTTTTAACTGAATCAACGGCGATGCACTACTTTATACAGAGTTTATGACACGTCACATCAATAATTACGCTTCTACAAAGTTCTTCAACCTTCCAAAACGAACTACAGGTTAAATTACTATTATTATCGAGTAAATAAATAAACCATTAACGAACTACACTATTATTATTAAATTATATATACGGAGATTTTCGAATAGAAATCAAGATTTCCAGTGTAAATATTGCTAAATATCACTATAGTTAGTAAACGTGAAAGAGTATGTTAGTGAAGTATATGGTAAAGTGTTATACCTCAAGTGAAAGCTTATAAGCTCTTATTTGAGGTGTACACTCTCAATATGCTTCTTCTGGCGCTTTCATCTTTCTACTACCATCTTTAAACACTATACCGTCTTCTTCATAAGTTGACGTAAATAACTAATGAATACTATTATTATGTACTCAAGCTATTGTCCATTGAGTCTATAGGTTACGTAACTATGTACGTAACGAGATAAGCAGTACCCGACTCGTGCGCGACTCAGGTGCGGTCTGAGTGTTATTTACAGGTGTCACGTGCTAGAGAACATGATGGGTAATGTAAAAACTATGAAAATAAGTCCTGTATAAAGGACTATTATAACTTATTTCAGTTTCACGCGGCACCTTAATTATATATTTCATTTAACACTTACCTGAAATACTATGATCAATCGCATTATAACGTATAATTGGAGTTCCTCTACATACTTTCGAATTTATAATACTTATAATAAACGAATAAACAACGAATATTGATAATTAAACGTTATACTTTAACGTTATCGGAAAGCATGAGTCGACAACGAATACATAGTCCTTCACGTTAATCAATATATTTTATACCCCTCCAAAACCGAATGAAGCTGATATATCTCGTTTACCACATATTATGCACCGTATAGCGTCTGATTTAAAGTAAATATAATAACCTATTGAATCAACGTTTGTATTTGACCTTACGTCCAACTTTGCTTAGATCTTTATTAAAATTTAATAATTAAAAGCTGAATTGATAGTTACTTGGGCGAATTTTTAAGGTCTAAAAGTAGTTGAAAACCATACAATCAACCGGAATTCGATAAATATACGTTTACGTAAGCGGCAACGCATTAAACAATCGAATTTATATTATAGGTAGATAAAATATAAATTGGAAAAATTTTGTATACGTTTTTCATACAGGTTTATTATACGCCGGTTAAAAAACAAGTTATTACGGAATATTGTGAGGCCATCGGATACGATAATACGTACGATACGAATAATTTTTTCGATTATATTGAAGCCACTTTTAACTACCCTTACCATACGAATAAGAACATAATTGAATTGAAAAGATTACTTACAAAAAATAAATACTTATAGATACCGTTAGTTATTAAACTCGAAATGTTATTTATTGAAACAGGTGGTTTAGATTTGCTTTAGGCCATTGATTATAATTAACAACGCTTTCGTCTATCCACGCGTATTTTAAATAAATTCATTTTGGTAAACGTTAACCGTATCAAGTATATCGCGATTTTAGAGAAATATTTCGAGCTCACGAACGAGTTAAAGTTTTTAAACCTCTAGCAACGATGTAGTTGACAATTATGGAGCCTCGTATATATAACGTAACCGAATAAAAATACAATTATAATAGGAGTTTATACCATTTAAGTATTGTGGTTAAAAAGCTATAATAATTACGATAATTTATCCTAACAAGCCTATTCAATATAGGCCTAAAACCAAAAACTTTGGGTAACATATATAACAGCAAATAAATGTCAAGTTGAATAGGTTACGAGGTGTAATTTACGTTATGACTTGTCGGACTGATACCATCATAGTTATAGAATTCGCCCAGTTTTTCCTTTGACGTAGTTGTATACGACTTAAATTGAGAAAATGAATAAAGGTTTCCTATTATCAGCTACAAGGGAAACCAAAACTTTAAATGCAGTTTCATTTAGGAGTTATGTAAATTTAGCGGTGTAATTATAAAAATGAAGTTTAATTTAATTAAAAAATATAAATGAAACTCCGTTTATTATCCTTCTACTTTTTTATAATAATTACTTTTTAAACTCCAAAATCGATTTTAATTAAGATTATTACTATGTTAAAAACGAAATTTAATATAGCGGTTAAGAATAACGTAAATTTAGCTATTATATTTTGAAAATTTAGGTATAATGTTAAGGTTACGGCGAAATTCGCGTATAGCCCATGTAGCTGATTTTCGCGTAATTTCTGACCAACCATTGAACCCGATATCAATATATATACTTCTGAATATGAAGCGGGCGATAATTTCCGGTATATTAGGTATACGATGTTTATAGGTAATTTTAAACGTTAACGGAAGGAGTTTAGTAATTAACAGTGAAAAAAATTTAACGTTCGATATAATTATAACCTAAGTTAAACCTGAAGATACTTAGAGTATGATGAAATCGGTTTTCGATGGTTAAACAACCCGATTTTAGCGGATGGTATAATATATAGAGGATTATTAGTAGTTGGCTTTTATTGTAAGTTTTTACGAAATGACGCGAATTTTACAATCGACGGCGCCGACGATTATAAAGAATGAGGAAATGTAATTACGTTTTTTACTCGAATTAGCGAAATTACTCGATTTATTTAACAAAAAAAGGTAATAACCTTACCACTATACAGGGAAAAGCTCAGTTACTATATTTATATCAGCCCGAAAGAAAATTAGAACTTTACTAGATAAACTATAATGACCGTTATATTCCATATTACGAAATTAATTCCTCGAATTCCGACCTTAAGTTACTAATTTAATAAACAAGGGTTTAATTTACACGAATTATATATCAGCTATAACGCTGGTATTACTAATTTTCAAAGCCTGGAGGGGGAAGGCAATGGATTTATGTTAATTACAAGACCTTAAATAAAATTATTTTTAGTAGGGCCTTAGATCGTTGCAACGTTGTCGATTCGAATCTTGGTCAAAGTAATAGTAGTATTGTATTAGTCAAATGGTGGATGTATTGTTTTAGGTTTGATAGACCGCTAGCCAGTCTGCATAGTAATTTGTATAACCAATTGCTTAGCCTGTTCCCTAGTATAAAGTGGAGCATATTGTACTCAACTTACACCCAATACAGTAAGCCGATACAAAATAATATATTGAACTTGCAGTTTAGTATAGTTAACTTCACTGTAAGTAAAGTTAACCTACAGTATTACAAATACCATTATTCTAATACTGGCAGCTTTTTAGTTTGTGCGCGCATGTTAGTGCAGTTGACTAATCCTTTCCGGTAAATGCTAAACTATGACCTTGTTAACTGGCCAAACCCTTATGAATTTTGATTGACCTCCGTATTAAAATACACCTATTTACATGTAAATTAACTTTAATTGACTTTAGTTGCTCTAAGGCTTCGAGGTCCTCCTTTATCGACTCGTACAAAAAGTTCTTTCGCTATAAACCTTTGTAAACTTTCATTTTAGCCGAGCCAATTAAATAGGTCGCCGTATTAGTTCCTCCATTTATCTGGCAGTCTTACATTTTTCCAGCACATCCTTAACCGTTTCGATGTGTTATTGGTTTACCAGGATGTTTATCAATATAGCCTTCGATACATATAGTCAGCCGGTTATTATCAACTCACTTTTTAGGGTCTTATTTAGCAACGCCTTCGTTATGGCATTAGTAGGATTATTTTTGCCGTCGATTCATCGGAACTCTTTAATCTTCCTCCCTTTATAGGCTCTATGAAGTACTATTACGTCGATTATCAGACGTTTTTCGTTAGTGGTTTCGAGCTTCGAAAGGTATTCGAATAATCTTTTCGAGTCGATACAGATTACCACCGGAGTGGGAGAAATCTTTAACTACCTGGTAATAAGGTTAAGGGTTTTACAAAGTACTATACCTATATTAAAGTCTGTAATTATACCATAAACTTCCGAAGTAAATACGTTTCGTATAATCCTTTTATACTTAATGAAGATTTGGTAAATTAGGTCTCTAATGATGTTAAACTGATGTTCCCGCTTATTTTATTTGATGAAGGTTATTAGAAAGCCGATTTGGGAAAATAGGTCGGTGTTATTTACGAAAAACCTATTCATGAAAATCATCAACTTAACCTTCGATAAGTCGATTAAAACCATATTAATTCTTCGATTTAGGTTTCATATCTACCACTTAATCCTCTTATTTAAACGGTTAAAATCGTGACTCGTTAAGTCTTATACTTACGCTGAATAGAAAGGTCGTTAGAGGTCTCCAGTTAATATAGGGTGGCAATATAGTTGCTATGTGTATGTTATTTAAGGTACTGTTAGGCCTTAGTTATGTTAGTCATGTCGATTATAGCCAAATCAATTCCCTATGTAAAGGGACTGAAGCCCGAGCTATCTCTCAAGATGGTCGGATTCTATCTATAAATCTCGATGAAGAAGTAGAGGAGAAATCCATGTTAGGGAGCTGCTGCAGAGCTGAGAAGATGGTGCAACTCGGTTACGTGACGTGTGGGAACGTGTTCCCATGCAGCTTCCTCCTTACTCTAAAGCATCTTAATAACGTGTGAAACTACCAAGGTTGGATCCCTAGTAATACTGGCTAGGCATTAGCTTGTAATATTATCCTTAGAAATATCTTGAACCCCCCTCCCCCCTTTTTTTCTCCCCTCTTACGCGGCGGTGCGCGACGTGCGAAAGTTAAGTGGAATAACAAGTGCAAAATAGACGTTTTGGAGCCGTTTAAAATTTCGTAGCTTCGTGTGGAAGGTGCCAGACCAAACGATTTTTACGTTATGTAAAAGACGCTCTAATACCTTCCTTCCTTATGAATAACTCGTAGATTTCCTCCTCTAAAAATTTCAAAACCTTCATTTTACAGCACTATTATTATTATTACACGACCAAAGGTAAATATTAATTTAAATAATTCTTTTTTACATTTACTTTTGTTTTCTTGGATTTTAATAAACCTCCCATTAGCTATAAAGGTTAATATTGCTGTCAAAAACGTAAGTTAACTATATTCGGAGATTATTTAATCCTTATTGATAAACTTACAATTCTCAATCTTACGTATTGGTAAAATATACCTTGACGAAACTTTGAAATAAATATACTTTAAATATATTTACCGGATAATGTAGAACCCGAGAAAATTCTACTAGGAAATTAAGGTTAATGTTCACAGGTCTTTGGATTGTTGTAACGTTGTCTATTCGAATCGTGGTTGAAGTAACAGTAGTATTGTATTGGTAAAGGAATGTACGTATTGTTCTAGGTTTGGCAGACCGCTAGGCGATCTGCACTGTAATTTGTATGGCCAGTTGCTTGGCCCGTACCCTAGAGTAAAGTGCAGTATACTGCACTCTACTTACAGCCAATGTGGTAAGTCTTCACAAAGAAATACACTCAACTTTACTGTAAGTAAAGATGACCTACTGCACTGCATGTAGTACTATTCAAACAGGTAAATTATTTATATAGTCGTAAGAAATTTATTGACGAAGGGCTAAATATTAGTATTCTGTATGACTTTGATTCTATCAGTACTATGAGTTGTAATTCGAGTTCTTTATACACATCTTAAAACTTCAACCTTAATATAAATGAAGCTATTAAGAAATTATTAAATATTTGTTTAAAGTTCGATACTTAGAATAGGAGTAAGTCGAAGTATTCGCGAACCATTCCTTAAATATTAACGAGCGGGGGAAAAGCGTATAAACCTAGGTTGTAGCCGTTAAAAAGGATATAAAAGTTCGGCCTACCACATAGCTAAAAATAGATATTTAAGGCGGGGCAAGCTTTATACCTGCTACCCCTATACGCTTTGGTGGCCTAAGGGCCGTGCAGTTGATAAACGAAAAAAGTAATATTTAAGCAAGTTTTTTATAGTAAAACAGTAACGTATGGAGTGTAATTAACGAACGATTAAGAAATATAATTAAAGGCGACCGAGAAATGAGTTAAGGTTTTCTAATATATTAACATAAAATTAGGCCTTATAAACGTAAAGTTGAAGAAACTAGTCGAAATAGATAAAAAGTTTTGAGGTAAAAATTCGAATAATTTTATAGATATATTTAAATAGTTTAGTTTTCTATTGTCATTTATTAATATCATATTACAATTGCTCGGTACCTATAAAGTAACGGTTTATATGTAGCTTCCTTGTCTAATATACAGTATAAAATGTTAAACTAATTTAGGAGCCGGGTGTAAAGTCTCTTCGTTATATTCGGCTAATCTGTAACTCAATTCGAAAACGTTTTGTGTTACGATATTAGAAGAGCTTAAAAACGGCTTTTAGATGAAATATTATTAACTTATTTATATAACCAAAACTTGCAGTTTCGATAGGTTATTAAGCCAAATACGTCCGGTTAAACGTTTATTAAGGGCCCGTAATATATTTTTGACATAGTATTCCTATTTAGTTTTGGCTTCGTCGCCGAAAATATTTATTATTTACGGTTAAAAGTTGCGAGTTTATCAGTTTGAAAACGGATCAAAAACGTCTCGAAAAAGTTAATTTATATGAGATTAAGGGTGTTTTCCGCTCAATACTACACGTTTAACGACATAAAAGTCAATTATACGTATTATATGGTAATTATCATAAATTTAATTTAAATTTATGAAAAAAACGTTTATTTCTCCTTTTAAAAAAAGCTAAATATCATTACCGACCAAAAAATGATCCGAAAGAGAGCTTCGATTGTTCATGACTTCTGTTAAACGTTATTAGGTAACCGTTATTACAATTTATACAAACTTCATAGACTCGTATATACATTTAATGAAAATTTCGGCTCGTACGCATAATATCTTAATTAGGACGAGGAAATATTATACAGGTTATAGAAGGTCAATATAATAACCGTAGGTTATAAAACACGAGCTAATACCAATAATAATCGTATCTTTATTACTTAGTATTGATTAATGACTAATTTATAAACAGATTTAGTTGAATTAGACATAAATAACGAAAAAACGTAAATACATTAAAACTTCTTAATTAATAGGTTTAGTTACACCGCTGGTTTTGGGGTAAAAGATAATGACTTAAACGTTACTTTAACCCGGTTCAATCTCAAAGTCGGTTTAAAAATTTACTAATCTAATTTAAACTATAGTTGTTAACAAGCGTATGGTGAAATCCGTATAATTATTGATAATAATTTAAAAAGTTCTTTACATAAGTCTCGACGTTTATAACAGGTATAACTTCAAAGGTGACGTATTTATCTAAGCGGTTCGTAATAATTATTAAGTGACGTAGGTTATCGATATATTCGTAGGGTAGGTTTATTATAAAGTGTGTAAAAAAAAACCTTTCAACGGTATTTCTAATAGTTTATACGCTGATAAACCTCGTAATTTCGGTAAAAACGGCGAATTACGCAATATAAGCCGGATAAAAAGTATGTTTTAAAAAGGAAAATAATAGTAACTGTTGGTAGGCCTTAGACGTTGTAACATTATCGATTCGATTGGTCGAAGTAACAGTAGTACTACGTGGTTAAATGGTGGATGTATTGTTCTAGGTTTTAAGACCGCTAGCTGGTCTTCACTGTAATTTGTATAGCTAATTGCTTAGCCCGTGCCTTAGAATGAAGTGCAGCGTACTGCACTCGACTTATACTTAATACGGTAATTTCGTACAAAGCAATACACTTGTAGTACGGTCAACTTTACTGTAAATAAAGTTCACCTATTACATTGCTTGTAATACTATTCCAACACTGGAGGATTTTTAGTTTGTACGGGTACGCCAATGTAGCTAACTAATTTTTTCTAGTTACTACTAAATTGCCTTCTTATCAATTGGTTAGACCCCTGTCAATTCCAGTTGATTTATATACTGAATTACACTCAATTGCACGCAAATTGACCCTATTTAACCTTAATTACGCCGGTGCCCTCGAGGTCCAAGTTTATCAACTTCTACAAAAAGTTCTTTTGCCATAGCCTTTCGCAAACCTCCACTTTAACTATGCCATTCAAATAGGTTACTATTATCAATCCTCTAGCAGTCTTTCAATTTGCCAACACATCCCTATCTTCCGTTATATGACTTGGGATTTCCGGGCGGCCTTTTAACGTAACTCTCGATACGTATAATTAGCCTATTACTATCTACAAACCTTTCTAGTGACTTATTTGGGGCTTCCTTCTTTATAGTATTTGCAGGGTTATTTTTGCCATCGATCCATCGGAATTCCCCGATATCCCTTCTTTCGTAGGCTTTACGGAGCGCCATTATATCGATTACTAGGCGTTTTTCGCTGGGGGTTCCGAGATTTAAAAGGCATTCGAAGAGGCTCCTTAAGTCAATACAAATTACCATTTGGATAGTAGGAATCCGTAACTGCTTGGTAATAAGGTTCAAAGTCTTTTACAATATTATACCAACGTTAAAGCCCGCTATTATGCTATAGACCTTCGCTGCCAACACGTTTCGTGTAATCCTTTTACACTTGACGCATGACCAATAGATTAGATTACCAATAATTCTAAATTAATCTTCCTACTTATTTTCGTTAATGAGAGTTATTATAAAGCTAATTTATAAAGATAAATTAGTGTTATTTATAAAATATTCGTCTGTAAAGATTATTAACTTAACTTTTAAAAGGTTGATTAACACTATATTAATCCCGCGGTCTAATTTTGCATTTGCTATTTAAATCTTTTATTTAGCCGGTTAAAGTCTTAATCCGTTAGTATTTATACTTGTGCCGTAATAAATAGATGGTAAAAAGCTTCTGGTTGGTATAAAGTAATAATATAGCTACCTCTAATACGCTATTTTAAATACCGTTAAACCTTAGCCTGGTTAGTTTTGTCAATTGTAACTATAATAATACCTTAACCTTTTTAGCGAAATTTAAGTCCGGCATTAACATTAAGTAAATGGATTAACGATCTATTAAAATCAAGTTAGTTATTTTCCGTTAGACTCGTTACCAGCTTGAAATTTGAAAACTAGAAGTCTATAATTATTTATTACTTTAACGCCATAAAGCCAGCCATTTCGACGAAAAAGGTATCTTAAATTTATATACATATTTTATGATGGTTCTTTCCTTATATTATTAATAAATACAGATCGTATATTAAAGACTATAAAGTTGGTAAACATTTAAAGTACCACCTGTAATTTAAAACCTAATAAACCTTTATTTTCATTAATTTATATAGTAACTTGATACACCATATTACCATTTTTAAAGGGTAAATAGCACGTAACTCCTATAATAGTTTCATTAATATAATTTTTTACAAATCCTTCATTATTTGGGAATAAGCTTACGTAACGTTACGGCTATTAAATATAAACTTATCATGAGGCCTAACTAGTAAACTCATTGCCAAAACAACGACTAAACATTAGCTGATCTTTTAAATTATTGGAGATTACGCAAGGATTTAGTCCTTACCTTTATTGCTGTAGCCTTAAACGATTAGTCGTAATTTTTCGTACGACCGCCCCATGGTTTTATCCTTAACCTTGTAAATAATCCTTAATTTCAAGATTGTAATGTTTGGGTTTTAGAGGTTAAAGTCAGTTTTCAATACGAATTATATAACTCTTCGTGTTAATAAACCAGCGATTTCTAACCTATCGCTTTCTTTGAAAGGTTTACCGGAAGTTTTAATAATGTTTTATACCATAAACTTTACTGTTAAGTTTTTGTTATCCTTTTCTTTTCTACTTAACTAAGTAATATTATAAATGCGACCCGATATGTTTTTTTATTTTTTGACGTTTTTCTTTTTCGTCGAAGGTCGCCCGCGCCAGCAACATTCCATTAGTTTATTAATAACGTGTGGAAAAAGTTCGTTTTAACTCGGTCGTTTTATTTGAGAAACTTAAGGGTTTAAACCGGGTAATTCGAAAAGATGCAAGACCGTAAATGGTTTTAGTAACTACTTTGAAATCTACGATATTTATTATCTTATATAGGTCCTCTCATTTGCTCGGCTTCCGCTATACGAGAAATTTACTTTGTAACAGTAAAGTAAATACGTCGATTGTTAATAAGCCGTTTTTAGTGTTAAGGGTGTTATTAACCAATCAACGTACCGATTCTCTTCGAAGTTCCCTTAAGGCTTTACTGTAGGTCATAGCACGTTTTTAAGTACTTGCTAAGGGCGTAGATTTATTTGTTAGGCGTAGGTACGCTCCAAAAACTAGGAGCGTTAATACGAAGCCGTTAGGGCTTACAATGTTGTTTAAACCCTTTATTGACATCTGTAAACGTGCTTCCGAATCCGTACAGCTTTCAATCTCCAGTGTAAGGATATTATACGCTGGGCAAATAAGTAATATACCCTTTCAACCTTTCCAATATTTAAGTGGACTTTTACAAGTACTTATTTATACTAAATACCTATTATCTTAGCATCCTTTTAAAACTTTGCCGTTGTATAGTTGGTATTAATATCGTTAACGAAGACGTTAAGTAAACCTAGGTATATATTGATTTATAATATTATTAACGTTTTTCATGTATCCTTTGCCGAAAGAAATTTCCGAAACTTAGCTCCGTAAAAAGAGGTTACAGAGTTAACGACATTAAAAACAGATTTGTTTTCCAAGTAAAATACATTAATAAATATTTCATAGTTAATGTCTTCATCGTTTTTAAATGTAAACTTAAATCTCCAGGAGGCTTCGGTATACGTTTGGAAGTAATAACATAGTCTTTTCATGGATTTTAAGGTAAAATATTGTATATCGTTATACCCTGC
The DNA here is from genome assembly GCA_038502455.1 of Anisogramma anomala. Taxonomy (NCBI): domain Eukaryota; kingdom Fungi; phylum Ascomycota; class Sordariomycetes; order Diaporthales; family Gnomoniaceae; genus Anisogramma; species Anisogramma anomala. Next base: position 3,846,972 of record JASMMZ010000006.1, read on the forward strand.
AGACTTTATGACTTTATATAGCCTATTAATAGCTGGATATTTCTAAAGCCTATATAATTAACTTATTTCCGATTATATCAGGTTTAATAATATTCCGTTCGGATCTTAAGGATAAAACTATAAGTACCTTTATTTAAAGACGAGTAAAAACCTTTAACCATTCATAACTAGCTCGTCTATGTAAATGTTAACATTAACGCCAAAAAAAATTATATTCTTTAAATAAAAAAATAAAAAGAGTAGGGGACTTAAGGATATGAAACTTCATTATTTTCATGATAATTTGAACTACCATTGTCGCCAATAACGAAAGTTATTCGCCCGGGCTAAAACTAACTTTTTCTTTGCTAATATCATGACGATATATCTTAGTGGCTATAGTGTTTTCCCTCCGTAATGCCACATATTGCGAATAGCCTCCTATTAAGTACCTTATTGCCTCTATGTCTAGCATAATACCTTGAAACGTATGGTTCGCGTAACGATCGTAGAGGTTAAAGGTATGTAAAGGGTTAGGTGCTTGGTTAAGGTAAAAGTAAGGGTTTTTACCACCTAAACGATATAAGAAAGCGTAGGTGGCTAATTATTAGACCGCTGTATTAAAAATAGTATTTTCGTGTTACTTGATTTATTTAAAAGCGTTAATAACATTAATTAGCTTATCTCCTTTAAAGTTTACGATTGAATTTAAGTAATCCTAATCCGAAGTAGTAAGGTACTAGGCGTAATATACTAATTTTTGAATATTACGTTCGGAAAAAAGGTAACGAGTAAACCAACTGCTAAACTTGCCACAAATTTAATATCTCTTATTATTATCATGACCATAAGACTTATAGTTAACAGGTCCGTCTAAATCTTATTAACATTAACGTAATTACTACCTTTATTTTAAGGCTAATAGACCAAACCTTAGGCGTTATAGGCATCCGTACTTATGGTCGACGTAATTAATTACCATAAGGTCGTTTTCATTTACGTTAAAGAAATTACTAGTTTAAGAGTACATACCAAATGCGTTTGGTATACTTGCTATGACGGTAATGTAATAATCACACTAAATACCCGTGAGTAAATAGAAGGTGTCAGGGGGTTTATGTTAGCAGTAAGGTAGCAGAGGTAACAAAGGTGCAATATCAAGAAGATGTTTGTTCGTGCTGTAGAATGATCACTAGCCGTTAGGCTATTCAGGTATGTAGACTGAATACTTAGATTGACAACTGAAGAGCTATGAAGGAAATACTGTCTATGTGGTGATGACCGTGTCCTTATATATCCGTGCCTTCATACCGTCTTCAGTACTGGATCGTTTGGATCACCGCACTGATCCCACTGATCTAGTGCTGCCCCACCTTAGATTAGTAACTGATCCATACTGATCCATTACGTGACTTACTTAGTCACTTTGCTTACATAAGAGACGTTCCCCGCCTGATGTATTGGACTACAGGCTCTCCGTGGCTCAGCTGCATGCTGGCCTGTTTCCTGATCCAACCGTTGTCTGGGTTATAACAGGTAACAAAAGAAAAGCGCAACTAGTTAAAGAATCCTTCTCAGGTAGCATTTAGGTGTTATAGGGCGTATTCGAACTCGCTAACGCCCGTAACCACTATCCGTACTTACTCACGAAATATAGCTTTATTAATGTAGGCCTTCTCCATTACTTTTTAACATAATATTAACTTATTAAGAATTTGTTAAATATATCTATTAGTGGTTCCTATTTTTATTTTTCCATTATTATAATTTACTTCGTAATAACCTAGGTCATATGGTATTTCATTAAGTAAATGTCGTGCTTAAAATAGCTCTTTATACCATCGTAGATTTCGCAACACGTGATTACTTACGTTAAAAATGTCAAGTAGTAGTCTTTTACGTTACTTGTAAGGGTTTCGGGAAACAGTAAGTGAAAACTAAAAGGAGGAACCTCCATTTACTTAAAAATGTTTCAAAAAGTTACTATTTTGATATCAAAAAAGTTGTAAAGCTTCCCGTCGTACTTTTGTATATTATTCAAAATCTTAGAAAAGTCCGTTATAAGCTTGTAGTTAATATTAACCATTTTGACAGGTTTTGTAGGAAGGTTGCGATAATCGTCCTAGCCATAATTGGTGTTTCCTGGTAATTTAAACTTTAGAGTCTCTGAGGGACGGTGTTAAAAATAATTGTCAGTAGCCCAAATCGAGGGGTAAAGCCCTATAGTAGGACCTATAGTGGGCTCCCGCGCATACTTGAATCTGGAGGGGAAAGGTTTTTAAAGGACTTAAAGAGTGAATTATTAAGCGGTAATAGAAATTTGAAGGTTTTAGAAAAGTTGACGATTTTGTTTAATTAATTGGTAGAAAGTGTTAATATTGATATCTTTGGCCTTGTTAACGGATACTAATATACGTGCCTTGCCGCCGCTAACGGCATATTTTACGCTATTATGTAAGGCTACTAAACTGCCGAGTAGGTTAATAGATTTTTTATCGTTAACTCGTAAAAAGGCTGGACTTAATTAAGGATAGATCAAAAGTCCCCTGAAACGTATATGTAGGCGTTAGGATCCCTTAACGTCTTTCCCATTTCCCTAAAAGTCTTAAGAATTAGGATTTTAAGGGTAATATTTCTGTTGGACCAATTGAAAAAAGGTTTTGCTAGTTTTATTGATATCTTATTAAAAATGAAAATACTACGGTACGTAACCTCATTCTTTAACCTAGCTTCAACGGAGCGTTGTATTATCTTTCATATGTCAAAAGTTTAGTAGTTCAAAAACGCGCCAAAGTCTAAGAAAATGCGGGCGCCGCGGTCATAATCGTTACCGAAATCCATTTCGATAATATACAAGCCGACGTAATTGGTTAAATGATACTTAGTTAAGGTTTAGTTAACATTCGTGATTTAGAGTTATTAGTCGTAGTAGTTAATAAAGATTATTCCGAGAGCTATAACCTTTTTTTTATATATTTTTAACTTAAAGTTCTCTTGGTTTTTTAACTTATAAAGAGCGTATAGAGTGAAGGGCTTGGTGATCTTAGGTGTAGGGACTTGATGTTTTTGGCGTAAAGTTGTAAAGAAACTTGGCGATTCGACGTAAAGTTCCGTAACGTAGCCTTTTCGGCGTAACTTAGTATTTTTTCTAAGGATAGCGAATTAATCGATTAAGGTAATATAGGAAGTAAAAAAAGTAAAGTAGTGAAAAAGTTCGGTGTAAAAGGTAAGGTCGGAAAACGTTTGTTGTTAAAGGTTGTAGGTGAAATGCGAAGGTTGATTGTTGTGGTTGTTTAGCGTAAAAACTTAATCGTTTTTTAATAGTAGTAATACCCATAGTAATATTAACTTAGCCGTTTACCAACTTGCCGAACGTTTAAATTTCTTATAGTTAATCTTAACGTCTTTGAAAAGGATTAGTAAATATTTTCTATTATTTTCAATAACGATACCGTCGTTACCTCTTAATTTCCTTAAAAACCAACGTAACCTAAAAGTCTTCTTTACTTATTGCCATAAAAACCGACTTAACAGTAAAAGCCTTTCGTGAAAATCTTTCTTTTACTCTAACGGTCATATAACTTAAAAAGTAACTGGAAAGTAGCCTTTTCTTTTACTTAGCTTATCTGTACTGAATCTAATAAGAAATTAAGCATTTATCAGTATTGGTAGGCCTTAGACGTTGTAACTTTGTCGATTCGATTGGTCTAATTAACTGTAGTATTACGTGGTCAGATGGTGGATATATTATTTTAGGCTTGACAGACCGCTAGCTGGTCTGCACTGTAATTTGTATTGCCAATTGTTTAGCCCCTGCCCTAAAGTGAAGTGCAGCGTACTGCACTCAACTTATGCCTAATGCGGTAAGTTCGCACAAAGAAATACACTTGCAGTACGGTCAACTTTACTGTAAGTAGAGTTGACCTACTGCATTGCATGTAATACTATTCCAACGATAACGTTACGGCCGGAGTAACTGGTAAAAAGTAAATTGTAGATAATTTAAATGAACGCTATAATAATTAATTTATAACTAAGTACTCCAATACAGTCCCGAAAGCATTAAATCTTATCGTCGTTTATTCAATATTTTGAAATTAAAACTTTTAACCTTTAATTGTTGTTACTACGAATATCCGCGGGGAAATATCGATCGCTTATATGTAATATACGGATTAATCGTGGGTAGGTAATATCGCGTGTAATAACGTTGTTTTAATAGTTTTAAAGGTCGATATTAGTAAAAAATTCGCAACCTTATAGGATAAATTCGCTAGCGATGGTAAACCGGAAGATATTAATACGCGGAAGCGGTTCCAAAATAGCCTTTTTGGGGTGTAAAAGTTAAAGTCTTTGGCCTAAAAGACGTGGATCGTAGAAATCTTTCGGAATATCTTGGTTTCGCCGTAATAACGGGTTAGACTGTAAATAATTAGCCTCTTTATTATAAACTAGTCGAAAACGAGAATACTAAAGAAGTTTAAACTAACAAACTTATCATTTAGAAAGCCGTCGTATAATTATAAAGTATTTCCAATTTTTATAATTGATTGAAATCGTAAATAGGCGTGTCGTACCCTGGAACTCTGCGTTTTATACTTTCAAAGAACTTATAATTCCAAGTAACTCCATATTGTGGATTTCGTAGTTATATTCGGTGGGAAACAAACGACGAAAGTCATACGTTATTAGGCTTAAGTTATCGCTGTCATCGCGTTGAAACAGTCAGTCGCCTAAGGCCTAACCAGAGTAGTCGGCATTTAAAAAGGTATTATGGTCGTGATTCTATGGAAAAAAAAGTTAAACTTAAGTCGTTCGAAAATATTTTTTTCCTTAGGCCTTTAACGAAATGTGGTACCATTACGAGTTAGTCGAAGTAACGACTTAATAATCGTTTAATGATTGCGGATGAAATACTGGTTAAAGTTGACAAATCTAAGAAAAACCCCGTACCAATAAAACTAACATAAAGGCTGCTTATTCCCGAATAACGCGCAGCTTTTCCGGGTGTATACGCACAACGATACTAACCTCGATGACGAATCCCGTGTACTTAGTTTTTTAAACATCGAATTCGTATTTGGATATATCGAGGTTAAATATTGCGGCGCTTAAGGCGTTAAAGACTTCTTTAACTTTGACATTATCATAGTAAAGGGTGCTTTTGAAATGAATAAGAACGTCTTAAAAGTAAATAAATTGAAATTTATCCACGAAAAAACGTACTACATAATGAATATATCGTTAAAAAATAATTAATGTACTAAAATTTCCAAAAAAAAAGAAATAAGCTATTCGAAAACTCCGAAATGTATACGAAATACAGGTTTTTACTCGTTTCTCTCCTTAATACGAAGCTTATAAAAAGTAATTTCAATAATTAACTTGGTAAGTTATTTAACTTTAGAAATATTCTAAAACTTTCTTTTAATAAGTAAAAGAAGATAATGGTCCACCTTTGAAATAACATTAAATTGGCGGTAATTGATATAAAACCGTAGTTTACCTCTGGATTTCTTGAAGAAAAGTATAAAAATACCCGTTGAAAATCTATTCGCTTAAATATAACCCTAATCTAATGATTTGGTTAATGTTTTTCGTAATAAAAAAAGCGTTTTACATGATATACCATATAACAGGCCTGGCAAAACTTTTAAAAGTTAACCTTAGTTATCTATACGAATAACGATTTCGTAATCTATTCCGAAACAATAAGGGGGTAGATTATTACAAAAAGCTTTGTCGAATAAGGAGGTTAACTTTTTAAAATCGTCGGAGAGTTTATCATCGACGAAAACAAGCGGTTTCGGGGTAAATACCTTATTAATATTCACGAAGGAAACGGCGGCGATCTATATAATAGCGGATCGATCCCTACGAGCTTTCCGCAAAGTAGCGTGGAATATAGCGGCGCCGATCACTTTCGGCGTTTTCTATATAAGCGTGAACCCCAATTCCTAAACACGATAATTACTGACTCGTCTTAAAAGTGATATATATCTCGAAACAACGTATGTTACTTATTGATATTTCGTTAAACATTTATCCAAAATAACTTTATATTACAGAAAGGGGTCAATATAAATCTATATCCGGTGGAGATACTTAATAAGGTTGATATTGAAAAAAGCTAAAGAAGAAATAAGTCGTCGAAAAAATTTAGGTAATAGGTTCGTAACTTCGCTGAATCGCCGGAAAACATAGAAATACGCGGCAACTTTAAACGGTTAATATATTATTTATTAACGACGTTATATAATTTAGAACTTATCTTCATTAAAGTCTAAATGAAATTAATAAAATTTCGAAGTAAATTTACTCAAACTGAAAGCCATTTAAAAACTGGGATGATGCTATTCAATCGAATGAAAGTTTTACCGACTCTCATACTGGACTATATATAAAAGTTACGATTTTTTATTTTAAAAGTGAATAAAATTTTCGGCCGAAGTAAGGTAGATTTCCATAACGGCTTTAACGTTAAAGTCGCTAAGGAGTTACGACAGATTTATCGGATAAATTTAAATTTGATAGCTATTCGCTCCTTATCACAAGTATAACCCAAAAGCTTTACGACGGGAGAGTTTCGAATGGTTAACTCAGGCGGTACGACACTTAAAAGCGAATCTAAAAAATCTTACGCAAGTTATAATAACATCGACTTAGCTATCTCAGGCGAGCACGTCGTTGTTATTATTATTACTTTATGAAACAATTCTAATGACAACGTGAATATAGTCGTAACTAATACGAAAGTTATGAAGGCGTCCGCCGATAAATTGAATATAAATGACTTACTCGTTGTAATTTTCGGGTATATCGAAGGGTAGTAACGTATTAGTTAATATGACGTTAATAGCTTCTTTTGAAATAGGAAATATCACGGCGAATTCTCAAGATATACTGTTAGTTTTTGCGAATAAAGCTTTTTAAACGTTGAAAAAAACGAAAAATCGGTCGCAAATTCTTTTTTTTATATTCGTAAGCCAAACTATAATATCTTTAGCCGCGTTAAAGTCGTAGTAGTAAGCGCGGAATATAGCTATAAATTTGTTATAATCGTTAATACTGCTATCGCCTTCAAAGACGTAATACCCATTTATAAAGATCTTGATAAGGCTATTGAAATACAAAAAAAAACGTAAAAATATTTTTAAATATGAATAAACTTTTAGGTTTTACGTAACTTACGTATTATCGTAGTTTTTTATACCGAAAATCGTAATTTAATACGGGAACATTTAACCAGTTAATTAAAAAGTTTGTATTTAGGTCGTTAAAATACATTAAATAAGGCGCCAGTATTGTAATCAAAGTTCAAGAAGTTTCATGTTTATTATTTGAAAAGTTAACAAGGTTTCTGATATGGAATAGCATAATAATTACGTTGTTTGTAATATATGTAGGAGAAATTATTTAAAGGGTATATTATCTCAAAAAAGTAGTCGTACTGGTAACATTAAGGTATCGAATTATATTCGTTGATGAGTTTAATACGTCGGTACTCTTTAATTTTAAATATAAAAGTACTTTCGAACGTTTTAATCTCGTTCGATAAGTTTAGTACATAAAGCGTCGATGCAACGTTTATATGAAGCTATAAGGTAATGATATTAAACCGTTAAAGCGTTTTAAAGTTATTTCTTAACGCGTACGTCTAGGAATTACTTTAAGGTTTAAGTGTTTATATTTGGTAAGTCGAAGGATAATGATATAACTCTAGGTTATAGCCGTTAACAAACAGTTAAGACACTATCGAAAAGAGATAATGGTTTATATATAAAAGGACTAAAGCGGGAGCATTTGTTTAAAGTGGTTGGATTCTATCTATAAACCTCGATAAAAAAAGAAAAGAGAAATCCTTTTCAGGGAGATATTACAAATATAGGAAGATGGTGCAACTCGGTCATATGACGTGTGGGAGCGTATTCCCATACAGCTTTCTCCTTGCTCTAGAGCATCATAATAACGTGTCGAACTACTAGGGTTGGATCTCTGGTAATACTAGCCAGGCACTAGCCTGTAACAACTAGCCCTTTTAGCGGAATTTAAGGCCAGTATTAACACCAAGTATGCGGATTTACGATTCGTTGGAGTCAAGTTAATTACCCTTCACTAGTGTCGTTACCGGTTTACAATTCCATAACTTAAAGTTTTTAATCGCTTGCTGTTTCTATGTAATGAAGTCAGCTGTTCCGACGAAAAGGGTATCGTTAGTCTGAATAACAATGAGGCCAAAGTCCTTGTCTTACGTTACCAGTAAGTATAAGTCGTATATTAATGAGTTTATAGCTAGTTGTGATCAAAAGTACAACTAATAGGTTACAAGCCAGTAGATAATTGCTTTATCTAGTCCGTATAGTAGCTTAATATATCGTATTACCGTTCTTAAAGGGTAGATGGCACGTAATTTCTGTGACAACTCCAGTAGTACGATCCGTTGAAAATCCGTCATTAATTACGTATAGGCTGACTTTATATTACGGATATTAATCGTAAACTTGCCTTTAGTTTTAGCTATAAAATTGGTTGCCAAAACAACTACTACGCGTTAGCTAATCTTTTAAATCGTCAACGATTAAGCAAAGATTTAGTCTTTAACCTTATAGCCGTATCCTTAAGCTATTTTATATGACTTTTCGTATAGCCGCTCCGTAATTTTTTCCTTTAACTTTGTATATAACCGTCCATTTGAAAGTCGTAAAGTTTCGTTCATAAAAGTTGAAGTCGGCCTTTAACATATATTATACAACAATTCGAGTTTAAAGACCGTTAATTTCGACTCTATCGTTTGTTTAAAAGATTTACCAAAAGTTCTAATAATGCCTTAAACTCAAAATTTTAATACCAAGTCTTTGTTATCTTTTTTTCTCGCTTACACAAGTAGTATTTTGAATATGATGCCGTATGTATTCCTTTTTTTAAATGTTCCGCTTTTTCGGGGGTTGTCTATACCGCTGGCGTTTCTTTAACTTATCGATAATGAGTAAAAGGGTTTTGTATTAGCTTAGTCGCTTAGCTTAAGGGTCTTGATCGTTGATAGCCTTAATTTAAAGCTCAATATATATAGATTGAAAATATATAGAGCCGTTAGTAGTTTTCATAATCATTTCGGAGTTTACGATACTTAGGATTTTGTACGGGACCTTTTATTTACCTGGCTTCCTCCATATAAAGATTTCACTTTATAACGGTAAAGTACGTCTATTGCTATAGGAACTTCCCTAGTGTTTAGGGTATTAATAACCTAGAGACATGCTGATTCTCTTCATAATTCCCTTAAATCTTTACCGTAAGCTATAGCACGCTTTTGGGTACTTGATAATAGCGGAGATTCACTCGTTAAGTGTGTATACACTTTAAAGATTAGTAATATTAGTATTATGCAGTTGAGGTCTATAGTATCGTTTAGACCCTTTACCGTTATTTAAAGTCGTGCCTCCAGATCCGTAAATCCTTTGATTTCCAGCATAGCGATGTTGTACGTTCGGCGAAGTAGGGATTATATCCTTTTAATCTTCCTAGTGCTCCAGTAAGCTTCTATAAGCACCTGTTTTTATTAAATACCTATTATTTTGGTATTTTTCCAAAACTCCGCCACCGTAAAGTTGGTGTCAGTATCGTTAACGACGATGTTAGTTAAACTCAGTTACGTATTAATTCATAGTATCTATATTATTTCCCACGTATCTTTTGGCGAATAGGATTTTAAAAACTTAGGACTGTGAAAAAAGGTTGTGAAAGTAACGATATAAAGTATAGGATTGTTATCCAAGTGAAACACACTAATAGAAACCCTGTAATTGAAGTTCTCATTGTTTTTTAGTATAAACTTAAATCTTTGGAGGATTTAGGTATAAGTTTAGCAATAGTAATAGAACCTTTTAATCAATTTTAGGGCAAAATATTCCTCATTTTTATGTCTTATGGACTTTATAACTTTATATAGCCTGTCAAAGGCTAATTGGTTGAAACTCCAGTATAATTAACGTTTCTCCGACTCTATCGGGTTTAATACTACTGTTTTAGGCCTTGAAAGATAAAACTATAGGTGTCTCTACTTAAAGGCAACGGGAAACCTTTGGCCGTTTTTAATCAGTTCGTTTGAGTTAACGTAAATGTTGACATCGAGGGTCTTTATATTCTTCAAACAAAGAAGGAAAGAGGTAGGGTACTTGAGGATGGGAAAAGTAATCGCTTCCACAACAGTTTAAATTACTGTTGTTCCTAGTATCGAGAGTTGTTCGCCTGATCCGAAGCCAACTTTGGCCTTGCCAGCATAATAACAATTGATTTTACTAGCTGTGGTGCTTTCCTTCCATAGTGTTACGTACTACGAATAGCTTCCTGTTAAGTACCTTACTGCCCTTATATTTGGCATAATACCTTGAGACGTGTGGTCCGCGTAACTATCGCAAAAATTAGAGGTGTGTAAAGAGTTGGTGGCTTAATCAAAGTAAATGTAAGGGTTTTTCCCACCTAATCGGTATAGGAAGGTATAGTCAGCTAATTATCATTCCACATTAAGAGCAGTATCTTTATTACACTTAATCTGTTTAAGGGTATTATCCTTGTTATTTGGTTTATTACCTTCGAAGTCCGCAATTAAATTTGAATAGTCCTATTTAAAAATGTTAAGGTACTGGATATAGTATATTACCTTTTAATTGGTTCGTTCGAGAAAGTGGTGTCGAGTTAACTAATAGCCAAACTTACTATAAATTTAATATGTCTTATTATCACGACAATAGTCATTGCAGTTAACAGGTTCATTTAAATTTTAGGCCTATTGGTGTTAGCGTGACTATTATCTTTAGTTTGTAGTCGATAGGCTAAACTTTAGGCATTAAGGGCGCTCGTAACCGTATTTGCGGTCGATATAGTGGACTGCTGTAAGTTTTTTTTTTTTTTTTTTACGTTAGGTAACTTGCCGACTTAAAGGTATATATCAAGCGAGTTTGGTATACGCCCTATTAAGGTAGTAAACGAAGAACGTAATTAGTTTAAAAAAGCTTTCATAAGTGAAATATATGCGTTATAGGACCTATTAAAACTTGCTAACGCCCGTAACTACCACTCGTATATGATCGCGAAGTGTAAATTCGCCAATATACGACTTTTCTATTGCTTTTTGACATAGTATCAACTTATCAATTATCTGGTTAAGCATATTTATTGGTATTTCCTCCTCTTTATTCTTGATTATTATTGTCGCCTACATAATTGTGGCTCAATGTGTATAATATTACGTGAAGTAGACGTCGTATTCGAAATAGCCCTTTATAGCGTTATAAATTTCGCGAAACGTCATTACACGAGTCAGAAAGGTTAGGTAGTTAGTCTGTGGCATGCGTTGTAAGGATTCCAAGTAATAGTAAGTGGAACCTAAAAGGAGGAACTTCTATTTACTTGTAAATGTTTAAAAAGATCATTATCTTTGTGTCGAGGTGGTTATGAAGTTTCCCTTTATACGTTTCTTTATCATTCCAAATCTTGATGAAATTCGTGAATTTTTTTTAATTAACGTTTAGCATTTTGATAGGTTTTGGGGGTAGATCGTAGTAGTTATCCTAATCTTTATTGGTATTTCCTGGCAGTTTAAGCCTTAGAGCTCCCAAGGCACAATATTTAGGGTAATTACCAGTCGCCTGACCCGAGGGGTGAATTCCTATGGTAGGACCTACAGTGGGCTTTCGCGTGTAAGCAAAATTACTGTAGAAAAGCTCGTGGGGGACTAAACGATTTTGATTAAAGTATTAAAGGGTAAGGAGTATCTGGAGGTTTTGAGAGGATCAACAATATTATTCAATTAACTGGTGTAGGGTGCCGACGTCGATTTCTCTGGCCGCGTTAGTGGCTGCTGCTTTACGTGTTCTGCTGCTATTAAAAGCGTACTTCATTTTATTACATAAGTATAATAGGCTTCCTAACCGGTTAATAGGTTCTTTATTTCTAGTGTATAAAAAGGCTTAATATGATTAAGGGTAAAAGGGAGGTTCCTTAAAATGCATGTAGGGGCTTTAAGGTTCTTTAATACTCTTTCCCTTAAACCGTGAATTTTGAAGGCATTCCTTAAGCTGGGCTAGATTGAAAAGGGTCTTTTACAACTTGATAGACCATTTTTCTGGCACTTAAATCCCTTTTCGTTTGAGTTTTTCTTGTGATATTAAATTAATGCCCTTTTAGATCTTTTTCCACATATTAATATCCCAGTTGTCCAAAAACACATGATACTTGCAGAAAGCGCGGTCACCGCGCTCAAGTTCTCAATCTCCATCGTGGTAGATAATAAAAAAGTTAATGAAGTTAGTCAAATACCTTTCCGTTAAGTTGTCGTCGACGTCACAACCCTAAAGTTTTTAATCGAAATGCTTGGTAAATTAGGGGCCGAGAGTCTCAATGACCATTATTCGCTTTCAATCAAGTGTAATCTTGGGGATTTGATTAATATGGAGCGCTTAGGGTGCATCAAGCGAGGGACTTAGTGATCTTAGACGTGGGGGGTTTGGTGACTTAGCATTGAATCGCGCGATGTGAATTTTTCTCTGCGACTTGACGATTATTGGTGTTTTCGCTTAAGGCAGCAATTTTAAAGATTAAATTAACGTAGGAGAAGTGAAAAAAAGTGAATTAAGAGCAAAGGTTTGGTATAGAGGATAAGATTAGAGGTTTTTGTTAGTAGTAAAGGTTAAAAGTTGTTTGTTATTTGGTCGTAGGATTTAGTCGTTTTTCTTACAGTAGTAGTATCTGCAGTAGCACTAACTTAGCCGTTTTCCAACTTACCGAGCTTTAAAACTCGTAATAGTTAATCATAACGTCTTTAAGAAAGATTTGGTAAAGATGTTTGGATGTTTCTAATAATGATATTGTTGCCTACTTCTAAATTACCGTTGTGGATTGGCTCAACCTAAAAGTCTTTTCTGTTTTCCTGCCGTTGTGGACTGGTGTAGGACTAATAAAGACCCTTCGTAATAATCTTCCCTCTAACCTAGCCGCCATTATCAACGTAAAACGTAACTAGAAAGTTGCCTTTTCTTCTATTTGAACAATCTATAATTAATCCAATAAGTACTGAATAGTGTTGGTAGGGCCTTAAATCATTACAACGTTATCGATTGAAAACGTGGTTGAAGTAACAGTAGTATTGTATTAATCAAGTAGTGAATGTATTGTTTTAGGTTTGGCAGACCGCTAGCTGGTTTGCACAGTAATTCATATGGTCAATTGTTTGGATCGTGCCCTAGTGTGACGTGGGGCGTACTTTACTCAACTTATACCAAATACAGTAAGCCTACACAAAATAATACACTCAACCTGCAGTTCATTATAGTCAACTTTACTGTAAGTAAAGTTGACCTATTGTATTATAAATACTACTATTCCAACAATTATCGAATAAAATAGTTTCTCCTTACCTAAAATTAAAAAAACCCTATGCGCGTTATCGAAGTCGATGTAACTTACGAAGATGAATATTAGAACAGCCTTTTATCATATCTGAGTTATATTCAAATAAAAGGAATTGACGGTTTTTCTTACTCTTTTCGGCTTATGTGAATAATTGGTTACCTCATTTAAACTACCGAAAACACTAATAACGTTTCATCTATACATTAACTATACAATAAAAAACATTTTCAATAATTTTATCATGGCTTACCTTAACGACTATTTATTTTTCGGTACTAAGTTAAACCATATAACGAAAGCTTACGTAGTCTTGAAATGCCTTTGAGATACCGAGTTCAACTACAAACTAAAACGTATAACTTTATGATTGAAAAAGTAAAATACCTTGATTCTATTGTAATAATTAGCGTAGGTATCCGGGCCGACCTCTAAAAAGTACAGGCTATTCGTAAATATGAGTCCCTTTATATTATTTGAGAAGTTCGGAATTTTCCAGGTTTTTCCATCTTTGATCAAAACTTCATTAACGTTTTTTCCGATTTAACTAATCATCTTATTCAAATTACAATGAGAGAATTTCGATAGATTTAAACGGATTGGAAAAACATAAATTTTCAACCTAAACAATATATTCTTTATGGACTTCATTTTTACACATTGAAACTCAAATCGGCTTATGTTAGTAAAAACCAATTACTCGGAGATAACATTCAAAAAGTACCTATCGTAAAAGGATACATATGATATTTTAAAACTGGTAACCTATTATTTAGTACGATGATCGAACGCAAAATGAAATTATGCTATTTACAATAAGGAGCTTTTTATAGTGCTCTCTTATTTCGAAACGTAATCTTCAGAATTATGTTATATTCATATCCTATTTACCATTTGAACGGATTATAAAATATTATAATATTTATTACTATGTTTCATTCCAGAACGTCAAGCTTAATAAACCGAAGTTTTTTCGTTTTTTTTTTTTTTTTTTTTTTTTAATATTACTTACATTACCAGCATACGACTGAGGGCGCCTTTTCGGATATATCAACCCGTAAATTATAAGATAAATCCAAAGTTAAAGAATTTCGTACGCAAGCTGTTTAACATATTTTCTTAATTCAATCGGATATGGCTATAATAAACTTAAAAATTATAAAACGTTTATCATAACGGCTTATACAGATATATTTATCAAAACGGAAACTTAATTACTCAATCGCGATAATATAGGTTTAAAAAGGGAGCCGAATAAGCTCGAAACGTCAGCGGTAACGGTATTACCTTTAGTCCAGCACGCGTCCGTACCGCAAACTATGGTAACGCTAGGGGATATCAAAACGTTGATGATTATAATACCGTATCGAACTCAACCCCTATTAATCTCGACGAATCCATTAATTCTAGGCAATTAATCTATTTTCGGGTCAGACGTCTTTACGAAATTGTGTAATTAAGGTATAACAAACGATTCGATATACGCAATTCGCCTATTAATGGTTACCAAAAGCGTTAAACGCTTCCCGATTAAAATGAGATACTTAATATAGATTATAGATTATAATGTAGATCCGAATGATACGTTATATTACTGGAACCGTTTAGAACCACTGATTTGAAAAATATTCACAACAAAAATCTTATAATAAACTTACAACTTTCCAATTATGGATTATCCGAGTAAAACCGCTTTATTTTAAATCCTTCAAAGAATAAATATTCAAAAGGGATAGTTACGAATATTCGACGTTTATATCCAATTTATACGTAATATAAAGGTACGAAACCTCATCGTACTTAACGATAATTCTTTCTTTAACACCCTTTCATCCTAAATCTCTATTAATATTATATTTCCGTCGACGTTATGATAGACCATCCAGCTACCGATAAAGGGTTACGGTATTTATTTGTTTTTATAAACCGAATATACAAATTGATGTAAATAAAGTTAATATAATGTATAACCCTTAAGGCGTATACAAAAGGTTTCCGCAATATATGATAACGATTTTATACCTTTTTAGAATTTATTGTTAACTATCACAGCTTAAATTATGTAAATATATTTGAAATCAATTCTTAGTTTTTGATACAAATTTGATAACCTTTATCGACAGCGTATCATCTATAAACTGACGATGTTGGAATATTATTACATGTAGTGCAACAAGTCAACTTTACTTATAGTAAAGTTGACTATACTGTACTGCAAGATGAGTGTATTACTTTATGGAGACTTACCGCATTGGGTGTGAGTCGAATGCAGTATGCTACACTTCACTCTAAGGTACGAGCCAAGCAATTGGATATATAAATAACCGTGCAGACCGGCTAGCGGTCTGCCAAACCTAAAATAATACATCTACCATCTGACCACACAGTACTACTGTTACTTCGACCAATGGAATCAACAATGTTACAACATCTAAGGCCTACCAACAGATGACGACATTGATCGTATAAATTAGAAAGTTTAAAATATCAAAGAATGATTATTTCCTTTTCGTAATTCGATTAAATATTACCCTTTCCCGCTTCTTAATATGTATCAAATAACCGAAAGTCGACGGTTACCTGGTTTAATGCATATTACCCAATTGATAGGTACGAAATATTTTTTTCTGTAAGATAAACAAAGACACAAGGTTGTTAACCAATCTGGTAAAACAGACTTCAGCGTTTTTAATATACTTATATGAAAATATAACCTTACATAAAACGGCTTTAATATATATTTAATGATAAATAAATAAAACGGAAAATATTAGATAAGGTACGGCTAAACCATATAAGGTAAGCTATTAGTTTGAACTTAGTTTATGTAATATTGAAACAATGTGCCCTAATAAAAATCAGGATTTGTTATATAATTTATATCGTATCTTCAACGTTTCGAACCTGTCAAAGTTTTTGGAATATTTTCAAAAAGTATCTTATATTGCAAATAAATTTAGTTCAATGCGCGGTTACGTACCCCTTTTTTCGTAAGTTTCATCGGATATATGCCTGGTTCCAATTTCTGTAGCCGTTGATACGGGGAATATACTTATAAAAAATTCGAAATCCAAGACATTTTCGTTGTAAAAATGGAGTAGGATGATATTCGTTATATATAGGTTGAATAAATAGCATATAATAAGTTCAAAACAAGATTACTAGAAAGTATTAATATATTTTTACCCTAAATAAATTGAAGGCGAAATAAAGCGACGTTTGATTTTTATAATCACCTGATATTTCGACGCTGATACCAAATACGTTCTAAACAATTTTTATCCAATGAATGGCTATTACCTCTAAATTTACATAGTATTTATAAAGAGGGGTAAAATTCAATGATTATAATAATAGCATATGACATGTAAATCCAAATATATATTACCCGACTTTTTCCAATAAATATTCCACCGTAGGGTGGCTTTACCGAAAGCTCACTAAGTTTTACCTATAAGATATTTTTATTATTAGCTCATTATTCCGAACGGTAAAGTCGATAAAGTTAACGAATCTACTATGAATAGCCTTAGATGTTAGAGGAGGCCAGCGGGAATAAACGACGCGAGACAGAGCGGGTATTAAGCGACGTCGACGAAAACGGTTAATGTAAGGCGGAGCGAGTACTAAGCGACATCGACGAAAACGGATACCATGAAACAGGTCGAATATTGGAAAAAGCAAATAATGGTATATAACGCGAAATAAGGCGAAGAAAACAGCGATTCAAGAGGAATATAAGGGATTATAACACATCAATTTACTCTCTAAGAACGCGATCAATACTATCACAATCGTTAATCCATTTTCAATTGATTTGGTCAACCCGATTGAATATAAAGTTAATAAATGAAACGCGGGTAAATAAAAGGATTTTACGGATAAGCCTTAAATATTTCTTGTTATATTTTATAAATCTTAGCCTATATTAGCTATAAAGAATATAATTCACGTCATTATATTATTTTAATCTCTTGAGCATAACCCTTGGAAGGGTACGCGACGGATACCGGTAAAAACCTAGGTAAAGACGTTTCGAGTTAATATACGATTAGCCGAAGGCGTCCGGTCGCAGTGAATGGGAAAAACGGTGGAGGGAAATAGGGAAGTTTTCAGAAATAAAAGGCGCGAAAAAAGGAAACGTTAAAGGCATATATCTAGGAGTTTAATAATTTATATGATCGGAATAGTCGAAACTCCTTCAACGCGACCAATATTACGAAACCGGGTAAACCAAACAATTAACTAGAAGAAAGTACAAGCTAAGATAAGCTTATAACTTTAAACATTGCCCTAGAGCTTACGGGTAAAAAATAAGATATAGTTTCCGTTTTACGAGTATATAAATAGTTATTTTTGTAAAGTATATAAGCAGGATAAATTTATAAGTAGATTCATCTTTTCGATATAGTACAAAAAAGGTTAATATACGATCGGAATTTTGATAAAATATGAATTTTAGGTTTACCTTATCATATATTTTATGATAAGCGCGATACCTTTACGTACGTTATAAGAAAATACAAGCCAAATATATTTGAAAATTCAATAGGCGATTAATGAAAAATATATAAATTTCTTTAACTTATAACAGAGGAAGTTCCGCCTTGTACCTATTATCGCCGAATATAAAAAATGACATATATAACGCAGGGTGGTTATATAATATAATAAATGGCAGGTGAATTCACGTATGAAGGGGCGATGTACCTTATAGGGAGGTTAATAGTCATTACCAAGTATATTAATAATAATATAATTTAGGTCAGATTCATTATAAACATCGGTTATAATAATAGGAAAATCTGATATAAAACAATATTGTAACAGAATAGCCAAAGTTATGATAGAGACTGAAAAAGGGAACGGTAATTCAAGTTATTACAAAGTAAAGTAATAGAAATAGGTAAAAGGGGGAGGATGAGCTAAGTAAAAAGGGAAAAAAGGAATTTTATAAGTTATCGTAAGGGCCGTATTTATAAACGCAGGGGGACTGGAACCAATAAGGATTATATGTTATACAATACTTTAGGAAATTTGTTATACGATATAGGAAGCCCTGGATTAATATATATTATACGTTATATGATGTGTTAGAAAGCGTATTATATAATACAGGTAATCTGGTACTAACAAGGTGTATACGTTATACAGCGTATTGGGAGGTGCATTATTCGGCGTTCATGACACAGGATTAATACGGCCTATATGTTATATAACACGTTAAAAGGTACGCTATACGGCCTGTATTCGGCTCGCGCCCTACCCGCGTACTAAACGGATACGGCCTATACTTAGTATTTAATCGGCGAAATACTAGAATTTAAGGAATTTTTAATAAAGGGAGAGGGGGCATTCTATGGAATTAGGCTATTGACCATGAAGTCTATAGATTATGTGACTATGTACGTATTGAAATGGGTAGTATCCGATCCGAACGCGTCCCGGGCGCAGTCCAAGCACGGTCTACAGGTATCATATGCGAAGGCACGTAACAGGCTGTACAGTAAAGGGCTGTATACGAACCATGTACATAAGTTCTATATAAAGGACCACTATAGCCTCTTCTCAACTCTTGCGACACCTCAATTATAAACTCTATTTTGAACCTACTTGGTATATCATTATAGGTTTGACCATAACAACTATAAATTATTTAAATATTTCGCTCCCTAGATAATAAACATAAATAGGTTTTATAGCCAGGTAATTACATCGAAATACTCAAATTACGTGAGATTTTACTTCTATTAAGGAAACATATCGTTATAATAAAAATCTCCGTTGAATGGAATTTAACGTTAGCGATAGTATATAACCAAGTACAGGAAAAACTTAAAAATTGTAGATATTTGTCATAGGCTGGTGCCTAGGCTATTGGTGACTAGGGATCTAGCTCTATTGGTTGCCATGCTGCTACGATGATATAAATCATCTTATTATTTGACCGTGATACTCCCTTTCTGTAGACTGTAGCAGTTCCTTAATAAATGGGCTTTTCTCCTTCTCTTTATTGAGGATAATGAATAGTATTCGACCGTTTTAAACGAAAGCTTTAACCTAATTACTTTATATATTATCATTCATTTTCCTTTTTGTTTTCAACAGTACTTTTATTGATTGTTGGCATCTATAACTTAAAGTTTGGTTTTCCGAACTTTTGTATGTGAACTTTACAGCTTTAAAACAGTTTCTTCATGCAAATGTTTAAAACAAACTCCAGAACACCTTAATAACGCAATACGACAGTTTAATTTCTTAATAAAAACTATTTACCACGACTTTGCGTACGAAATTTGTCGAATAATACTAAACAGCTTATAAATACGTTATATATATAAAATGAAGTAATTCTAAAGAATGAGTTACGTTAATGAATATAATCCGGTAATTTAAAGTTATTGTCAACATTCTTATATTCTTAGAGCAACTTTTTTTTCAAAGGTTTCCCATTTCTACGTTACCTATAAACGATGTATTTACCTCGCCGCCTTTTATCAGAACCTGTATCGACGATTACAAAGTCCCGTATTTTTACAATTCCAATTACAATACTAATGATTTATCCTAAAACATTGGCCTTTAACGAATTAAACATAAACCTTTTGTTTAACCAATAACGTTTGCCGAAGTTAAATTATACTTTTCAGTATAAAAAGTTACGATATTATGTAAATAGCGTGAAAACCAAAAGTAGATCGGTATAAGGAAAATTATATTTATATTATCTTTTCATAATTAGAGGGATTTACGAAGACCGTTATAAAAAGGTATTATATTTGCTATAACCACGGTGGTAATGATAACACATAGGCTTTCATTAAAATACTCCACGTATATTATCATTCTCTGAACGCGGCAAAAGCCGTTATTGACTAATTTACACACTTAACAAAACAGGTTTCCAAACGATTTTACGTTTTCTTCAACGTTTAAAACCCCTGATTTACGAAATCTGGCGGTATAACCTGAGAATACGCCGCTAAAATCGCTATTTTGGAAGAATAAATTGATGATGAACTCTTTGACACGTGACTTCCACATAATATACCCGCGAATTATAACAAATAGATTATTTCAATCAACTTATTAATAAACTACTTTAAAATATTTGCATTTAGTATGATAATATTAATTATGTTAATAATATTAGTACTAGCGGTATAACCTCCAATGAGAATGGCAATGGTAACGAATATTATTGCGATAACCGGGGAAATTTTATTACAACCAACTTAAACGCCTATCGAAATATTATTAAACCACACGTTACCTAGGTTAACTATTCTTAATTCACCCATCTCAAAGACCTTAGTTTATGCCTAAAATACGACGTAAAATATTATCGGATTCGTATCTGCTTATAGGATCCCGCACAACATGCGAAAAACTTTGGTATTAAGATTGATATCGGTATTCATCTTATCTTACCCGATAACATTATTGGTCTTGATAAGGAAAAAGAGAAAACTTTTTATATAGTCATATATAGAAAATAAAGAGACTTCAAATCAACCCGGTAGTTTACCCCCAGCTTAAAAACAACTATCCGTCTAAAATAAACTTACTTTATAATTTAATTTAATTTATTACTATTTTCTTAAATAGGTGTTATAAATATTATAATTTTATAAGTAATTCACTTATCCACAGATTGAAATTATCACGTATTTCTATCCCATCCCAACGATTTAATAAAGCTACCTGTTATATACCTTACACCGGTTTACAGCTTATTTTTTCATAACTTATTTGGATATTAATTTCGATAAACACCGGAATCGAATTGAAATTTATATTATTCCTTATTTATAATACGACTTCATTTCAAGTAAACCTCAGATCAATATAAATAGGTAACATACGAAGTTCCAAATCTTGTATTACTTTTGAGAAAAGAAGGTGACTACCGCGTATAGAAATAGGGTTTTACGCCAGAAGAAAAGGAAACTAAAAATATTAGTACCGCTACCTGTCATACTATATTCCGTAACACTCGGAAAGACTAAGTTGTTACTAGGTAACTCGCCGCCTTCTCCCTCAAAAATATTGATGATACGTTAACCCTAAATTTACCTGCTTCCATTAACAATGAGTTTCTCAATATCTTTAAGGAGTCCGCGCCACTATTTAATAAATTTTTAAGAGAAAACCTGCCTCCTTACCATTTCTAAGCCAATTATAAAATCATTAATCAAAATGATAATTAGGGCTAGCCCTTAGAAATTTCTTAAAATCTGTTATACGATACGTTACGGGAGGAGCTTTTAATTTGACGGAAGATATTAACCAAGTTGTTAAACTAGAGTTATATTCGTGCGATCAGGTTTCTATTACGCATCTACATATATTTCGTTAAAAAAAACCTAAAGGTGGTTTACGTTTTTATATCAATTATTGGAAACTTAACGCTATTACACAAGCAGACCATTATTTTTTTCCTCTGATTAAAACAATATTTCAAAATATTTATTAAATTAAATAATTTACCAAACTCGACGTTAAAGTCATTTTTTTCCGCATTACGTATTAAAGGAAACGACACGTAAAAGACTGCATTTAGCATACGTTTTTTATTTTTTTAAATGGATAATTACCTCTCCTGGCTTTTTTGATATATAAGTTGCTTTTCAACGATATATTTATAATTCATTACGCCCATCTTTCAACATTTTTGTATCTTTTTCTCGACATTGTTTTCGTATGTTCAAATAGTAATTTAATGATTATATTATTGAATTTTCAACAGATAGAAAACTCACTAAATACGAGGGGTTTCAACCTCTATATATCTAAGTGTAAATTTAGTGCTTAAAAATTAAGTATTCAAAATTCGATATAGAAGCGGAAATCGAAATACGTATACATCTGGAAAAGCTGTATGTTATCCGAAAATCAACGACTTCCACATTTATACTAAAGGTAACAATGTTTTCGGCTTCGTTAACGTTTATCGTCAATTTATTTTACATTCCTTTATAATCGCCGGCTTTTCAGTTTTCAAAGGACAAAATGGCGTCGCTATCTGTTGGTGCCCGAAAAAGAAATTGTTTTTAAATGAATTAAGTGTTTTTACCTTTTAAACCAGTTTTCATCTAATGGAACCTTAACCAATAAATTTTTTTGGAGGCCGATTACTCCGGTTAGGCCTCAGGAGGTTACTTACTTTAATAGGACGATTATAGTACCTTATGTCTATAACGTATTACTTTCGTCATTTATCATTTACCTAGTATAAACGACAAATTTAAAGCAAGGAATAACTAGAGACTATAAATTGTTTAAAAATATAAAACATAGAATGCTGAGATAAGAGCTACCTATTTATCATTTTTATGAATTATAAAAAATAGAATACTTTATAAGTAGCCAACGATTTTTCGAACAATGATTTCATTGATCAGAAAGATTTTTTGAATTCCATATTAAATCTATCAATAATGAAGGAGTTAATTATATACGACATAATTCATTATTCCAAAGAAATTAGGATATTTTTAAAAGCTTTTTTTACCCTCTTCTTTTAAGTCAGATACTATACCTTTTACTTTTAAGCCAACTCCTCATATAAATGTCTTGCGGGTCACTATTATGAACTATTTTACTCTAAAGGGTTATTAATTTTTGATTAATGTCTACTTTTACAATAGCTTAAACCTCGTTATTATCTAGAACGTTATCTACCTCCTTATAGTTTACGCGATATATATGGGTAATCGAAATTTTTCTATTGATATTTTCATTGAAGAAGATAAAATATACAAGGTTTTTATTTCGAAATGTTAGGTAAATAACGATAAAATTTCATTATTTTGTAACCACATTTGATTCCTTATTCATAAGTCGCTTATTATTACGTTCATTCAAAGTATACACGATCTTCTTGTTACTGGTGTACCCGGGTAACGATTTTATTAACTCCACTTGCACCAGAATATGTATTATAGCCTAGGTTGTACCGTACGGTTCAATACTTTTATCGGAATTCCGATATTTGTAGGTGAATAATTTATCAACGATACCATCGGGAGGGATTATATAAGCCCTTATTAATTCTTGAACGACTTTAAAACGAATTTTTAGTCGTCTTTATAGTCGATTCTCTTTATAAACAAACTGGTAACCTACATTACTTTATAATCATTACGAATAGTTTAAGTAAAGTCATTACTTTGAAAGAAAGAAATATTATAAACGTTCAAGTTTACGCAAAGCGGTTTTTGAATTATCATGGGCGATTTTACGGGTTTTCTTTCTTTATTGTTAACAATTGAGATTTAAATTATACCAATGGCTTTTAGAAATGTTCCTACAACCTGAAGGGGATGAGAAACTTTTTAAATACCGTATTTCAACCCGAGATGAATAATATTACCAAACGCGCCAATTAAAGAGAAAAATTTAACTTACCTACATTTTTTCGTTATTTATATCCAATTCGATTGAAACCGTTTATTACCTGAATATCAATTAACACCAAAAAATGATAATAATATTATTAATAATATCAACACGTTCTTTATAATACACAACTATTATATCGACTTTATTTAACTTATCCAACGTTTACTTTTTCTAGTTACGAAACCATACGTAAAGGTTGAAACCTTCCTCCAAAGTATTCGAGACATTACGAAATCCGCATAAGCTATAAAAATGGTTACGTAACAACTTATAGAAAACACCGATAATCGATAACGTTTACCTTGAAAATAATTTTGGGTTGGAGATAACGTTCAATTTCTCCTTAAAAATAACAAATCGGATTAGTTTTTAAAGAAACTATGTTAACTTTGCAACAAATATTGTGTTATATGTATTTTAAATTTTTACGTCGTTGAACTCGACATTTCGGGCAGAAAACATTTTTGATTTTATGTCTATTAACTTTTAAGAGTTGTTTTCAACTTGTTTTCCAGTTGATAAGTTCGTAATTATTTACTATCCATTGTTGACGTTTATAACAATAATAACGAAACCGAGTTTTAATTCTTCATCAAAGATATTCCCAAAGACCTGAAAACAACTTATATGAGTCGTCCTTATATCAACAACTCTTTAAAGTGACAGGTTTTAGTCAAATAAGTGCGTTATATATATCCGATTTAGGGATTACTTTCGAATCTTTGGAATACTATGACCTATGACGTTTTCGAATATCATTATGACTCGACTAAAGATAATAACAAGCATTCCCACCTAACTTATTAACAGGCTTAATTTGATTACATTTTCACTTAATTACTGGGTCGGTTTTTAATTAATAGGTAAGTTAATCTATGTAATTCAGTGGTAATAATGGATAAATTAGTCTATGTGGTTTTATGATGATAATATACAAGTTAATTGACGTAAGTTAATAGTAGTGATATATAAGTCAACCTATATTGGTTTAGTGGAACTCATGGAAAGGTTTACCCGTATTAGCTAAAGTAGCCTGTAGTAGTGATAGGCATATTAATACATGTAGGTTAATTGCTAATATTAAAGGGTTAATTTACGTTGGTCATGATAACTAGTGTTAATAGTGGATACGTTAACTTAAGTATATTAAGTAGTAATAATAGGTGGTTTAACTTATGTTGGTTAAAATAGATAACGAGTTTATACAAAAAATGGGGGGGCTTACATGGATAGGGATACGCTAAGGGTAATATTATAGGCTGATGTTTGGGCTGGTAGTCACTAGGAATCTAGCCCTAGTGATCGTCATGCTTCTACGATGCTTTGAGTTGTCTTGTTACGTGACCAGGCCACTCCCTTTCTGTAGCTTATAGCAGCTCCTTAGCAGAGAGTTCATCCTCTTTCTCTTCATAGAAGATAACAAATAGTATCCAACCGTCTTAAGCGATAGCTTTAGCTTCATCCCTTCACAATATTACTAGATATCACAATAGTTAGCAAACATAGGGAACCACGTTTATGGAGTGCATGGGGGAGTATTAAACACAGGGTAGTACGTTAATAGAATGCATGCTAGAGTGTCACGCTTTGAGTGGGAGGTTATAAGCTTTCATCTAAAGTAAACATTCATTATGAGCCTCCTTTTTCTTATAAATAATTTATTTTACTACCATATTTTCAATACTATACTGTTTTTTTTACATGATAACGTCAAGTTCTAATCGACATTTGTTAGTAGCTGACTATTACAGGCTGGTGCCTAAGTTAGTGGTTACTCAAAATTTGGCCTTAGTGGTTTCTATGTTTCTACGATGCTCTAGAGCCACGTAGGAGAATGCATTTACACCTATTGCGTGACCGGGCCACCCCTTTTCTATAGCCAGTAACAGTTATTTTAACAGGGGTTTCTTTACTCTTTTCTCTATCAAGTATTATGAATAGGATCCAACCTCCATAAGCAATAACTTTAGCGTTGTCCTTTTATATATAATCCTCTATTTTGCTTTTTTACTGTATCTTAATTGTTCGTAAGCGGTTGTAGCTCAAAGTAGTGTCTTCCAATCTTTCGAATTAAAATTACTAAGTTGTAAAGATATTTCTTGACGCGCGTGTAAGGCATTAATTCCAAAGCCAAATGGCAATGCAATAAGACTATTGAACCATTCAATCCGAACAATTAACCGAAAAATTACGTATGAAACTTATCTAATATGCTTAACTTGCTTATAAATACGCTTCACATTTAAAATGATATAATATCAACGTACCAGTTACATTAATAAACGTAATCCAGTATTTTAAAATTGTTAGCAGTACGATTATGTCTTCGAAGTAATCATCCCTCTAAAAGGGTCTCGTTTACACGTTATCTATGAACAATGTAGCTATCGCGTTATTTTTATTTTAAAATAGCGCCGATTTAACGGATGATCATAACGTCCCGAATTCATAAGACTTTGATTACGATATTCACGATCTATTCGAAAACGTCAACTGTCAACAAATGAAATGTAAAACATTCCATTAATCAGTTAAGTTATTTTGGTGTTGAGTTACGTTTTTTATTATGAAAATTTACGATATTACGTAAATTACGTAAAAATTGAAACTTCATCTATATAAAGAACAATACTTTTATACTGTTATAAATAACCACAAATATTTATAAAAACTATCATAAAAAGTTATTACGTTTACAGTAGTGATGGTGGTAATAATTATTCTAGTGTTTTCATAATTATATTTTACGTATATTATTACGACTCGAACGTGACAAAAGCTATTATCGCCCGGTTTAATAGTTTAGAAAAGAAGATTTCGGCCGGTTTTACATTTTCAAAATCTTTGGAAAACTTTATTTGTAAGAGTTCGTAACATAACTAGGAAATCCGCTGCAAAACTCGCTATTTTCGAAGGAATTATTAATAATATATTAGTTAATACGTCATTTTCCTTTGATATATCCGAGTATCATCAAGAGTAAGTCGCCTATATTTAACTTATTAATAGACGACTTTAGAACTTCTGTACTCGATATGGTAATACCAACCTCATTGATAACATTAGTACCAGTGGAGTTGTTTGTAGCGAGAATGGTAACGGCGATGCGCCCGTTCGCAATACTTCAGGATATTCTATTATAAACTTTTAAACCTCTTTTCGGAGCTATATCAAACGGCGTATTACCAGTGTTAACCAATCGAAACTATTTCGCCGGAAGAACATTGTTTTATGTTTTAAATACAGTTTACACAGCTATTGTATTTCTATTTTCGTATTGGAACCCAGGTAAAGTCCGAGTAACTTCGGTACCAAAACTAATAGTTATTTACCCTACTTTTATGAACGATCTCATCGACTTGAGAAAAAGTGAAACGCGTAATTTTTATATAAAAATATTTATAGGAGTTGAAATAATTTTAATTCGACTTGGTACCTTGTTCTTGGCTATTAAATAGCTTCCCGTTTATAAAAAATGTCATGGATAATCTTATTTACTTCTTAATGGTTCAATCAACATAAGTTTTCAATTCTACGGTACGATAAGTTAATAATTTATCCGTCGATTAAATTTAACGTGTATTTTTTTTGAATTCCAACGATTGAATCGAACTATCTATCATAAACCTAAAACCAAGTTATAACCTCTTTCTCAAATAAGTTATTAAAACGTTTACTTCGATAAATAGAAGTATCCAGTTTAGGCTTATATTATTCCATATTAGTAATATACCATTATTTTAAATTTACTTTGAATGGAATACAAAGAGGCAATTTACATTACCCCGAAACGTTGATTGTTTTGTTTTAGTACAAATGGGTAACTACTACATATAAGAGCGGAGATTTTAGTTAGTATTAAAGAAGCTCAAGTTTATTAGTTTTTCTACCTTTTATATTGCACTTTTTAAGGCTCGGAGGAACCAAAATGTTTCTACGCGGCTCGAAGCCATCTTCCTCAAATATATTAATAAGGTATTAGCCCCGAAATTCCCCATGCCTGTTAACAAAAAACTTTCCAATAAGTATAAAAAGTTTACGTTTTTATTTGATAAGGTATCAAAAGATATGGTCTTGCACTACCGTTCGAAAACCAATTACCAAATTATCTTTTAAAATGATAATTCAGGCCAACTTTTATAAGTTCGTTAGGAGCCATTATACTATATGTTAAAAGAGGAGTTTTTATTATTACGCAAAACGTTAACCAAATTGTTGAATCAAGGTTATATGTGCGCAAGCTGCTTTTTCATAACTCTACCCCCCCCTACTTCTCGTTTAAAAACCTAAAAGCGATTTGTGATTTTGTGTCAATTATCGCAAATTTGACGCTATTATAAAGACAGACCGTTATTTTTTTCCCTTAAGTAAAAAACACTTTCGCAAACATTTTACAAGTTAAATGTTTTATTAAATTCAATGTCAAATCTGTTTTTCATTAGATTTGTATTAAGAAATATAACTAATGAAAGATTGTGTTTCGCGAATGTTGAAAGAAAATTTAATGCCTAATTACTTTTGGGGATCTTTTTAGTATACCAGTTACTCTTTAACGGTATATTAATAATTCATCACGCTTATTCATCCACATTTTTTATTTTATTTATTTCGATAATATTTCATTCAACCATATTTTAATATATTAGAATTCTCAACTCCTTCAAAGATCATAAATACCAAGATTGAACAGGTATTCAATACCAGTAACAGCGTTTGTTTGAATATTAACATATGCAAATATGAGTTCAGCGATTTGAAAATGAAGTATTTGAGGTTTGTTATAAAAACGGAAATCAGAGTATATATAAACTTGGAGATGTTATATATTATCTAAGAATGAGCGGTTTCCATGTTTTTAGTAAAGCAATAGAGTTTTTTCGACTCTACTAACTTTTACCGGTGATTTATTCTAGGTACCTACATAATTATCGGCTTTTTGATTTATTTAAGTATAAATGGAGTTATTTTTTGTTGGGAGCCAGAGGTATAAGGTTTTTAAACAGTTGAAGCCTTTTTACCTTTTTGAACCAGTTTTCGTTCAATAGAACTCTTACCAGAAACTCTTTTTAAAGTCTGACTTTTCCAGTTAGGCCTTAGGAAGTTGTTGACTTTAATGCTTAGATAATGACACATTACGACTAATAACCACTTACTTTAGTTGTTTGTTACCCATTGAATATAATTAAGAAATCTATGATAAGGAATTACTAGGTATTTTGAATTTCTTAAAAATATGGAATGCGGACTCCGGGGTACGGTCCATTCGTTCATTAATTTTACTGATTATTCAAATTTGGAATACTGTATAATTTACCGACGACTTTCCAAACGATAAGTTTCTTATTCAGAATACATACCCTAATTATATTTTAAATTGTTTCAAATCAAGGGTTCAACTTATACGACCCAATATACTATTTTAATTAAACTAGGATATTCTCAAAGGCTTCTTTGACCCCTGACTTTTAGGTCAAAAAGTGTAGTTTTTACATTCCAAATATAGGGTTTTAGAAGTTTCCGCATACATTATGTTTTGGTTTTCTATTATTGGCGAATTAATTTCAAAGGGTTACAAATTGTCCATTAACCTTAACTATGAGAGTAATTGAAACACCGTTATTACTTAAAATGTTATTTACCTTTGTTTGGTTTGTAAGATATATATAAACGACCGGAGTTTCTTTCACTTATATTCGAATTAACAACGATCACATATTTAAAACTACTATTTCGAAATGTTAAGTGAATGAAGATAGTATTTTACGGTTTCGAAACTATATTAAGGTTTTCGTTTATAAGTCTTTTACTACCGTACTAATATAAATTATATACGATTTACTTTTTACTGATTATTGAGATGAAGATATTATTATCAAAATTATATTGAAAACATATTTCTCATTCGGGTTAAACCGTACGGTTCTATTTTTTCCCGGGATTTCAAGATTTATAGGTTTATACCGTATTATAGATATTGTCGAAAGGTTTTTTTCTAAGCTTCTACCAGTGTTCGACCGGTTTTCAAGCGAACTTTTAATTGATTTTATAGTTGATTTCTTTTACGAACAATTCGGTGATTTACGTTACCTTATGGGTATTACTAATCGTTTAAGTAAAGCTATTACTCTAAAAATCGTAGATATTATGAACGCCAGATCTTACACGGAGTGGTTTTTGAATTATTATTAGCGATTTTACGGTTTTTTCGCGTTATTATTAACGATTAAGGTTCAAATTGAACCATTAGGTTTTGAAAACGCTTTCGCAATTAAATAAGAATAAAACAACGTTTGAACACCATATTTTTTACCTTGAGACGAATAGTGCTACCAAGCGCGTTAATTAATAGGTTTTAATTCACTTACGTTTTTTCGTTATTAACACATAATTTAATTAAATTTATCAGTTGTACGGTTATTAATTGGATTTAAATAATAAAGATACTATTACTATGAGTATTAAACCGTTATTTATAATATACAGCTACAATGTCAACTTTATACAACTTGTTTAATATTTACTTATTCCAGCTACAGAATAATGTATAAGGGTTAGGGTTTTCGTTCATTTTATTTACGATATTACGGAATTCGTACAAGTTATAATAGCGGCTACCCAACAGCGTATGAAGGAAGTCGCTAATATATAGCATTTCCTCTTAGAATGATTCTAAGTTAACGATGATATTTTTTTTTTGAAAAAAGACTACAAGATAGATTAGGTTTTGAAGAAATAAGGTTGGCTTTATCATTAGTTTTGTATTTTACGTGTCGCCTATTTCCACTTCATTGAACCTGTTATTCCGGATGGGAAATACTTTTGATTTTATATCTACTCATTTATTCGGCCCGTTTTCGACCCGTTTCCGAACTAATAAATCCGAGACTATTAACTTCCCGTTGTTAATATTATTGATAATGATAATAAAATCGAATCTGAGTTTCACGTTGAAGGTATTTTGAAAGCCTGAAATAAGCTTTAGGTAGGCTCTACCTATATTTCCCATTTATTAAAACGATATGTTTCAGTTAAATGGATAGGTTATGTGTACTCGATTCCGAAATCGCTTTTAAGCCTTTATAATAAAGTGATTTTGGACGTTTTTGAATCCTGATATGGTTCGGCCAAAGATAACGACAGGTTTTTCCATCCAACACATTAATGTGTTTTTCTTAAACTTATTTTTCTTTAGTCACCGAGTCGTTTGGAAACTGTTATTTTGCGATGTTGATGGATTGGATAACTTAATTTACGTAATTTAGTGGTAGTAGTTTGTAAGTTAACGTATTTATGTTAGTGATAATAGTAGGTAAGTTAATATATATTGGTTAATTTGTAATAGTAGGTGGCTTAACCTACGTTGGTTAAGATGATTAGTGGTTACGGTAAGTAAGTTAACTTATGTGAGTTAATTAGCCGTAGTAGGGGGGTTAACCTCCGTTGGTAAAGATAACTAACGAGTTTATATATGTAAACTAAATTTTATTTTCATTTTTGTGAGGGGAAGAAATGGGGTGAGGGGGGTTCTATAGGGATAGTGGTAAGCTGGGAGTAATGTTATAAGTTGTTGTTTGGGCTAGTAGTTATTAGGGATTCAGCTCTGGCGGTTGCCATACTCTTACGATGCTTTAGAGCTGTGAAGGAGTATATCCTTGCACTTATTACATGACTGGGTTACCCCTTTCCTGTATCCTATATCAGCTCTCTTAGCAGGGTTTTCTTCCCTCTTCTCCTCATAGAGGATTATAAACAGTATCCGACTGCTATAATTAACAGCTCTGGCTTAGTTCCTTCACACCAACTCGGTTGATTACATATAGCCTAAGAAAGAAGAGACGAATCTTAGTTAAATACCTATAGTAAGATGTTGTAATAGTCACAAATACTTCGTTTCAATACTACGATATATATATATATAAAACGCGGGAACGTAGAAAGACTATGAAACCCGAAGTAACTTCAAAAAAACAATTTCAGTACGATATTATTAACTCGATTGGTATGTTTTTATTACTCAAAGCCCCTTTATATCACCATTCACTCGGTTGATGCTTTGAAAGTATCCAGGCACTTTTTAAAGAGCCTTTTATCACGTATTATCTATGTAAGCCACAAAGTTTTAGATCTTTTCACTAGAACTTATCCGGTTAAAAAGCAGCTTCTACATTGCTTACGTATATTTTTGCAGGGATTAAAATAGCTTTTAAGGCTTTCATACCATTACTACAAGCGCCTAAAACAGCTTTTGAAACGTTCATCACAACACAAAAAACGCTTAAAGCAATACCAGACGTCTTTATATACCATTTAAACTCTATTTTACACACAATTTTAACCTTTATGCACAACTTTCAACTTCGAAATCCACCCCACGTTTTCTACATACCGCTCATGTAAGTGAATGTTTACAACGTTTCAGTTTATTCGTCTCTAGCTAGTATAACATTCACAAGTATTTAATAATTAATTTGGAACGTTTGATTATATCTTAGGTTGCTTTCTATTTGTATTTATAAACGTTAAACATATAATTGAACACGTTTAGTCATATTTGGTTTTCCTCCTATTTTTATATTACAAGTGTCAAACGTTTAATTTTAATTGTTTCATTTCAAGATTGAATTCAATGTATTTTTCAAGTATTGAAACCGCTTATACATATTTCAAAATCAATTAAAACAGGTTTTGAAGAGTTCCTATACATTTCGAAAGCAATCATAATGATTTTCAAAGTTCTTTGGTATACTTTTAAAGTAATGATAAGATTCTTTAAAGCATACTAATACATTTTGTACTTTCATAGCGTTACTAACCACGATTTTGATTCAAGTTTACGAGCATATAACCCTTTTGTTTCAGTATAGAACGTTTTTAAAAAGCGTTTTAAAACTTTTTAATTCAAATATTCGGAATGTTGAAGCGCCTGTGAAAGCCTTAGAACCATAGAATACGAATATTCACGTTGTAAAAGTTACTTGTCGTTATTAGAACAGAAATATTTTAAGGCTTTATATATTAGATGATTTTAGTAAAAGGTTTTCTGATTTAATGCTATAAATATAGTATATGGTAAACTATTTCATTTCGAAAGTTTTCAGGTTATAATCATGAACCAGAGAAATTAATACTCCCGGTAGTAGGAACTATTGTCTTGTAAAAACGTTACTTGCTACGACCCAATTTAATGAAATAACAAGTTAGGACAACAAAAATGAACTAAAAGTTGATTTTGTGGAATAACACTGGTTAGGGGTGCGTAAGAAACAAGTTATTAAAAACATGCGTAATGATCCATAACGCGGGAGAATTTCACGTATGTAAAACGTGAAATGCTCGGTAAGATTAAACGTACCCCGCAAAGGGCTAAAAAAGTTGGGGAAAAAAATTTAAAGGTCATTTTAACTCAAGTAAAAAATGAGGAAGAATTGCTAAAGTTATTCCCCACTTATATTTATAAATTTAAAGAGCTAAAAAAGTTACTCTTTACTAATAGCATATGGGAATGATCGAAAAAGAAGTAATTCGATAGCTATATTAACGTCTACTCTTTAACTAGGAATAATAAACTATCTAGCTGAGTTAGAAGCGCCTTGAATAAAAGGGACGACGCTCCCAAGAGGTATGTAAAAGACTACTTTATAGATTAAGACAAGAATACTCTAGATGAAGTAGATAGTATTGCAAAAGAGCATATAAGTGATAGCCTTTTGGAATGAAATAAAAGCGCCCTAAATGAGGGGATAGCGTTCCCGACGGATACATGAAAGGTAATAGAAGAGACAAACCCTTCGATCAAGCCACAATATCCCAGATCCAATAATTAAAATATTTGGCGACTATGGATATATCTACTTCCTAAACAAGAGAAATAGCCCTCCAGATTGCACCGAAAAAAAACGCCATAAAAAGGGGGACGATGCTTACAAATAAAAAATATAAAAAACAACAAAAAGTTATGCATTACTTACAAATGAAAACCTGTGAATAATAATACGTCTCATGACTTTTCGTCACATCGATTACCTTTTAATAATAACTATAAAATATTTTGGTATTTGGGACGTTTAAAGGATAAAGATATATAAATAGAGAAAGTGATTCCAGAATACAGATATTAGGTCGACAAGTATTAAGGTGAGACGTTCCGAATATCGTATGAAAAGTATTCTTATTTATCAACACTTTTTTCGTTGGTATTACTGAAAAGGTTATATAACATAATCCTCATATGCAATTTTTTGTATACTCTTTTATAAACTTTGTTTATCTACGAATTATACTTAATATTTAACGCTTCAAAATCTCCATAAACTCTTTATATTACACATTTCACTCTTTGAATTTTCCATTTACTGTTTCACAAATATATTTGTACTCACTTCATTCATTTTTAGCTATTTACGTTACATATTTATGTTTGAAATGATGTGTTTATCTTCGAGCTAATATATTTTCACTCGTTACATTTATCGTTCATTGTTCCAATTTCAATTTTTTTTTCCAATAAAATTATATTTGTGTAGTGATTGACACAAAACCGAATGAAGACGACTAAAATATAAATGATGATAGTTCGGTATTGTTGAACGGGGAGTGGAAGGGGGAACAGGTGGTTTAATTGCTTTTTTATCGATGTTGTCATCATTTTCGTCGCCGTTATCGTTGAATTTACTACTGGCGTCGTCGCCTCATGGAAGGGTGAGCGCCCCCCACGCCTTAAGCTATATTGCTTTGGGTAGGGGGTAATAAACAGGGTGGCCTTCATTGTGACGATGCGCAAAAACGTCGTCGAACCGGCCTACAAAAAAAAATGCAAGCTTAGACGCCATGCTGTAATAACATTGATGGTTTCTACAGGCCGCAAATTAACTCCTACTGAAATATTAGCATAAACCACGTATTAAATATTAAATGAGTAAACGTAAAAATAAAGCTTCGTATTATGTGTTAGGAGAGTAGATGTCAAATAAAAAAAGCCCCGGATTTCTCATTAAAGAAATACGTAATTTACCATAAAAGTAGTGGATACGTAAAAAGGCCTTAGCAAAAGTCTCTAATGCTATCGACACGGGGGCATACTCGTTTCCACCATTAAAGAAATACGTAATTTACCATGAAAGTAGTTGATACGTAAAAAGGCCTTGGCAAACGGCCCTAATGCTATCGACACGGGGGCATACTCGTTTCCACCTAATTCTTAACAATGTTAACGGGCTAAAGCGCCTTCGCTTTAACAGTACTGGCTAAATAACTTATTCACAGCGACTGATATAACGAATGGCACGTAGAGTATGTCAATTAGTAAGCTGAAAACGATTGGTCTGGTACGCCGTTACAATGCCTTACACATTTTAAAGGCCTTGCGACACACCTTAATAAACTTTGTTTTGAAGTGACGCACTCGTGCAACTATTTCCACCTTGTTTGGGAAATAATAAAAGTATATTACAATTCGAAAGGCGAGTATTACGTATCTAGTTATAACTATTTAATGTTACTTTTACAATACTTAAGAGGTGTTATAGGTAAAGGCGAGGTTTTTACCCGCGGCGAAAAGGTAAAGTTTATAACCTCAAGCTTCTGCCCCCGTTCCTATTCCTATCACTGTTACTGTTACAGCTTTGTAAAAGGAGAGAGGGTAGAGAGAAATGGGGGTGTAGCGGCGGCGGAGGAAAGGGAACGGGAAAGGGGATTGTTGGTAGCAACGAGAGCGGCGTTTACGGCTTTTACATCGTATCAGCATTATCACGTTAAACGGCTTCATTTACTATGTGACTTGCGAAATGATATATTATGTGTAATTATTAGAATTCGCAAAGGTAATATGAAGTGTGCTAAGGATAATTAATCAAGTGATTGATTAATACAAAATCGTCGTATAGCTAATTGGAGGTTTATCTAACAATTTATAACGCGTTGTTAAACAAGGGGAAAAAGAAGTTTTGCTTGGATCAATAGAGATGTATTATTTTATAGTGACTTTAAAACATATAACTTGGACAATTATACATTTAAGAAGTTTGCAAAATTTTCAAAATAACCTTTCAGAATAAATTATATTATTATTATTATTGAATTATTGATACAGAGCTTTTCTACCACGATCTACATTATATTATCACTACTGAATACGAATATAGATCTGTTCAAATATAAAAAAGATTGCTAGCATGTATATTACTAGATATTATTATACTTGGTAAGCATGGAAGACCATGTTTACAGAGTATATGGTGGAGTGTTAGGCCCTAGTGAGTACGTTAGCAGAGTGTATAGTAGGGTGTCACGTTCCAGATGAGAGTTTATAAGCTTTTATTTGAGGCGTTCACTCTCTAGATTCCTCTTTCCCTTATATACAATCTATCTTACTACTATACTTTGAATACTATACTTTCTTTTCCATAGGTTCACATAAAGATATAACCGAAACAAACCAATACTGGCAGGAAATGTTAACATTGGTAAAATTTAGATCCTGTATTATAGTATAATATTGAAGAAATCTCAGTTATACGCTTCATTTCTCTATTAATTTAGGCGTTGATTGTACGATAAACATATAATATTGATCGCTTCATAACGACTTGGATTTTTTTTTTCATACATGTGTCCCCGTTATATGTGATTATACGTTGAAAAAATTGTTGAAGAATATATATAAAAGGGAAATACATGACAAATGAACATTTGAACGGTCCCTGACGCATGAAAATATGAGACTTAATGTTTGGATCGTTAGAAATTATATACCACTAAGGACGACATATAACACGTTGTAAAAAACCCAAATTATTGTAAAGACTTTATTGACGCCTATGAAAAGAGCTTTCGGTAAAGACGTTTTGTGTTTCGTATTCTGTGTTTCGTATTTCTCTTTTTGCATCTCTTTTCTCGCGTTTCGATTCTCGCATATTTTATCTCGCGTCTCGTTTCTCGAGTCTTACTTCCTTCATATAATTAGTTTTTTATATATACAATAAAAACATTTCTGTTTTTTTTGAACTCGAGGACTTGTTATATATAAATAAGGGTATAGAAATATTTACGATAAAGGAAAAAAAACTGGTACACAGTATTGGTAAGGTACGTACCCGTGACTATTATGTTACAAATTCCTAGCTCCGCTAAGCTCTACTCTAGTCTAGCTTCTTTCTCTTTCATTATCAAATACTACAACTGATCCAACAATACGTTGCCTTATACTACAGGACCAAAAACCGGGCTATTAGTTCTGCCCATCCAACCCTTTAGTTTTATAGATTATTCTTTCAATTATACCCCCTTATTAATAAATTGATACAATTCATCATTCAATTTGCCACAAGTAAAAAAATCATTAGCTCAAGTGCCTTTTATTCTTACATTTATTTTCCGATGTCAAAACTTTTTTCCCAGTTTCATCTTGATGTCTTTACAAACTATTGTCAACATAATAAAGGTTTAATCACCAAAGTATTATTGAAAACCTTAAATCGCTACTTCTTTATAACTTATCTTCGATTTGATATCAACCTTCTTGGCATGGTTGCATGGACCACCCCGTTAAGAAAGGTTAAAAACCTACATTATAAATCCTAACAATTCCTACCTCCAAGAAAAAAAAATCAAGTTTAGCCGCTCTCAATACCATCACTTCACATATACCCTCTTCTGCCACAACATTACTAATCATCTTTGCCACCACTTGAATCTTTTCCAGCGACACCTTTTTGGCTATGAAGATTGTCGTCAGCCTGACGCATCGCTTGTGCAACGGTGCATCCAGAAAACAACCCTTACAAACAACGATTTCATCCCTCGATACTTGTACCAATATGGCCTCCTAGACTTTCACTTGTACTGCGGTATAAAAAAAGTCTAATTTATGCATTTAAAGGATTTAAAAGCCTTTATTATAAACGCTCGCATTTGAAGGATTTATTTATTAATCATTGAGATATTGTTACCTACCAGCAGCTTACTCACTTAATGAGGCTTTTGTTTTTGACTACACTTTAGATGTTAAGCTGCCTACAAAAAACTTCTTTCGGCATACTACCCGCTTAATAACGTACATTATTTTACGATTTTTTTTAAACTTTTGGGGTTTGCGGCCCGTAGCAAAAAGATAGCTAAATTATGAAGTATATATTCCCTATTGCCATAAGGTTTCGACTAAGATATATGTTGTTTATAAACCCTTAACTTTTTTAAGGCTATCAAATCTTCGATGTGAGTAGGTGTCGAACGGGTATTTCGACGGCTGCACAGCATGACCTGACTAAGGCTACAGTTTTCATGTTCATATTTCGGGTCTCTAAACTATAGAGTACCTTAAGATCTTGTTTAGAAGGTTAATTCGAGGTTTGGTTGCCCGTCAAAAGTTTTACTTAACAATATGTTTTATGAATAAAGGCTGCATTATATTATATTATAGGTATATTATGTTGAAAACTGATATTTAATTAACCTAGTGGTATGTTCTCTATTTTCATATAATCAAATGGATAAAATCTACACGAATTCAATCGATTTTTTTCACGAGTTAAGGTTTCGCTATAAGTCGTAGATCTCTATGATTAATATAAGGCTTCTTCGGTTGGTATTTAACAATTACTGTGTTATAATCCAAGAACATCGGAGGGTCAGAACACAGGCCAGTATGGGGCTAAGCCACTAAGAACCTGATGTCCAACACATCAGGTGAGGATATATCTCTTATGTCAGCAACCTTAGGGTTAGGGTTACGTACTAAGGATCATTGGGATCATATTTCGATCCAACATGATCCAGCACTGAAGGCGTATGAAGGATTAAAGATATAAGGACACGGTCAGCACCACATAGATAGTATTTCCTTCATAGCTCTTCAGTTGTCAATCTAAGTATTCAGTCTCAGTATATTCTGAATAGCTTCACGGCTTTTGATCATTACTTGCACGGTTGCGATATTGTTCACTCAGCACCTCTGCTACCTTCTTGATAACATAAACCCTCTGACACCTTCTATATACTCACGGGTATTTAGTGTGATCATTACATACTGTCGTTGAGGTCTATTGTATTGGGTACGTTAACGTAAAGATAACAGTAGAAGTGTAATCATAAATATTGGTAGTGTATATTGAAGTAGATAGATCAAAAAGAGAAGAGGCATCCGGAGAGTGTACGCCTCGGGTGGAAGCTTATAAGCTCTCACTCGGGAAGTGGCATTCTACCATGCACTCTACCAATCTCCCTTCTGGGCAGTGGCATACTATCTTGCACTCTGATAATGCGCCTTCTGGGCAGTGGCACGCTATAATGCACTCTGCCGGAATACACCTGGCAAAGTGACACGTTAGCGTACACTCTGTAAGGGTGTAACTTACAGCATATCCACTTACTAACTATGAAGATATATGATAATATCCACAATTACATGGAACGCAAGGTTGGGAAATGAGCTAACGGTGTAGAGACTTCGTTTTCAATTTATATGCTGGTATTATAAGGAATGAAGTGATTTATTTAACAGGTTAAATGGTATAGCCTAAAAACGGGGATTTCAATATGGTAGTGGTTATATATGATGAGGATACCTAAGTTGCAAGCCTTTCCGCCGGTATATGTAACTTAAGATAATCGAGAGTCACATGATATTGGCTATATAGTAGGAACTGTCAGGTGACAGTAAGATATAAAAATAAATCTTTATAACTATCTAGAGTTTCAATTAAATACCAACTAATATAATTGTACAAATTTTTAAGGCCGGTAACATCTATAAAAGGTTCTTTCTATAAATATATCCTAAAACGGCTGGAAAAAAAAGTAGCTTAGCTTTTAAAAAGAGTTCTTATCTATTATCTCAATGTTAAAGTCCGACATTTTATAAATAAAGAGTTTATTCTTATTTTAAATATGTATATTACTGAATATATTCGAACGAATGAATCATTGAAGCGGAAGAAGAAGTGATAAACAATAAACCTGTTTTCTGTAAAATTTAACGTTTATAATTTCGAAATTAACCTAGTAAAATCGTTTTTAATATTAATATATTTATAAATACCTTTTTAAAACTACTTATGAAATATAGCTTTATAGATTTTGAAAATTTATTTCCAAATCCTATAAAAATTAACAAAACTAAAGAATTATTTGATTTAAACCGCGGAATAAACTTGATGAAAGGTAATCGATAGTCAATAAGTGGATAACGTTGTTACCAACTGTGGATATTATTATACATCCCTATAGTTAGTATATGTAGGTCAAGTGGCAGTGCACTACACTGCAAGGTGAACTCCTGAAGAGTGCTCGATAACGTGTCACGCTGCAGGCTACACTCTTGAAGAGGTTATCATACGTAGCGCGGTCTAGAAAGAGTGTTCCAAAGTGTATAATAAAAGTGATACTGCCCAGATAAGAGGTTTATAACCTCTTATCTGTAGCGTGAACTCCCTAAATGCTACTTCTTAACCTATGAATTTTTACAAATATAATACTAATATTTATAATTTCTCTTCTGTTATGTTAACGTAATAAAGACCTTAATGTTCGTAAAGCCTTAGATTGTTGTAACGTTGTTGATTCGACTTGTGGTCGAAGTAACAGTAATATTTTATTGGTCAAGTGGTGGATGTACTGTTCTAGGTTTGGCAGACCGCTAGCTGGTCTGCACCGTAATTTGTATGGCCAATTGTTCGGCCCATGCCCTAGGGTCAATTGAAACGTACTGTACTCGACTTACAATCATGCGTTAAGTCTATAAACAATACACTGAACTTTTAGTACAGTATAATCAACTTTACTGTAAATAAAATTGACTTACTACACTACATATGGTACTATTCCAACACTAACGTCTTTTTAGTTTGTATGCGTACGCTAGTGTAGTTAACCAATCTTTTCTGGTTACTACTGAATTGCCTCCTTGTTAACTGGCCGGACCCCTGTTAATTCCAATTAATTTCTATACTGAATTGCATCCAATTACATATAAATTAACCCTATTTGGCCTCAATTACTCCGTTGCTTCGAGGTCCGAGTTTATCAACTCCTACAAAAAGTTCTTCCCCTATAGGCCTTTGCAAGCCTTCGCTTTACCCATGCCAATCAAATAGATCCGCATCTTTGATTCCCTGGTAGTCTTCCAGTTTGCCACCATATGCCTGACCGCCGTCATGTAATCTGGGGTTCCCGGACAGCCTATTAACGTACCCCTCGATTCGTATAGTTGGCCTACTACTGTCTACAAACCTTTTTAGGTCCTTATTTAACATTTCCTTCGGCATGGCATCTATGGGGTTATCTTTGCCGTCAATCCTCCGAAATTCATTAATTTCCATCCTTTCATAGGCTTTACGGAGTGTTATTAAGTCGATTATTAGGCGTTTTTCGCTAGTAGTTTCGAGTTTCGAAAAGTTTTCGAAAACTTTTTTTGAATCGGTATAAATTACTACCGGAATAGGCGGGATCTTCAATTACTTGGTAATAAGGTTAAAGGTTTTTCATATTTCCATACTAATGTTAAATACCGCTGTTATTCCGTAAACCTTCGAAGCTAATACACTTCTTATAATCCTCTTATACTTAACGAAGGTTTTATAAATCAGGTTACTGATAATAATAAATTAATTGTCCCGCCTATCTTTGTTAACGAGGGTTATTAAAAAGCCGATCTATAAAAACAGGTCGATGTTATTTACAAAGAATCCGTTTATAAAGATTCTAACTTGGCCTTCAACAAGTCGATTAAGACTATATTAGTCCCGCAGTCCAAATTTTGTATCTACTATTCGAGCCTCTGATTTAGCCGGTCAAAATCTTTATCTTCCGG
Source organism: Anisogramma anomala (assembly GCA_038502455.1). NCBI lineage: Eukaryota > Fungi > Ascomycota > Sordariomycetes > Diaporthales > Gnomoniaceae > Anisogramma > Anisogramma anomala. Next base: position 3,888,565 of record JASMMZ010000006.1, read on the forward strand.
ATCCTATACCTATACCGCAATGAGAAAGTCGTAGAGGGCCTTCAGTTAGCATAAAGTAATAATATAACTACCTCGAACACGTTATTTTAAGTACCTTTAAACTTTAATTATATCAATCTTATTAATTATAGCTGAAATAGTACTCTAGCCCTTTTGGTAAAAGCCAAAGCTAGTATTAACACCAAATATACGGATTAACGATCTATTAAAGTTAATTTAGCTACCCTTCATTAATTTTGTTAATAGCTAACAATTCCAGAGCTTAAAGCGTTTAATTATCTGTTATTCCAATGCCACAACGCTAACCGCTCCGACGAAAAGGATATCGTTAATTTGTATACCTACCACACCAAATTCTCTCTTTTACTTTACTAATAAGTACAGGTCGTATGTTAAAAACTTTATCGCTAGTCATAACTTCAAGTACGACTGATAAATTAAAAAACAAACCCCTGCTTTAACTAATCCGTATATTGGTTTAATACATCGCATTACCGTAGCTTCAGGTTATATAACACGTAGTTTCTATAGCAATTTTTAATATACTATTCGTTATAAATCCGTTACTAATTACGTATATATCTACGTTATGTTACGGCCGTTAAGTGAAAATTTGCCCTTAGTTTTGGCTAACAATCTTACTGCTAAATCAACTATTAAACGTTAGATAATATTCTAAATCGTTGGCTATTACGTAAACATATAGTCCTTATCTTTATCGCTGTATCCTTAAGCGATTAGGCGTCACTTTTTATACAGCTACCTTATAATCTTACCTTTAACCTCGTCAATAATCCTCGACTTAAAGATCGTAAAGTTTGGGCTTTAAAGGTTAAAATCGGTCTTTGACACGAATTATACAACCCTTTAAGTTAATAGGCTGTTCATCTCGACCCTATTGATTTTTTCAAAAGATTCGTCAAAGGTTTCAATAAGTCTTTATATCCGTAGCTTTAATACCAAGTCTTTGTTATCTTTTTCTTTCCTGCTTACCCAGGTAGTATTGTATATAAGTTCCGGTGTATATTCTTTCTCTTTAATGTTTTTCTTCTTCGAGGGCTATCCGCGCCGGTAGTGTTTTATGAACTTGTCAATAACTGGTAGAAAAGGTTTATATTGGTTTGGTCGTTTAGTTCAAGGGTTTTCATCGTTAGTAGCCCTAATTTAAGGCTTAACCTAGGTAATTCGTAAGGATATAGAACTGTTAGTGGTTTTAACAACTACTTTGGAGTTAGCGATACGTAATATCTTATACCGGCCCTCTTCTTTACCTGGCTTCCGCCATACAAAGACTTCACTTTACAATAACAAAGCAAGTACGTAGATCATTATAAGGCTATTCCTGGTACTAAAGGTATTATTAATCTGGAGGCGTACTAATTCTCCTTGAAGTTCCCTCAAAGCTTTACCGTAGGCCGCAATACGTTTCTAAGTACTTGTCAAAGGCTAAGATTTACTTGTCAGGCGTGAGTATGCTCCAAAGACTAGCAGCGTTGGCACTAAGCCGTTTGGGCTCACAGTATCGTTCGGGTCTTTCACTGTCATCTATAGGCGTGCCTTCGGATACGTAAAGGTTTTAATTTCCAACGTAAGGATATTGTTACGCTCGACGGCAGGGTGCTGAGTTGATTAGCAGCCAGACTTGCTACAAATTCAATATCTCTTACTCCTATCACGACAATAGTACTTACGGTTAACTGGTCGGCCTAAATATTAGCCTTGTTGGCGCCAGAGTAACTACTACCTTTAGTTTGTAGCTGGTGAGTCAAATTTTAAGCGTTAAAAGCGTTTGTAGCTGTACTTGCAGTTGATGTAATTAACTACCATAAGGTCTTCTTTATCAATTTAGGGAAAGTTGCCGGCTAAGGGGTATAAACCAAGCGAGTTTGGTGTACACGTCATTACAGTGGTAATCGAGGAACGTAACTGGCTAAAAAAGCCTTCACAGGTGGCATTTAGGTATTATAAAGTGTATTCAAACTCGTTAACGCCCGTAACTACTACCTATACCTGATTGCAAAGTGTGGCTTCGCCAATGTGGGTCTTCCCCATTACTTTCTAATATAACATGAACTGGTTAAGTATTTGGTTAAGGACATCTATTGGCTTATCCTCATCTATCTTTACCATTATTATAATTTACCACGTGGTAGCCCAGTCTGTATGGTATTAGGTGAGGTGGATATCGTGCTCTAAATATCTCTTTATGTTATCATAAATCTCGCGGAATGTAGTTGCTGCAGTAAGGAAAGTCAGGTAATAGTCTCTGGTGTGCCTTGTAAGGATTTTGGGGAATAATAAGTGAAAACTTAAAGGGTGAACCTCTATTTACTCTTAGATGTTTAAGAAGGGTATTAACTTAGTGTTAAGGAGGTTATAAGGCTTTCCGATATACTTTTTTACGTTGTTTTAAATCTTAGCGAAATCCGTAAGAAGTTTATAATTAATATTAACTATCTTCATAGGTTTTAGGGAAAGATCGAGATGGTTATCTCAGTTTTAAATAGTATTTCCCGGAAGTTTAGTCCTTAAAGCTTTCGAGACATGGTGTTAAGGATAATTGCCAGTCGTTTAACCTAAGGAGTAAAGTCTTATAATAGGACCTATAATAGGTTTTTGCGTGTAGGCAAATCTGAATAGGAAAGGATTTTAAGGGGCCTGTCGATTGAATTGCTTAAAGGTGATGGGTACTTGAGAGTTTTGGAAAGCCCAACGATCTTATTTAATTAACTAGTATAAAGCGTCGACGTCGATACCTCTAGCTGGGTTAACGGCCCTTGCTTTATATACTCTGCCACTGTTAAGAGCGTACTTCGCGCTATCAATTGGAGGTGCTGAGCTGCTGAGTAAGTTAACATATTCCTCATCATCAAGGCATAAAAAGACTTGACTTAACAAAGAGTAAAGTAAAGGTTCTCTATATCTCGTGTAAGAACATTAAGGTTCTTTAACATCTTTTCCTTTGGACTATAAGTCTTAAGGGTATTCTTTAAGCTGTGCTAATTCGAAAAAGACTTGTGTTAGCCTCTTAACGCCTTATATTTAAACGTTGATCCCTCTTTCCTGTAGCTCGGAACTAAGTCTCAACTTAATTCCTTTTAAAATTGCTTTCCACATATCGATTGTCCAATAGTTCAAAAAGACACGATATTTGATAAAACACAATTGAGGTTGTAATTGTTATTATTATGCTTAATAATAAATGATCCTACGAAGTTGATAATGTGTTTTTCGTTAAATCTTCATTGACATTTAGTTCTCAAAGGTTTTTGTCGTAAAACTTAGTAAAAGCAGTTCCGAACGCCCCAATTGCTTTTTTTCTAACGGGGCTAGTGATTACTTCAAAACAAGCGCTTGCGGTAGACATCTTAAGGTTCTGACCTATATAAGACTTCGGTAGGTGTATAGGGTAAGGGACTTGGTAATCTTTTAGGTGTAGAAACTTAGTGTTTTAGCGTAAAGTCGCGTAGAAACTTGGAGATTTAGCGTGGAATCGTATAACGTGGCTTGTTCGATGAGACTTTACAATTCTTGGTGTTTTAACTCAGGACAGCAATCTTGGCGATTAAATTAACGTAGGGGAAGTAAAAAGAGTATAGTAAAGGTATAGGTTTGGTGTAAATGGTAAGGTCGAAGGTCGTTATTAGTGGTAAAAGGTGAAGGTTATTTGTTATTTAGCCTTGAGACTTAGTCGTTTTTTTAATAGTAGCATCCGCAGAAGTACTAACTTAGCCGTTCGCCAATTCGCCAAACTTTAAGACTTTTGACAGTAAATCTAAATGTCTTTAAAAAGGATCAATAAAGATTTCATAATGTTTTCAGTAGCGATACTTTCGCCTACTTCTAGATTGTTGTTGTAGACTAACCTAATCCAAAAAGTTTTCTCTATTTTCCTGCCGTTATAAACTGGCGCAGTACTAACAAAGGCTTTTCGCAAGAATATTTCCTCTACCCTAGTCTCTGTAACAGTAAAGCGTAACCAGAAAGTAGCTTCTTCTTATACTTAGCTAATCTGTGCTTAACCTAATAAGCACTGATCAGTATTTGTAGGGCCTTAGATTGTTACAACATTATTGATTCGAATCGTGGTCGAAGTAACAGTAATATTAAATTGTTCAAGTGGTTAATGTATTATTCTCGGTTTAGCAGACCGCTTACTGGTCTGCACTGTAATTTGTATGGCCAATTATTTATCTCGTGCGTTATAATGAAGTGCAGCGTACTGCACTCAACTTACACCCAATACAGTAGGTCCACAAACAATACACTCAACTTGCAGTACAGTATAATCAACTTTACTATAAGTAAAGTTGATCTACTGCACTATATGTAGTACTTTTCCAACATTTACTGACATTAACTAGTAGCCGATTAGGTCTATTATAAATAGCTAAGAAAAAAAGAAAAAACCCAAATTTAAATACTTATAGCAGGATACTATAATGGTCCTAATGAGTATAATTTATTACCACTCCTTAAAAGTTTATATGAGCGTATTAAATTTCGCGGGAGTATCTTTAAACCTCGAATCATAAAAAAATTGTAAAATCCGGAATAATTTTTGAAAAGACTACTTTAGTACGATATCATTAACTAGTTGGTTCCCTATTTACTAAAATCCATATTAAGTTATCCGTTAACTCGTTTTAACGTTTTAAAAGTACACAGATACTATTTAAAGAGCGTTTTATTACGTATCAGGTTACGTAAGCTGAAACCACCAAGTTTCGAAACTCTTTATTAGGACTTATTCGATCCAAACATAATATTCAAACCGCTTACAAAACCTAGAAACAGTTACAGATATAATATCCAAACCGCTCGCGAAACTTAATAACAGGTACGAACATAATACCCAAACCGCTTATAACTAATAGAAGCGGTTACAATACGATGTTCAAACCGCTTACTAAATATGAAACGAGCTTTACATACCAGATTAAATATATATACCTCTGTTTTCCCTCCCCTTTTTCTATTTACCCTATTCTACTGCCTTCGTTCACCTTATACCGCGTTTTTTTAAGTTTATTATTTACAAAGTTTAAGTTTTCCTTGTCGCTTCACTGGTATAACGTTAGTAAACGCTAACAAAATTAATTCAAAACACTTGATTAACCTATGGTTACGCATTATTTACGTATTATTTAAACTTTATTTATACTGATAAACGTTAAAAACCTTACTTTAACAATTTCTTACACATTTTATTTCCTTCGCATTTACTCCTTATACGATTTTTATTTATTTTAGGCTAAATCAGTTTAAATCCCGAACGTACCCGAATGCCTACACTATGCGAAATCAATAACTTGCGTTGCTTCAGTATTTTAGATACACGTAGGAATCACCATTTTCAGCCGCTTTATCCTACAATTATAACCCTATTAGTAACTGATCTAGCAAAAGCTAAAGAATACATGGAATACCTATTGATTAAAACGTTGTTTCGGAATAACATTTTGAAGTATTTAAACATTAATATGTAAAATAACATATTCAAGGTACCAGTCGAGGATTTGAACCCTTGAACAACAAATATATATATTATTAACGTAATTTATGATTATTATAGTGGAGATATTAAAGGGCGCGATTTTTTACACTATTTTGGGGAGAATTTCGTAAATTAGACGCCAAGTATGTAGCGAGTAGTCGATGGTAAGATTTTCAAAATATTATGAAAACATTTATTAAGTAAAGGTATTAATACGACCGGTAGTAATAATAGCCGTATTGTTAATTTCCTATTAATAATGGCTCAATTTACACAAATGTTAAAGTGAACAGACGATAAAGTGTTAAAAGTGAAGCTTGTAAAATAATATTGAGTGAAAAAGCATTAGGATCGCCTATTTAAAATAATAAATCGGAAATAAGAAAAGCCTTCGTAAATAGAAAAAAAGTCGTTTAGTAAGACTAAACGCCTGCCGCGAAGTAGAAAAAGAGTTCGTGAAATCGATAGAAAATAAAAAGTGCCGTAAAGATTATTTACAACGCGGGTTAAAAAAAACCCTATTTAAAAAACAGTTTTAAATAGAGATTAAAACGAGACCACGCTTTAAATATCGATTATAACTATTTTAATGAATATAAAAGGGGCCCTGATAAAGATAACTCCCTGCTTTAAGAAATAATAAGCGGTGTAAAACTTTAATACGTACTTTACGGATTAATATCCGTTCATTACAACCCTTATCGTAACATTTTACCGCATTGATTTCCTACTAATGAAAGCGACTTTATAGAGTTTACCAACTTCGCCAGACTTTAAAATGAGGACGAAAACTAAAACGGCGAACTATAAGATATATTTGACAACAAAACACGTATATTACTCAACGTGTATCAAAGGCCAAATATTAAACCGTTCTAGTTTTGAGTTATTTTCGGTATACTTTTTGGGCAACCTACGTAGTAATATATATATTAATTCACGTAAATTAACACATTGACGAAGTATTACAACTACCTAAAATTACATTGCAATAACGAAATGAATTTTAAACTTCACGATAGGAACTAAATCAATATAGCCTGGGAATCCGTAAATTATTAGCTTAAAAATGGTAATAGAAACATATAAAAGGTATTTACTAAGTTATTGACGCAATTCCGAAAGTACTAGGCATCTTGCAAACCGCAATATCAAGGTATTAAATTATTTATTTAATGACTGATGAAAATATACCACAGAAACCCAGATTTTAACCTTATACTATTTCAACCAGAAAAGGACTTGAAAGCTTTTAATAATAGTTTTAAAACTTTGTTAAAAACTTTATATACTGAATGGCAAGCGTTAGATTGATGTTTATAACCGATCAAAGTAGGACTAAGGGCTAAATTACTAACGCAGATGTTGCCAAAACAATTTACCACGTTTTGGACAAAAGACTTAAAGTATACTCAAGGCAAAATATGTAGCTTAAATAAGGATTTAAGGGAGAGAAATATAGAGGGTAGAACTTTGGGAAAAAGGGTAAATCGGCTATTCCTGAGAACGATTATATGGCTAAAGACGGAACATACCGCGGCTATAATAATATCTACGAAAATGTATACATGGCTTTATGGGTTTGTAAAAGCATTATATCGTATACGGAAAAATCGGCTGTTGGTTTACTAACCATTTAATACGTGAATGAATTCTAAATAATCGATAGTTTTAGGCCTATTATCTATTTCAAGACCCCATAAAAGTTAATTTTACAATATACGTAACCGATTCTCAAGGCGTAGAAGAAAATCTTGACTTTGACCCTTATAAATATACCTTTGGAAAAGAAGACTTTAAAGGTAATAATACTTACTTAATAACTCAAAACGACGAGACCGCTCAACGTATTTTTACAAGCTTATAAAACAACTCCTTTTCATATAGTATAGGCCTAGATTATAAAGACAATGTATTAAACGCCTATAATATATCGTAATTTACGTTTTTAGATAGGTATAATAACCGGTTTTAATGCATTACAACTAATATCGACTCGGTCTAAATTTTAACGGCCGAAAAACGACAATTCGACGTGTTTGCGGCGAAATTTCAGAAATTTCAGCTCGAGCGTATGAAGTAATATCAAAAGGTCCTATTCGGCAAAGGTAAAACGTCGTCGCTTGATATAATCGTTATAAATACACGATTCGTACCGGTTAAATTTCACGTAATAGATTGTAAAACTCTATTTTTTTTTAGTTAGCAAATATAAAGAAAACTCGGAATTAAGGTTCGTAATACGACTAATTAACTTATTAACGCATTGGATAATGTATTCATACCGCTTCGGCTTAAATTCAGCTACTTAACTTTTTTCCCAAAAAGATGTATAATTAAAGCCGTTTACTTTACGTAGCCGTAATTACGGATATTATATCGCCTATTCGTATATATAGTTGTAAAAAGCCTTTTACAATTACTTTACGCCATAAGTAATGTGGATATAGGAAAGTACGTACTTGAAATTATCGAAAAGTTGTATTTTAAGTGCCAGCTATACTTACAGGCCTTACAGCGGTTTAAGTTCCGCCTGCAAAACGATGTGTACTTTAATTACGAAGTAATTATCGATATTATATGCTTCAATGAACAGCCGGTATTATATGCCGTCTAAGTGGCAACGTTATTCCAAGTAGCTCAATTTATACAGAACGTTTTTGTTATAAATTACTAGGATATTTTAGTTGACTACTGGTTGAATATTTACTTAGTTTTCGGAAATAAGACTACTCAGGACGCCAATACGGCTTTCGACTCCACTAATTAACGTACTAAAGCTATGATCACTGGTAGCAAGTGTAAATAAATACTAGTAAAAGCACTATAGGGTATTGAAAAGTGTAAACGATACTATAAACCATTCAAAATAGAGTATACAGTGCTTTTCAAAAAGATAAAGGGTAGTAGTTTTAAGGAATTTTTCTTATAAATAGCGGTTAGCATCGTTAACAATACTTCCAGCCCGAATGGACTAATCTTTACGCTCTTTTTCCTTAGTAGTTACTCGAAGATTTATACAAACTTTATACTATCGCTAATTATATTATAAAGGGTAAATGCTGAAGCGAAATTTATGGTAGTATTACGCCTTCTACAGGCTAAAAACGATATTTTAAAAGCGTTAGCCACGAGAAAGAGCCTATATAAAACTAGTGTTCTAGACATATTAATATAATTTAAGGTTCTGGTTTAGAAAATTAACGACGATTGGACTAGCCTTTAAAATATTAATGAATTTAAAGGCTATAATATGCGTGTTGATTTTCCAAACGATATAAATTAGTTTCGTTAAATAATATTACGGAAGTACGAAATAAAAAAAGTGAAAAGAACAGTTTAAAACCGAAGTAAGACTAAAACTACCGACGAAACCACTTTCACAACGACGAATCTAAACATTTTATAATTTTAGTAAACCCCTCAAATCGTAATTCTGACTAATTACTACTACTCTAAAACGGTTTATTTATACTAACACTATTAACGCCTTACTGTCGGGGCCGCCCGTTTCATTCATAAACTAAAAACGCCCTAAAAACTTTATCGAAAATTCCTTTGTTATTAAAAATTGGTAAACCGCGAGCTTAACTTAAAGATTTACCGCAAAGTTATTACTATTGTTGTAGGCGCCCAATTTAAATGATTTACTTAAACGGAAATCTTTGCCTCAATCAACCAAGTCGTTTTTTGCATTGAATGGTTCAATATAACGGTTTATGGCGCTTATATAACTTTTCCTAATTGCTTTGTATACGAAGTAAAAGATAAGACCGGAAAACTATACGAAAAGACTCGCTTAATCGTAAAATGGCATAGCGACGACGGTAAAAAGGTTATTATAAACTAGTTGTCTATCTTATAACGAGTAAGCTACTTTTTAATTCTTACTTTAGAAACCTCCTTTAGTATATTTTACGACTTATATATTAAACTTCGGAATATTATATGGATTTACCCTTCATTAAAAGAGCGGTTTCAATAACGTTTTTACGCCGATATACCTATTGATTTTAAAAATCACTATTCACTTAAAATTATTTTATGTATTATAAAACCTCTTTACAATCTAGCCAAAATTGGTATTTACTGGTAAAATACCTATAAAAGTTATTATAAAAAACGGTTTAAAATAATTGATTCAACCTTTCACCCATATTTATTAATTTTAATAACCAGTTTTAACGGCTTCATATTAACGGTTATATCAACGGATTACACGTTAACGCGGCATAACGCATCATTTTTCTATCCGAATAGATGAAACTTCTTAAAGTCGATTTAAAAGTAAAACCTATGACGTACCTAATGGAAAACTATAAAATAAAATTTAACGACGCAACCATCACTTTTTGAAACAGCGTTTTAGGCCTTACGTAAAACAGGTAATTAGATAAAGTTACCCTTGTCGCTTTTTATAATACAAAACAGGCCAACAAATATAAGTGTTAGCGTATTCGTGGAGCTTAGGTTATTTTAGTAGTATAACCGGAAACGGCTTTCGATATTTTAGTCGCCGCGTATAAAGAGACTAAGGCTAGATCTATCGCTTAAGGTGGTCGGACTCTGTCTATAAACCTCGATAAAAAAGGAAAGAAAAATCTCCTGCTAGGGAGCTGCTAAATAGCTGAGGAAGATAGTGCAATACGGTCATGTGACGTATGAGAACATATTTCCATGCGGCTTTCGAGCTTCTTCAAAGCATCGTTAAAATGTGAACAACTACAAATGCTGAATCCCTAATAATATTAGCTAGGTACTAGCCTGTGACATTACCCCAAGGTATACGTCCTCCTTTCCCCATCCCCCCCTCACTTTTTTTCCCCATAAAAATTACCCATTATAGCTACCCTATCAAAGGGTTACACTGGGAATCGAACCCAAAAACCCTACTGACTGAAATAGGTAATTTAACCACTAAACCACGAAACTAGTTAGGTTAAGAAAAAACGAGGTAGCTACTTAGAAACAGGTAGCACGCTTATAATACGCTAAAAACCCTCCTCCCTTTTCTTTATATTACGATGTATAAAAGGTACGCGAGAGAGCAAATGCATAACAGCTATAATAATACCGTTTAAAATATCATAATTCCGTGTAAAAGGTGTTGAACCGAACGATGTTGTATTACATAAAAGGTGCACTAACGCCTTCTCCTTCTATGAATAGCCTGTAAATCTTTGTTCCGGAAAAAAATTAAAATTTTCCTCCTAAAACATACCATTGATATTGTAATACGGGCCGTTATTATAGTTGAATTAAAGAAATTTTACATTTTCCTTCGTCAACTTTTTTCAAAATAAACACCTAATTAGTCCTAAAGGTTAACAAAGCAATGAAAAACGTAAATTATCTCCGTTTGGAAACCATTCAGTCTTTATTAACGAACGTATAATTCCCGGCCTTACGGGATATCGACATATACACTAATTAAACTCGTGAACAAATATATTTCGAATATGTTTACCAGATAAAGTTTCATCCGAAAAAGTTTTATTAGGAAACCAAAGGTAAGTTATCGATATAGTCGTGAAAAAGTCGCTAACGAGCGCCAAAATACTGGTACCTCGTATCGCCTTTATTCTATCAGTGCTACTGGTTGTGATTCAGGTTATTCATACACGCTTTAAAACCTAAACCCTAATATAAATAAGGCTGTTAAGTAATTGTTTAAAGGTTATTTAGCGTTCGATATTTAAGACCAGACTAAGTCAAAGTATTCGCCAACCATTCCTTCAATGTTAACGAGCGAGTAAAAAGAGTTTAAACCTAGGTTATTGCCGCTAAAAAGATAATAAGGGTTTGGTATGCCACGCAAATAAAAGTGTATACTCGAAGTGGAGTGGGTTTTATACCAGCTATCCTTATACTTCTAAGCAGCTTACGGACCGTATAAATTTTGAACAAAGACCGTAATTTCCAAGTAGATCCTTTATAATAAATCGAAAACGTAAAAAATATAATTCATACACAGTAAAAATTATAGTTAAAGGCGTTCCAAAAAGGTTTTTCGAGTTATTTAAACATATTAACATAAAGCTAGGACGTATTAATGCGAAATTCAGCAACCTAATAGAAATAGGTAAGAAATTCCTAGGTAAAGATAACGACGAGAACTCTAAAGATACATTCGAATAATTTCGTCGTTAGTTAGGTTTTATCAATACCACATTACGTTTACTCGGTACCCGTAAAGTAACGGCTTATACGTTGATTATTTTCGTAATGTTTTATGTAAAGCGTTGAATCCGTTTACGATCTGAGCGTAAAATCTTATTGTTATATTCAGGTAATCGGTAACATTATTCGAAAGCATTAAGTGCTACGATATTGGACAAGTTTAAAAACAGCTTTCATATCTGGTTTAAGTAACCCATTCATTTAACTAAAACCTACTGTTTTGATAGGTTGTTCACTCGAGTAATATGGGTTAAGGTTTATTATAGGCCCGTAATATGTTTTTGACCTGGTATTTCGGTTCATTTTAGCCGTCCTAGTTAATAATATTTATAGCTTATGGTTAAAAGTCGCGAGTTGATTAGCTTAGGAGCGGATAGGAAACGAAACGAATAAATTAATCCATATAAAGTCAAAGATGGTTTCCCCCTAAAACATCAAATTGAATGATATAAAAGTTGATTACACGTATTATACGATAATCGTTATAAAGCTAGTTTAATTTTTGTAAAAATTTGTTTAGCACATAATTTTTTTAAAAAAGCTAAACGTTTTCACTCACCCAATAACGTTTCGAGGGGGAAGAACGTTTATTAACGGCTTCCTTTATACGTCATTACGTAACCGTCATTACAGCTTATACAAACTTTATAGCTTCGCTGATACGTTAGACAAAATCTTTGGTCTGTACACGTAATATTGTAATTAGGTTAAGAGAGTGTTATACTAGTTATATAGGGTTGATATAATAGCGGTGTGTTATATAAAATAGGTTAATACCGATATTAGTCGTATTATCATTATTTAATACTAATTAATAACTAGGTAAGGAACGGTTTTAAATAAATAAGGTATAAACAATAAAGAAACTCAAATACGTTAAAACCTTGTAATTAATACATTCTGTTACACCTTCGGTTTCGGGGGAATAGGTAATACTTAGACGTTGCTTCACTCCATTTAAGTCGTAAAGCTGATTTTTAAATCCATTAATCAAATTCGATCCATGATCGTTAAAGAACATACGGGAAAATCCGTAAAATCGCTAGTAGTATCTTCAAAACCGTTTTATATAAGCTTTAGTATTTATAGTATTTATAGCTTTGAGGGTAACGGCTTAACTTAGGTGGTTTATAATAAGTATAAGGTAACGTGGGTCGCCGATACGCTTTTAAGTCAAGTTAATTATAAAGTCAATAAAAAAATCGTTTCAAAGCCGTTCGAAAATCGGATGGGGTTTGTGAAGTCTTTTTCGACGGTATTTTTAATAGGTTGTACGCCTATAAACTTCGTAATTTCCGTAAAAGAGACGAATAACGAGATGTAAACTGGGGTAAAAGTATGTTCGGTAAAGGATAGTAATGGTGGCGTTGCGTCCCAGGTGGCCAATAAAAAGTAAATCGTAGGTAGTTTGAATTAATGCGGTAGCAAACGGCTTGTAAGGAAGTACCTAAATTCAGTCGCGAAACCGAAAAACCCTATCGTTGTCTACTAAATATTCTGGAAATAAAACCTTTAATACCTAGTTGTTGTCAGTACGAATATTCGTAGGAAAATATAGATCGTATATATATATTATACGAATTAGTTAGGGTTAAGTAATATCGCGTTTAATGACGGCATACCAATAAATCAAAATTTTAATATTAGTAAAACATTTGTGACTCTTTAATATAGATTCACCAACGAATCTTAAGCAGGAGATATATATACGCGAAAGCTGCTTAAAGGAGTTCTATTTGGGGCGTAATAGTTGAAACTTTCGGCATCAACAACGTAGGTCGAAAAATACTGTTGAAATATCTTAATCGAGCTATAATGACTTATCAAGACCTACGTAATTTAATGCCATATTATAAATTAATCGAATACAAAACTGAGAAAGGTACTTATATTAGCGGACCCATCATTTAGAAAGCCATCGTGTAATTATAAAGTATTCTAGATTTTTATCGTTTATTAACATTGTAAACGGGCGCACTATACCCGGGAGCTCCGCATTCCATACTTTTAAACAGCTTATAATTACGAGTAGCTTCTTGTCGTAAATTTCGTAATTATATTCGGCGAGAAACAAGCGATGCGAGTAATACGTTACTAAATATATGTTACTGAGGTGGTCGCGTTGAAAAAATCAGTCGTTTAATGTTTAACCGGAATAGTCGGTTTTTACAAAAGTGTTAGGGTTGGGGTTCCATTAGGCGAATACGAGTTTGGAAAACAAGTTAAGTTGAAGCAGTTCGAAAACAGCTTTTCTCTCAAGCTTTTAACGAAAAGTGGTGCCCTTATGGGTAAGTTAAAGTAATATATCAATAGTTGACGAATTGTCGCGAATGAAATGACGATAGATTTCACGGATTTAAAAAAGTCTGTACATCTAAAAGTAACGTAAAAACTATCAATTCCCTCAAAAGAAGTAACTTCTCCGGGTTTATACAAACGCCGATACTAATCTCAATAACGAATCCTAGGTATTTAGTTGTTTAAACGCTGAAGTTGTATTTGAATATATTAAGGTTAGGTTTTGCAGCATTCAATGCGTTAGGGACTTACTTAACGTTAAAATTATAATTGTCGAAGTTACTATTTAAATAAACGAAAACATTATCAATGAAAACGAAGTAGAAAATATTGAGAAGAAGTCGTAACAAATTGTTAATATATCGGTAAAACGGGGTTAACATACTAAAGAAGTCGAAAAAGGTAATAAATTATTCGAAAAGTCCGAAACATATACGAAATACGGTTATCCACTCGTCTTCCTCTTCAATATGAAACTTATAAAACCAACTCTGATATCTAACTTGGTAAACCATTTAACTTGGGAAATATTCGTAAACGTTTTTTAATGAGTAAAAGCGGATAATAGTCGGCTTTTATAACAGGGTTGAATCGGCGGTAGTTGACACAAAAACATAAGTTACCCCTGTTTGTATTAACGAAAAATATAGCGGTGCCCATAAAGTAGTCGTTCATTCGAATATACCCTTAATCGAGTAGCTTGATTAACGTCTTTCGTAATATAAGGAGTTCCTTACGATATATGCTATACTACGGGCCCCAAGAAACCTCTAAGGGTTAGCCCTAGTTATTGGTACGACAATCGATTTAGTAATTTACTTCGGAGCGGTAAAGGGGTAGTTTGTCGCTAAAAGCTTGGTCGAATAAGAGGGTAAACTCTTTAAAACCGTTGGAGAGTTTTTTGTCAACGTAAATGAACTGTTTTGGAGCGAATACTTTATTAATATCCTTGAGGTAAACGGTGGCGAGCCGCGTGTTAAGGGCTCGGTCCTTACAGGCCTTTCGAATAATAGCGTGAAATGTAGCGGCGCCGACCCCTCCCGACGTTTTTTATACGAGTGTAAACCATCGTTTCTCAACGCGATAATTACCTTCATGTTCTAAAAGTAATATATACTTCTTGATATCGTAAATAACATATTGGTATTTTATGTGAGATTTATCTAAAATAACGTTATATTATAGAAAACGGACGATATAAATGTAGATCCGGTAACGGTACCTATTAGGGTCTATATTTAAAAAGGTTATAAAACATAAGTATTGGGGGAAAACCGGGTACGTGGTGTGTAGCTTCACCGAGTCATCGTAGTAAGATAGAAATACGCGGTAACTTTAAGCGGTTAATAAACTATTTACTCGCGGCATTATAACATTTATACCCTATATGTTGGTAGGGCTTTATACATTGCAACTTTGTCGATACGATTGGTTGAAGTAACAGTAGTATTGAGTGGTTAAGTGATAGATGTATCGTTTTAGGTTTGGTAGACCGCTAGCCGGTTTGCACTGTAATTTGTATAGCTAATTGCTTAGTTTGTGCCCTAGTATGAAGTTTGGCATACTGTACTCGACTTACACTCAATATAGTAAGCGTATAGAAAACAATATACTCAACATGCAGTTTAGTATAGTTAACTTTACTGTAAATCAAGTTGGCTTACTGCACTGTATGTAGTACTATTCCAATACTAGCAGCTTTTTATTTTGTACGCGCACACTAATGTAGTTGGTCAATCTTTTCCGATTAAAGCTAAATAGCGACCTCTTTAAGTTGTCAAACCACTGTTAATTCAAATTGAACTCTACATAGAATTACACCTAGGTGCATGCAAATTAAACCCGTTTGCCGTTAATTGTCACACGGCTTCTAGGTCTTAATTTACCAACTCATATAAAAGGTTCATCCGTTATATGCCTTGATAAACCTCTGATTTAACTGTGCCAATCAAATAAGTTCATATCGTTAATTCTCTGGTAACCTTCCAGTTCTTCAACATATTTCTAGCTAATGATACGTGACTTAAGTTTGCAGAGCGACTTATTAACGTAGCCTTCGATACGTATAGTTAGCCCGTTACTATTTATAAAGCTTTTTAAAGCATTATTTGGCGTTACCTTTTTTATAATACTAATAGGATTTTCTTTACCGTTAATCCATTGAAACTATTTAATCTCCCTCCCTTTGTAGGCTTTACAAAATGCTATTACGTCGATTATCATGCGTTTTTCAGTAGTGGTTCCGAGGTTTGAAAGGCATTCTAAAAGGCTTTTCGAGTCGGTATAACTACCGGTATAAAAAGAATCTTGATCTACCTGGTAATAAGGTTAAAAGTTTTCTAAAATAAAATATCTTTATCGAAGCTTACCATTATACCGTAAACCTTCGAATTTAGTATATTTTGTATAACCCTTTAACACTTAACGAATTTCTAGTAAATTAGGGTACCGATAATGCTAAACTGTTCTTTCCGCCTTTCTTCATTAGTAAAGGTTATTAAAAGACCGATTTGTAAAAACAGATTGTTGTTATTCGCGAAAAACCTATCCATAAAAATAATTAACTTGGGCTTCAACAGATTAATTAGAACTATATTAATTCCTTGATCCAAGTTTCGTATTAATTACTAGAGCCTTTCATTTAGCCGGTTCAATTCATCATTATTTAGCTTTTATACCTATATCGCAATAAATAGGTCCTACGATTCCTTCTGTTAACATAAGGTAGCAATATAGCTACTATAAACACGTCATTTAAGATATCATTAGGCTTCAGCCACGTTAGTTTTATTAATCGTAGTAAAATCAATACCTCATCACTTTTAATGAAAGGTAAAGCCGATATTGATACTAAATATAAGGATGAACTTTCCTTTAAAATTGAGTTAATTACCCTTCGCCAACGGTATAACCGGCTTGTATTTTCAGAATTAAAAGTTCCTAATCACCTGTTATTCTAATACTACAATTCCAGCCGTTCCAACGAAAATGATATCGTTAATTCATATACCTACTAAGTCAAAATATTTCTCTTACGTTACTGAAAAGTACAGGTCGTATATTGAAAACTCCATCATTAGTATTGATTTAAAATACAACTGGTAGGTTAAAAACTAATAAACGCCTACTTTAACCAATACTTCTAATAGCTTCATACATAGTATTACCTTCCCTACAGGATAAATAACAAGTAGTTCCTGTAACAACTTTTGCAGTTAGATCTGTTATTAATCTGTTGTTAACTGTGTGTAAACTTACCTCATATTACGGTTATTTAACGTAAATTTAACTTTATTCTTAATTAGCAAACTCACCATTAAAGCTACCACCAAACGCTAACTAATTTTCTAAATCGTTAGCGATTACGTGAAAATCTAGCCTTTACCTTTATTACCATATCTTTAACCGATTAAACGTGACTTTTCGTACGGCTGACCCATAATTTTACTCTTAACCTCGTAAATAATCCTCGACCTCAAAATCATAATATTTGGATTTTAAAGGTTAAAGTCGGTTTTCGATACGAATTACAACTCCTTGAATTAGTAGGCCGTTAATTTTTATATTATCGGCTTTCTTAAATGGTTTTCCAAAAATCTTGATAATTCCTTATGCTCGGAGCTTTAATACCAAGTCTTTGGTATCCTTTTTTTCTATACTTACTCAAGCAGTATTATAGACGCGACCTGGTGTATATTTTTCCTCTTTCAAGATCTTTTTTTCCACGGGTCGTCCGCGCTGATAGCGTTTTATCAGGTTCTTGATAACGTATAAAAGAGGTTCGTATTAGCTTGTTCGCTTGTGTTAAGGGTTTTTATCGTTAATAACTCTAATATAAGGCTTAATTTAAGTTATACGGAACGTTATAACGCTATTAGTAGTTTTAATAACAACTTCAAAGTTTATGATACTTGAGATTTTATACGGGCTCTTTTATTCGCTTGGATCCCGCTATATGAAGGCTTTACTTTACAATTGAAAAATAAATACATCAATTATTATTAAGTCGTTCCTAGTATTAAGGGTATTATTAACCTGGTGGCGTGTGAATTCCCTTTTTAATTCCTTTAAAGTTTTGCCATAAACTGTAACACTTTTTTGTGTGCTAATTAATAGCAGAAAGTTACTCGTCAAACGCAAGTACGCTTCAAAAACTATTAGCATTGGTATTAAGCCGTTAGGGCCTATAATATCGTTTAAACCTTTTATCGTTATTTAACGGCGTTCTTCCGAATCTATAAATCTTCCGATCGCTAATACAAGGATATTATACGTTTTTCAAAGTAGGGTGTACACCTTTTTTACTTTCCTAATACTCTAGTGAGCTTTTACAAGTACCCATTTATATTAGATACCCATTATTTTAACATTTTCCTAAGACTTCGCCGTCGTTAAGCTAGTGCCGGCACCGTAAACTACGATATTAAGTAGGTACATGTACGTATTAATATGTAGAATCCTTAGTATTTCCCACGTATCCTTTGCCGAAAGGGACTTTAAAAACTTAGTTCAGTAAAAAGAGGTTATGAAATGAACAAAGTAAAAAGCAACCTTATAATCTAAGTGAAATATATTAATCAAGACCTTGTAATTAATATTCGTATCGTTTTTAGTGAAATTTTCAATATCCAGGAAGCTTTGGTATGTATTTGGCAATAGTAATAAAGCTTTTCGATAACTTTCAAGGTAAAATATTCCACATCTTTATACCTTATCGACTTTAAAACTTTATATCGCCTGTTAACAGTTAGATGGTTAAAACGCCGGTGTAATTGCCATATTTCCGGCTCCGTTACGGTGAACACCATTAATTTAGACTTTAGAAAATAAAAATATAAGTACTTCTACTTAAAGGCGAGGGAAAACCTTTAACCGTTTTTAACCAGTTAGTTTACATTAACGTTAACGTCAATACCGAGGGTTTTCATATTATTCAAACAAAGAAGAAAAGAGGTGAGAAATTTAAAAACATGGAATTTAATTGTTCCTATAACATTTTAAGCTATCTTTATCCCTAATTACGATAGTTATTCGCCTGGTTTAAAGCCAACTTTAACCTTACTAATATCGCCAAGATTAATCTTAGTAACTGTGATATTTTCTCTTTACAATGCCACATATTACGAATAGCCTCCTGTTAAATATCCTACTACCTCTATATTAGTTATAATACCTTGAAACGTATCATTCGCGTAACGATAGCGAATATTGAATGTATATAAGGGTTGGGGGCTTGATTAGGGCAAAAATAAAGGTTTTTACCATTCAAATAGTATAGAAAAACGTAGTCAGCTAGTTATTAAGCTACGTTAGGAGTATTATCGTTATTCCATTGGATTTATTGAGGGGTATTATCGCCATTAATTGCCTCGTCGCCTGTAAAATCTGCGATTTATTCAAAGTAATCCTATGTAAAAGTGATAAGGTACTAGATGTAATATATTAACTTCCTATTATTTCGCTTGGCGAGGGCGTATCGAGTCAACTAACAACTGGACTTTCTACAAATCTAATATATTTTACCATTATCGTGACGATAATAGTTATGGTTAATAGGTCCACTTGAATCTCAACCCTATTAGTGTCAACATGAGTATTGCTTTTGATTCATATTCGATAGGCCAAACTTTAGGCATAAAGATGCCAGTAACTATTTTTACAGTCGACTTAATTAACTACCATATGGTTTTCTTTATCCACGTTAGGGAAGTTACTGGCTTAAAGGTATATACCAAGTTAGTTTAGTATACGCACTATTATAGTAGTAAGCGAGGAACGCAACTAGCTAAAGAAACCTTCATAAGAGATATATATGCGTTATAAGGCATATTTAAACTTGTTAACGCCCGTAATTACTGCTCATACCTGCTTGAAAAGTGTGGCTCCACTAACATAAGCCTTCTCTATTACTTTTTAGTATAGAATTAACTTATTAATCATTTGGTCAAATATATTTATTGGGGTTTCCTCTTCTTTCTTTTTAACTATTATTGTTCTTGTAGTAGCCAAATCCGTATAATATTACATAAGGTGGACGTCTTATTTGAAGTAACTCTTTATACTTTTATAAATCTCGAAAAATGTGGTGGTTTGCATTAGGAAGGTTAGGTAATTGTCCCTGGCATACCCTGGAAGGATTCTGGGAAATAGTAAGTAAAAACTAGAAGGGAAAATCTATATTTACTTACAAATGTTTAAAAAAGTTATGATATTCGTATCGAGGATATTTTAAATCTTTTCGTTATACTTTTCTACATCGTTTCTGATATTATTGAAGTTTATGAGGAGTTTGTGGTTAATGTTAACCATTTTAATATATTTAAAGGGGTAGATCTCAATAGTCATCCTAGTCTTTATGATTGTTTTAAACAGTTTAAATTTTAAAACCTCCGAAATACACTGATAAGAGTGATTACCAATCACCGTGCCCGAGGGATAAAGTCTCATAGTAAAACCTATAATGGGTTTTCGCGTATAAGCAAACCTGCTATGGAAAATGTTATATAGGACTTGATGATTCTAAATAAAGTTTTGAAAGGCAAAAGGAACCTAAATGTTTTCAGAGGCTTGACGATCTTATTTAATTAACTAGTGAAAAACGTTAGCGTCAATACTTTTTGTTGCATTGGTAACTGCTACTTTGTACGCTTTGCCTCCGCAAAGGGTATACTTTACGTTATTATGTAGTAGTTCTAAACTACTGAATAGGTCAACAGGTTCCTTATTATCAGCGCGTAAAGAGGATTAACTTAGTTAAGAGTAAATGTAAGGTTACCTGAATCGTGTATAAAGGCGGTAAAGTTCCTCAATATCATTTCCATTAGGACGTAGATCTTAAGGGTATTCCTTATGCTATGCTAAGTCGAAAGGTTTTTAGACAAGATTTGTATTACCCTATACTAATATATAAACTCTTTATTACTTAGGTTTTACTTCAATTTTTAACCTAACCCCTTTTTAAATGAGAGTCTACATATGAAAAGTATAATCTTTAAAGAGGTTACAGAAATTACGAAAAACGTAATTAGGGTCGTCGTCAACATTATATTTAACGATATAGTAGCTGACGAATTTGATCATTATTCTTCGGTTAAGTCTTTATTAACGTCCTGTTCCAAAAGTTTGTGATTATAGTATTTAGTTTAGAGGTGT
Organism: Anisogramma anomala; assembly: GCA_038502455.1. NCBI lineage: Eukaryota > Fungi > Ascomycota > Sordariomycetes > Diaporthales > Gnomoniaceae > Anisogramma > Anisogramma anomala. The sequence continues at coordinate 3,909,692 of JASMMZ010000006.1, forward strand.
CTAAGGGCCTTAATCACTTTTTTGCTAACAGAGTCGATGATAGATTTAAAAGTAAAAGCTTAAAATAGCTATCTGAATATGATGACTTGGGTAAAACGTGTATGGCGAGGGACTTGCTGATTTTTAGGCGTAAAGGCTGAGTGTTTTGGTGTAAAATGGCGTGGAAACTTGGCGGCTTGGTGACTTAGTGACTTAACGTAAGGTCGCGCGACGTAGTTTTCTCGGCGCGACTTAGCGATTCTTGGTGTTTTCGCTCAAAACAGCGATCTTGGTAATTGAATTAGCGTGAGGAAGTGAAAAGAGTAAAGTAGAGGCAAAGGCTTGCTGTAAAGGGAAAGGTCGAAAGTCGTTTATTATTATAAGTTGTTTAGCATATAAACTTGGTCGTTTTTCTTACAAAATTAACACTTGTAGTAGTACTAACTTAACCGTTTGCTAACTTTCCAAAATTCAAAATTTCTAACAGTTAATCTTAACATTTTCCAAAAACATCTGTAAAGATTTATTCATGATTTCGATAACGATATCGTTGCTACCTATAGTCTGTTGTAAAGACTTTCGTAGCCCAAAGATCTTCTTTACGTACTTTCATAAAGACTGACACAGTAGTAAAAACCCTTCGCAAAAAAATTTCCTCTACCCTGACGATAATACTAAGCATAACAACTGGAAAGTAGCTTCTTCTTCTACTTAGCCAATCTGTGTTTAACTCAATAAGCGCTAATCAGTATTGGTAAGGCTTTAGACTTTGCAAAGTTATAGATTAGATTGGTCGAAATAACAGTAGTATTATGTGGTCAAGTAGTAGATGTATCGTTCTGGGTTCGACAGATCACTAGCTGGTCTGTACTGTAATTTATACGACCAATTACTTAGACTATAATATAGTGTAAAGTATGGCATACTGATCTCGACTTACATCCAATACAGTAAGCCTACAAAAAACAATACACTCAACTTATAGTTCAGCATAGTCAACTTTACTGTAGGTAAACTTGATTTATTTCACTGCATGTAGTACTATTCCAACACTATGTTTACTAAAGTGTAAGAAAAATAAATGAAATTACAGAGTAAATTTATTTAAAATAGAAAGTTGTTTAAAAGTTAGGACGAAGCTATTAGATCGAATTAGAATACTATTGATCATTATATGCGAATTTATATATAAATTACGCTTTTTCTTCCCAAAGGTTAATAGTATCTTTTGTCGAAGTAAAGTGGATTTTTATAACGGCTTTAGTATTAAAGTTACTCGGGATTTTCGTTGAATCCAACGGGTAGGTATAAATAAGATAGCTATCCACGTCTTACCGCAAGTGTAACTTAAGGTCTTTATGATAAGAAAGTTCCGAGTTGTTAACCTAGGTGGCACGCTGTTTAAAAGCGGCTCGAAAAGCGCTTACGACAGTTATAATAACTTTACATTAGCTATTATGGGCGGGAACAACGTTTCTATTGTTCTTATTACGTAAAATATTTTAGTAGTAACGTTAGTACCGCCGTAACGAGTGTGGGTGGTATAAAGGCGTTTATTGATAGGTTAAACGCGAACGACCTATTTTTTATAGTCCGCGGGTATATTGTGGGCGAGTAACGTATTAGTTAGTGTGTTATTGATAGCTCTTTTTAAAATAATAAGCTTAGCGGCGGATTTCCAAGTCATACCGTTAGCTTTCGCGAATAAAGCCTTTTAAGCGTTAAAAAAGACGTTAAATCGCTCGCGAGCCTTGTATTTTATATTCATAAGCCGGGCGATAATAGCTTTAATTGTTTTAGAGTTGTAGTAATATAAGCGGAATATAATTATAAAGGTATTAGGATCGTTAGTGCCGCCTTTGCTTCCTCAGGCATAATAACTTTCCATAATAGTTTTTATTAAACCCTTTAATCATTTAAAAATAAGGGAAAAGATTTTTTTTGGCATTAGTTAATTTTCGATTTTTATATTATTTACGTATTATCGTGGCTTTTCATATGGGAAATCGTATCTTAATACCAGAGAACTTAACCGGTTATTTAAGCGGCTTACGTTTGAGTTGTTAACGCTTGTTAAATAGGGCGCTGGTATCGTAGTCAGAGTTAAAAACATCCGAGTTTTCGTTGTTTATAGAGTTAACGCGGTTCCCGGTAAAGAACAGCGTAATAGTTACGTCGTTCGTAACTTATGTAAGGGAAACTTCCTAAGGGGTGTATCGTCTCGAAGACATAGACGTGTCGGTAGCTTTGAGTTGTTGGATTATATTCGTTAACATGTTTAATATGTTGGTATTTCGTTGTTTTACGTATAAAGCGTATTTCTGAGCTTTTCGGTCCCGATCGATAAGTTCTGTACGTAAGGCGTCAGTACAATGTTTATATTAAGCCGTAAGGTAATTATTTCAAACTGTTCAAGCGCTTTAAAGCTGGTTTTTAACGCGTACTTCGAGGAATTACTTTAGGATTTGGGGGTTTCGATTCGCTGGATTAAATGATGATAATATAGCTTTAAGTTATAATAGTTGATAGGTAGTTATAATACCATCGGGAAAATAATCAAAGTTTTCATATAAATGGATTAAGGCTGAAGCTATCGTTTAGGGTAATCGGATTTTATCTATAACCTTCGATAAAAAAGGAAAAAAGAAACCCCTGCTACGAAGCTATTAAAGAGCTTGGGAAAATAGTGTAATCCGGTTATGTAATGTGTGGAAACATGTTCTTATGCGGCTTCTAAGCTGCTCCAAAGCATCTTAATAATGTGAAAAACTTTCAAGACTGGATCCCTAGTAATACTAACTAGGCACTAGCCTGTGACACCACATAGTATTAGACTACCCAATTAAACAATGAATGTAAGGCGTTTAATAAGGGCTTTACGTAATAAACATAAAATTTAAAACGCGGTTTACGATTTGTACCGTTATATATTTATATTAAGAAGCTGTTTATCTTTATTAACGGTATTTTATCTAATAATAATATTTATAACTCGTAAAGATGGTTTATTTTAATACTCAGCAACGAAATACAGGCCTGAAATGGGTTTACGTTTTGTGGAAATATTATTTATTAGAGTTCAACTAAGTGTTGGCGGCTTACAAAAAGCGTTTTATCTTTAAAAATTTATTATATGGTTTAAAATTTCGATTAAAAATTACCATAATGATAACGGTCCGAATGATAATTTCTAAACTTAGTTTAAAATCTATCTTTTTCGTTATATATATTGACTTTCTTCGCTTTAAGAATTCCTGGTTAAACTTACTATTACGAATGAAAAATGCTTCATAATAGTTATAATAACTTTATGCGACTTATATAAACGCTTATAATCCGAGGAAACGAAATGAATCAATGGAAAATCCAACCTAACGGATATAATAATTAAGAACACCCTAAACAGAATATTAAAGGTATTTATATCGACTAATACACTATTCATTGGTATTATTAAAAAGGGTTTACAACCCTAATAAATCTTATATTCTACGCCTTACTTTTACTTTTATTTTACGCTATTGTACCACTTTCGACGATTTGGAGCGGTCCGAAACCTACTATTTACGCTGCTCCCGATTATATTACGGTGTACAACTTATACATATACCATTTTTACAAAGTTGCCTTGACTTAGATTTACTATTTATTATTGTTACTAATATATTGTTATTTTTTGTTTTACGTCCTCCAGATTCATTAATTTCTTACTTTTTTCATTTTTTTTGGATATATTTTGTTTTACCGCTTTTAATATATTATTACTTTTAGTTTTATAAATTTTAATCCTATTGTTATTTTACTCCCTAACATTATTATATTATTTATATTACGATTGATTTTGTAAAAAGTAATAATATTAATATGTAACGTGTTATACTATAGTTAGGTAGACCAGAATGATTTAAAAGAGCAGTTATTCCTTAATAAAAGAAAAGGAAATGGATACGTCACGTCCCTAATATTTTCCCCATCGCTATTACCGCTATCAACTCTGTTATCTGCGTTAGCGAAAAGGTGGCCCCGCGCCTTAGGCCGTATGCCCTTCGGTCAAGGCGCGGGGGGCGTTTTATCTCTTTTACGGCAACGCGAGATAACGTCGTCGAATTCGCTTACGTCGTATATGCGTAGACCCCATTTTAAGGCACTAATAACAGCTGCCAACTCTTTAGTCCTCCAATTAACGCCTATTACTAATTAGCATCGGCTTGTTTAATTTATCTACCAAAGTGGTTATTTTTAAAACCAATTTAAAAAATATTTTTAAAAGTTGAGATATCTAATTCTAGGTTGGAAATATAACTTTAAATTTATAATAAAGCAGGTGGACACATAGTACCGCCTTAGCTTACGACATCATGACTAATGAAACGGGGGAGTATTCGTTATTAATCCGATCGTAACGGTGGTAACGGGCTGAACGACCCTTATTTTCGTAGTAATAGTTAATTGATTTTCCCGTGGCTGCGGACGTTATATACTGCACGTAGGGCATATCAATTAGCGGCCCGGGGCTACGGATTTTAGTGCGTCTTTTCAACGCCTTACGCGTTAAAAGGGCTTCGTAACGTACCCTTACGATACGTAGTTCGAGGCCGCGGAGGAGGTCCGCTTCGACTTCCTTATTTATAAAAATATTAAAAGCAAATAAATGGGTGAATTTAATAAATTTAAACCGCGACGTAGTTTCTTTAGGCTACGTTTACGGCTTAAAAGGGTCCCCGCGGGTAAAGGAAAAAGAAAATAGGTTTTAACTAAACCGATGGCGATGTATTTTTTTATACTAATCTAAAACACATAACGGCGTAATTACCCTTTCGTAACTACATTTATAACACCTATGTAAGCATACCCCTATAATAAATCATAAAAAAAGATATTACTAACCATATCGTTACCGTTCAACTATATTAATTAGGTCTTTACTATAATTACCACTATGACTAGAAACTACTTATTCGAAATTTTGTAATTTATTCCCTAAATATATTGTCATTATATATTTACGGATATAAACTATATTACAATTACACTATTACTACAGATACAGATTATATTACACCTTTATTGTTAGTATTGATATACTGATATAAATTTTATTATAACTATACTGTTACTACTAAACTATAAATACAAAGCTTATAGAGAAGGGGGAAATTTTGCTTGTGTGAGTATTAATATATATCCCTATAGTTAGTATACCTAGGTTAAGTGGCAGTATATTATATTATAAGGTGTACTCCTATAGAGTACACGATAACGTGTCACGTTGCAGGTTACACGTTTAAATGGTAGATTATGCGTAGCGCGGTTTAGAAGGGGTGTTCCAAAATGTATGGAAAAAGTTCCACTGCCCGGATACGAGGTTTATTACCTCTTGTCTGTAGCGTACACTCTCTGAATTCTTCTTCTTAACCTATATATATTTACAATTACAATGCCAATCTTTATAATTTCTTTTTTGCTATGTTAACGTAATGGAGACCTTACCAATACTAACTCTTTTTTTCAATTTGTCTGTAAAAAAACCTATAGCCTTAACAACTACAATTTTTTTTATTGATCATCAAAAAAACCCATATACTTTGATATAGTATTTCACAAAGTTTCTTTCCTTAAACTACTGATGCTTTAAAAAGTGTCGTATTTTTTTAACTCAACTTATTTACATTAATCGATATTCTCTTAACACTAATTAATATGAGTAAAACTTAGTTAACTACTATTAACAATTCAAATATCATGTAATCAAATTATAATAATAACCATAATGATAATCATAATATAGTATGAGTAAAGAGTAATATTGTTGGTAGAGCCTTAAATCGTTGCAATGTTGTCGATTCGAATCGTGGTCGAAGTAACAGTAGTATTGCATTGTTTAAGTTATGGATGTATTGTTTGGATTTAGCAGACCGCTAGCGGTTCTATACTGTAATTTTCATGGTCAATTGCTTGGCCCGTACCTTTGTGTGAAATGTGGTATATTGTACTTGACTTACACCTAATGCAGTAAGTCTACACAAAACAATACGCTTAATTTACAGTTACTGTAAGTAAAGTTGACTTACTGCACTGTAGCTAGTATTATTCCAACACTAGCAGCTTTTTAGCTTGCGTACATACGCTAGTGTCGTTAAATAATCTTTTCTAGTTACCGTCTAATTACCTTCTCGTGAATTAGCCAAACCTCTATCAATTCCAGTTGATTTTCACATTAAATTGCACTCTATTGTACTTGGTTTAACCCTATTTGACCTTAATTGCTCCGTGGTTTCGAGATCAGAGTTTATCAACTCCTAAAAAAAATTCTTCCGTTACAGACCTTAGTAAATCTCCACTTTAGCCATGCCAATCAAACAAATAGCTATCGTTAGTTCCCAGGTAGTTTTTCAGTTCTCCAGAACATCCCTGAACATCGCTACGTGATTTGACCTAAACCATGCTAGGAGTAATGTTATTATGCTATGTGACTCGTTTGGGCGTATCATCGTTACCGTAAAAAAAACATTATTATCGAATTTTGTGATACGGTTTAAGTAATTTTGCCTAAAAGCAGTTGGGTATTAATCGTGATAAATTACCCATTTGTTGTAACGCTTATCTGAAAAGGTAATGAGTTGACTCATAGTAAAATTTACTACAAATCTAACATCTCTTGCTATTATTACGACGATAGTTCTTATAGTTAATAGGTTCGCTTAAGCTTTATCCTTGTTATTAACGCTAGTGTAACTATTATTATAGATTTTAGTCCGGCGATCTTAGGTTCTGGTAACTCCTATACTTGGGATCGATGTAATGTACTAGCACGCAGTCTTTCTTTATTCATATCGTGGAAATTACCAGTTCAGAGGTTTATATCAAACGAGTTTGGTGTACGTGTTATTACTGTCGTAAGCTAAGAACGCAACTAAAAAAAGTCTTAACAGGTGGTATTTGAGAGTTATAGAGCGTATTTGAATTCGCGTACACCCGTAACTACTATCTGTACCTACTCGCGGAATAGGGTTTCACTAGCGTAAGCTTTTCTCATTGTTTGCTGGCACAATATAAATTTGTTAACCATCTAATTTAATATTTTTTTTAGTATTTTCTTTTTTTTCTTTTTAACTATTATCGTTTCCTACCTCACGGTGACTTAATCTGTATAGTATTGCGTAAGGTTGATGTTGTATTCGAAGTGGCTCTTTATACTGTTATAAATTTCGCGGAACGTGATTATTCGGATTAAGAAGGTTAGGAAGTAGCTTTTAGCATACTTTATAATGATTTTAGGGAACAGTAAGTGAAAACTAGAGGGAGGAACCTTTATCTATTTTCAAATGATTAAAAAGGATATTATATTCATGTCAAAGAGGTTTTCAGGCTTTCTGTTATGTTTTTCTATATCTTTTTAAATCTTAGTGAAGTCTGTAAGAAGTTTGTAATTAATATTAATCATTTTGATAGGTTTTAGGAGTAGGTTGCGATAGCTATCCCATTTTTTACTGGTATTTCTTTTCTATTTGAACTTTGAGGCTTATGAGCTCTAGTGTTAAGGGTAATTACCAGTCGCCTGGATCGAGGGGTCAATTTTTATGGTAGGACCTATAGTAGGATCGCTTTTTTAGGCGTACTTTCCGTAGGAAGATTTAGAAGGGACTTCGGCCTAAAGAACTTGACGATCTTGGCAGACGTTCTAAAGAGTTTAGGAAACTTAGTGATAATCCTCTTGGTGTTAAGGAGCTCGTCGAGATTCCTGCTTAATTGAACGGTAGAGAGAGGTAACGTTAATACCTCTTGTCGTGTTGACAGCTATTGCTTCGCGCGTTTTGCTTCCACTGGGGGTGTATTCTACGCTGTTACGTGGAGCTGCTGGACTGTCGAGAAGGTCAACAGGTTCCTTATCATCAGTACATAAAAAGGCTTAACTTAGCTAAAGGGGAGGTCTTTTAAAACGTGTGTAAAGATGTTAAGAGTCCTTAATAGCTTTACTCTTACCTCGAAAGTTTTAAGGACACTCTTTAAGTTAGTCTAATTCGAAAATTGTTTACATTACATCTCTTTTTCTATTTGGATAAAAACTTTATTTTTTTGAAAGTTTATTTTTATCTTACCCTTTGATATTCATATAGTCCTGTTTCAAATCACAATAGTCTAATCCGTAAAGTAGTCGTAAAAGTTTTAAAAGGCATAAATTCCTCAATTACTTTTACCAAAGTATAATTCGAGGATAAATTAGCCAATAAAGTTGGTTAGATGCTTCTCTGTTAAGTCGGCATCAATATCTTTTAACCAGATGTCTTTATTGTAATTCTTAGAAAAGAAAGGTCCAAGGGCTTTGATTGTTTCCTTCCCAGCAGTATCGGCGATAGCTTTAAAATAAGCGCTTAAGATAGTCATCTTGGAGTTCTAACTTGTATGGGACGCGTAGTATATAGAGGGCGAAGGACTTAGTAATCTTTGAGCGTAGGAACTTAGTAATATCTGGACGTGGGAACTTGGTGTTTTGGTGTGAAGTTGCGAGGGAACTTGGCGATTTAGTGTTAGGTTGCGCGATGTGGATTTCTTGGCACGACTTAGCGATTTTTGGTATTTTTGCTTAAATCAAAGATCTTGACGATTAAATTGGCGTAGGGGAAGTGAAAAGATTGAAGTAGGGGAAAAGGTTTGGTATAAAAAGTAAGGTTGAATGTCTTTTATTGTAGATAAAGGGTGAAGGTTCAAAGTTGTATACCGTAAGACTTAGTCTTTTTTGCAGTAATAGCACCTGTAGTAGTACTAACTTAGCTGTTTGTTAACTTAACGATCTTTAAAACTTTTAACGGTCAATCTTGATGCTTTTTAAAAATAATCAATGAAGATTTCTTGGTGTTTCCGATAATAGCAATTCCGTTATCACTTCCAAGTCCCTGTAACTACAAACGCACTTAAAAGTTTTTCTTTTCGCTACTTATAAACCGCAGACGTAGCTATAAGTCATTTTGTAAGAATCTTTCCTCTACCCTAGCGATAACATAAAACGTAACCATAAAGTAGCTTTTTTTACTATTTGGCTTATCTATGCTTAACCTAATAAGAATTGATCATTGTTAGTAGAGCTTTAGATCGTTCTAACGTTGTCGATTCGAATCGTGATCGAAGCAAGAGTAGTATTACATTGGTCAAGTAGTAGATATATTATTTTAGGTTCGGTAGACCGCCAGCCGGTTTGCATTGTAATTTTTTTGGTCAATTGTTTGGCCTATATCCGATTGTGAAGTGTGGAGTACTGTATTGAACTTGCACCCAATATAGTAAATCTACAAAAAATAATACACTCAACTTGCACTTAGTATAGTTAACTTTACTATAAGTAAAGTTAACCTACTTCACTGCAGGTAGTATTATTCCAACAAATATAATGATTTTTTTCTTTTAACTATAGAAATCGAATAACAAGCCCCCTTCTATAAGTTTACCCAATAGGGTTAATACATACATCTTGTAGGAAAAAGTTGGTTATTTCCCTCTTTCCTTTCATTGCCAGTAAAATTATTGTGTGGAAAACTCAATTAGTATGTTTGAGTCAACAGTCTTAACGTTGATTGCATGTCAATGCAGTCGACAATACAGTCAACTGCACTACCTATGCAATATAGTAACAACAGTTAGGATCTGCTGCCTAGTTACAATAGTTGATGTCTTTTTGCTCAAGAAAGCTGTTTTTCACTGACTGCTAACCGTGAAAGCAGGAGAGAGTATACAATAATTCTACACTGTTGTCTATCTCACTTACACACATACATATATACTTTACTACTCACAAGTCAGGGACTGACTCCACTACCCAGCCTCCACTGCATTTTGCGTTTTTTACTATTTGTATATACTACCACTGTTGGAACAGTAGTACTTGCAGTACAGTAGGTCAACTTTACTTATAGTGAAGTTGACTATATTCACTGTAAGTTGAGCGTATTGTTTGTATGGGCTTACTGCATTGAGTGTAAGTCGAGTGCAGTACGCCGCACTTCACACTAGGGCACGGGCCATGCAATTGGCCATAAAAATTACTGCGCAAACCAGCTAGCGGTCTGCCAAACCTAAAATAATACATCCACCACTTGACCACGCAATACTACTGTTTCAAATTGATAAAGTTGTAATGTTTAAAGCCTTACTAATTCTAATTAATGCTTATTGACTTAAGCACAAATTGGCTAAGTAAAAGAAGAAGCTACTTTCTGGTTACGCTTTACGTTAATAACGGAGGTTAGAGTAAAAGAATTTATTTTTTTGCGAAGGGCCTTTACTATTGTGTCTGTCTTTACGGCAGTACGTAAAGAAGACCTTTAGGCTGCGCCAATCTTTATGGAAAATTAGACGTAACAACGGTATCGCTATTAAAAACACTAAGAAATCTTTACAAATCTTTTTTAAAAACGTTGAAATTAACTGTTAGAAGTCTTAAAGTTCGGCAAGTTGGTAAACGGTTAAGTTAGTATTACTACAGGTACTACTATTGCAAAAACGACTAAGTCTTACGGCTATATAACTAACAATCTTCGCTCTTTAATAATAACAAACGATCTTCGACCTTACCTTTTACATCCAACCTTTGTCTTTACTTTTTTTTTAAAACTATCTCTACGTTAATTTAATCGTTAAAATTGCTTCTTTGAGTGAAAATATTAAAACCCGTTAAGTCGCTTCAATAAAGCTATATTACGCTACTCAATACTAAATCGCTAATTTCCTATGCGACTCCACACCAAAACACCAAATACCTACTTCCAAGATCACCAAGTCCCTTACCGTACACGCCTAACATATTTTACGCGAGTTTAAATCTCAAGATAATACTCATCCAAAATATTTAGAAAGGGATTATCGCTACAAAATCCCTCTTTTTAAAGTAATACGATGAAAATTCGTAGGGGTAAAATATCGACGAAGACTTAACGGAAAAGCATTTAGTAAACTTAGTCGGCTATTACATCGTTGAGTAAAACGGCAGCGAAAAACTTGATTATTGCAACCGTGTTTTTAGAAACTTCCGCTATGTCTTAAATGACTAGACTATTAATATATAGAAAAAAAGTTGGAACGGTATCAAATTAAAGTTAAAAGCTAAACTTAAAAGCTTAGGGATTTATGTACTAGAAAAGGGCTTTATCAAGTTGATCAAAACACTTTTTAAACTAAACCAACTTAAACATTATCTTGAAAACGTATAGCTTAAATAAAAAGGTATTAAAGAACCTTAATGTTCTTTTACGCAATTTAGGGGAGCTTCCCTTTACACATAGCTAAATTAAGCTTTTTCATACGCGAGCGATGATGAAACTGTTAACCTACTTAGCTACCCGGCGCCTTTATATGACAGCGCGGAGTATGTCTTTAACGGAAGCAAAGCACGCGAAGTAGCGGCTGCTAATGCGGCAAAAGGTTTCAACGTTAACTCCTATCATTAGTTAATTAAACAAGATTGTTAAGCTTCTTAAAACATTTAGATCCCTTTCACCCTTTAACACTTTATTGAAAGTCTTTAAATCCTTCACAACCCTTTTTACGGTAGGTTTATCTATATTAGAGAGCCTATTATAGGTCCTGCCAAGGGACTTTACCCTTCGGGTTAGGCGACTGGCAATTACCCTTGATAACATGCTTCAGAGACTTTAAAATTTAGAATGTTAGGAAATAATAATAAAAACTGAGATAATTATTGAGACCTGCCCATGAAATTTGTTAGAATGGTAAATATTAACTATAAGCTCCTTACGGATTTCACTAAGATTAAGAATGATATCGAAAAGTATGACAGGAAGCCTTACAACCTCCTCAATACAAAGATAATGCCCTTTTTGAACATTTGTAAGTGGATAGAGGTTCCTTTTTTTGGGTTTTACATAATATTTCCAGAAATCCTTATAAGGTACGCCAAGGATTACTACTTAACCTTCCTAGCCTAAACAACTATATTTCACGAGATCTATAATGTCATAAAAGACTATTTCGAACTTAAGTTATACCATACGAATTGGACTACTGCGAGGTAGGCGATGATAATAATTGAAAAAAAGAGGATTAAATACCAATAAATATGTTTAACTAGATGATTAATAAGTTCATATTATGCTAAAAGGCAATAGAGAAAGCCTGCACTAAAGAATCCACACTTTACGAGCAGGTACAGGTAACAATGACGGGTGTTAGCGAGTTTAAATACTTTTTATAACGCTTAAATATCACCTATAAAGGTTTTTTTAGTCAATTACGTTTTTCGCTTACTACTGTAATAGCGCGAACACGAAACTCGCTTAATATATACCCTTAAGCTGACCAATTTTCTAACGTCGATGAAGAACACCTTATGGTAGTTAACTATATCGATTGTAATTATGGTTATAGGCGCCCTTAACGCCTAAGATCTGGCCTATCGACTACAGACTGGAAGTAGCACCTACGTTGATACTAATAAGGATATGATTTAGGAGAACTTGCTAACCGCAAGTACTATTGACGTAATAGTGGTAAAGGATATTGCATTCGTAGTAAATTTATCTATTAATTTACCCTGCACCTCTCCTACTAAGCGAAACAATAGGAAGATAACATATTATATCCAATATCTTACCACTTTTAAATAAGACTATTTATATTAAATTGTAAAATTCGAGAGTGATAAGCTAGTTAACGAGGATAATACCCTTAAGCGGATTAAGTGGCATAAAAACAATGTTTCTAACGCATCGTAGTAACTAGCCGACTAGCGTTTTTATACCTCTTGAGTGGTAAAAACTTTTACCTATTCTTTAATCAAGTCTCTACGCCCTTATACACCTTTAACCTTCGCGATTATTACGTGGATTACACGTTTTAATATATTATGTCGGACATAATAGCAATAAAGTACTTAATAGGGGGTTATTTATAATACGTGATACTGTGTAATGAAAGTACTAAAGTTACTGAGATTGATCGTTACAATGTTAATAAAGGCCAATTTGACTTCGAAATAGGCGAATAACTATCTTTACTAGGGAAAATAATAGTTTAAACTATTGTAGGAGTAATTACGTTCCACATTTTTAAGTCCCCTACCCTTTTCTCTTTTTGCTTAGAGGATATAAAGACTTTTGGCGTTAATTTTAACGTTAACGTAAACGAGCTAGTTAAAAACAGCTAAAGTGTTCCCCTCGCCTTAAAGTAAGGGTATTTGTGGTTTTATCTTTAAGGCTCTAAAATAGTGGTATTAAAACTAATAAAGCCGTAGATACGTTAATTATACCGGCACTTCAACCACTTAGTTGTTAATCATCTATATAAAGTCTTAAAGTTTGTAAGGTATAAAGATATGGAATAATTTGCCTTAAAAGCTATAAAAATGATTTATTACTACTACTAAACGTATGTCTAAGCCCCCGTGAGATTTAATTCTATACTAAAAGACGATAACAACTTTAATTACAAGGTTTTCATTAATGTTTTTTATTTAAATAATAAGCCTGTTTTTTACGTCGTTAAGTTCTTAACCTCTTTTTACAAATTCAAATTCCTAAAGTCACTTTCGGCAAAGGATATATAAGACATACTAATGATACTGTAAATTAACACGTACCTGAGCCTTCCTAATATCGTTGTTTATAATACCACCACCAAATTTCCTCTGGCGGAGGTTTAGAAAAATGTTAAGATAATGATTATTTAATGTAAATAGGTACCTGTAAAGACCTATTAGAGTATTGAAAAAGTCAAAAGGTATGCGCATTAATTCACCAATCGTATAATATAATTACGCTAGAAATTAAAAGCTTTATGGATCCAGAGACATGCCTTTAAATAGCGGTAAAGTGCCTGAACAATATTGTAGGCCTCAATGACCTAATACCAAAACTTCTGGTCTTTGGAGCGTACTCACGTTTAACAAGTAAATCTTAGCTATTAGTAAATACACAAAATCGTATTACGGCTTACGGTAAAGCTCTAAGGGAACTACAAACGGAATCGGCACGTTGTTAGGTTAAAGATGCCCTCAATACCAGTAATAGCCTTATAATAATCGACGTACTTACTTTTCCATTACAAAGTAAAGTCCTCATGTGGCGGAAGCCGAGCAAATAAAAGGGCCCATATAAAATTTTAAGTATCGTAAATTTTTAAGTAGTTGTTAAAACTGCTAATAGTTCTTTATCTGTTCGAATTATCTAGGTTAAGCTCTATATCAAGGCCTCTAACAATAAACTTAAGTAAAATGACCGAGCTAATACGAGCCTCCTCTACCCTTTATCGATAAACTAATAAAACGCTGTCAGTGCGAACGACACCCGAAGAAAAAAACGTTAAAAAGGAAGAATACAAACCGGGCTACATTTATAATACTATTTGAATAAACAGAAAAAAAAGAATAATGAAGACTTATTACTAAATTTTCGAATACAAAAGATTATTAAGATCTTTAGCAAACCTTTTAAAAAGGAGATAAGGTCAAAATCAACAATTTTGTTGGAATAGTATTATATGCAGTGCAGTAAGTCAACTTTACCTACAATAAATTTGACTATAATGAACTGCAAGTTGTGTATATTACTTTGTGGAGACTTACCGCATTAGATGTAATTTAAGTGCAGTATGCTGCACTTTACTCTAGGGCACGGGTCAAGCGATTGGCTATACAAATTACAGTGCAGACCGGCTAGCGGTCTACCAAACCTAGAACAATACATCCACCATATGACCAATGCAATACTACTGTTACTTTGTAGATCAATCGAATCGACAACGTTGCAACGGTCTAAAGACCTACCAAAAAGTTTATTAATTAGAAAGGTTATACAATTTATACCGAAGGCTAATTTTAATCTTTAAGACACAAATATCATAATCTTTAAGTTGAGGATTTTCTATAAGGTTAAAGGCCAAACCATAGGGCGGCCGTACAAAAAGTCAGCTTATTAGCTTAAGTACAGATTGGCTAAGTAGAAGAAAAGGCTACTTTCTAGTTATACTTTGCGTTAATCATGGCGGCTAGGGTAGAGGAAAGATTTTTGCGAAAGTTCTTTACTATTTTTTCAGTCTTTATGGCAGTACGTAAAGAAGATCCATGGGTGGTATTAGTCTTTACAGCAGACTAGAGGTAGCGGCGGTATCGCTACTAAAAATACTAAGAAATATTTATTGACCTTTTTTAAAGATGTTTAGATTGACTGTTAGAAGTTTTAAAGTTTAGTAAGTTGGAAAACGGCTAAGTTAGTATTACTGCGGGTGTTATTACTGTATGAAAACAAGTAAGTCTCACGGCCAAATAACAAAGAACATTCGCTCTTTACTACCAATAATGATATTCGACCTTACCCAATATACCAAACTTTTGCCCTTACTTTACTTTTTTATTCCCCTACGTCAATTTAATTTTTAAGTTCGCTAATTTTAGTGAAAAACACCAAAAATCGTCAAGTTATACTAAAAAAAGCTACTTCACACGATTCCATGCCGAATCGCTAAGCTTCCACGCGACTTTACGCCTCAAATCACCAGATCCCTCGTCTATCAAGTCTTACATTGCTCTAAACCTTGAAATGGCACCTACCCTAGAGATTCAAAAAGGGATTAACGCTTTAGGATCCATTTTTGCAAAATATTACAATGAAAACCTATGAGAATAAGATATCGATGAAAACTTAAAGGAAAAGCACCTAATTCATTACGTCGGCTACTATATTGTTGAGTAGAACAGCGACGAAGAATTTGATCGCGGCGACCGCGCTTTTCAAAACTTTTGTAACTTTTTCGGCGATTGGACCATTAATAAATGGAAAAAAATTCAGAAGGGTATTAAATCCAAATTAAGGGCTAGACTTGAATGCCGAGGAATTTACGTGTCAGGAAAAGGCCTTATTAGGTTGGTAAAAACCCTTTTCAACCTGACCTAGCTTTAGAAACGACCTTAAGACCTATATCCTAAGGAAAAGGATGTTAAGTAGCCTTACTACCCCTATATGAAATTTAAGGGATCTCTCCTTTACTTTTGACTAAGTTAAACCTTTTTACAAATTAGCAATAAAGAACCTATTAACTTGTTCAACAGTTTAGCACCTTTACGCAATAACGTGGAATACTTTTTTAGCGACAGAAAAAAACTTGAAGCAACGACCGCTTATGTGGCTAGAAGTATTGATGCTGGCACCTTATAATAGTCAATTAAGTAAAACCGTTGGGCATTCCAAAACCCTTAAATGCATATTTACCCCTAGCAATTTTATCGACAGAACCCTTAGCACCCGTCCGCTTTTAGATTTTCCTATACGTGAAAGCCTACCACAGGTTTTACCATAGGACTTTACCCCTTGGGCCAGGCAATTAGCAATTACCCTTAATACCATGTTTTAAAAGCTTTGAAGCTTAAATTAACAGGTAATATTATTTAAAGTTAGGATAACTATCGCGATCTTTCCTTGAGATTTGTTTAAATGGTTAACATTAACTATAAATTGTTTACGGACTTTCTTAAGATCTTAAACAACGTAGAAAAGTATAATTGGAAGTTTGATAACCTTCTTAATATTAAGATAATTCCTTTTTTACATATCTGTAAATAGATAGAGGTTCTTTTTTTAGGTTTTTACTTACTATTTTCCGGAATTCTTATAGGGTACGCTAGGGATTATTACCTGGTTTTCCTTTTTAAAGCTATTATGTTTCGTGAGATTTATAATGATACAAAGGGTTATTTCGAATACGACATATGCCCCTTACACAATATCATATAAATTGGGTTATAACGCGGTAAACTATAATAATAGCAAAGAAAGAAAATGAGGAAACACTAATAAATGTCCTTGATTAGATGCTTAACAAGTTGATGTTATGTTAAAAAGTAATGGAGAAGGCTTACGTTAGCGAATCCACACTTCACGAGTAGGCACGGGTAGTAGTTACGGGTGTTAGCGAGTTCGAATACGCCTTGTAACGTTTAGATGCCACTTTTGAAGACTTTTTTAACCAGTTTCGTTTTTATCTTGCTACCGTGATAGCGTATATACCAAATTCATTCAGTATGTACCCTTAAGTTGGTAATTTCCCTGATGTAAATGCGGAAGATCTTGCGGTAGTTAATTATGTCGATTGTAAGTACAGGTACCTATAACGTTTAAGGTTTAGTTTACCGGCCTTGAATTAAAGGCAGTAAATACTTTAACGTTAATAAGGCTAGGATTTATGCGGACTTGTTAACCGTGAGTATCATTAATGTGATAATAATAAGAGATATTGGATTTGTAATAAGTTTGACTATTGGTTAATTCGGTACCCCCCCGCCAAGCGTTATAATAGAAAGGTAGTATATCACACTTAATACCTCAATGCTTTTTATTAGGATTACTTAGATTAAATCGTAGACTTCGAGGGCAACAAGCCAATTAACGGCCCTAATACCCTTAAGCAGATTAAATAGCATGAAGATACTACCTTGAGTATGGCTTATTAACTGGCCGACTACGCTTTCCTATATCTTTTAGGTGGTAAAAACCTTTACCTTTGCCCTAACTAACCCCTCAACCCTACATATAACCTTATTTTTCGTGATCGTTACGCGGACTAAATATTTTAAGGTATTATGCCAAACATGAGAGCAATAAGATACTTAATAGAAGGTTACTTGTAATATATTATATTACTAAGGGAAAGTACTACAGCTAATAAGATTAATTGTTACAATGTTAGTAACGTCAAATTTAGCTTTGGACCAGGCTAACAACTATAGTTATTAGTGATAATAGTAATTTAAACTATTATATGAGTAATTACGCTTTACATATTTAAGTCCCCTATCTATTTCCTTTTTTATTTGGAGGATATGAAGACCCTCAGCATTAACGTCGACGTTAATATTGACTAGTTTGTTAAATAAGGTTAGAGGTTTTTATTTGCCTTTAAATAGGGGTATCTATGGTTTTATCTTGAAGGCTCAGAAGTAGTGATGTTGAATTTAACGAAGAAAAAAATATGTTAATTACACCGGAATTTTAATTATTTAGCCGTTAATAGGCTATATAAGGTTCTTAAGTCCGTAAGGTATAATAATGTTGAATACTTTACCCTAGAAGTTATTAAAAGACTTTGCTACTAATGCTAAACGTATACCTAAGCCACCCGAAGATTTGAGTTTACGTTAAATAACAATAAGAATTTTAATTGCAAAATCTTCGTCGATAAGTTTCATTTGAATAATCAACATATTCTTTACGTCGTTGATGTCGTAACTTTTTTTATAGGTTTAAGTTTTTAAAGTCCCTTTTGGTAAAGGATACGTAGGAAATATTAAGTTTATTGTAAATCGACACGTATTTTGAACCATCTAACGTCGTTGTCTACGATACCAGTACCAACTTTACTGTAGCAGATTTTTAAAAATATGTTAAGATAATAGGTATTTGGTGTGAATAGGTACCTGTAAAAGTCTATTAAAGTATTAGGAAGTTTAAAAAGGTATACACCCTTTTTTTTCGAGCGTATAATATCCGTATATTGGAAATTGAAAGCTTAACGGATTCGGAGGCACGTTTATATATATAATAGTAGAAGGCCTGAAATATATTGTAGACCCTGACGGTCTGGTGCTAACGCTTTTAGTGTTTCAAGCGTACCCACATCTAACGAGTAAATCTCCACCTTCAGTAAGTACTTAAAAACGCTTTGCGGCCTACAGAAACGCTTTAAGAGAATTGCGAAGAAAATCGTCACGCCACCAGATTAATAACGCCTTTTATACCAGGAACGTCCTTTTGACAATCGACGTACTTGATTTGCTGTTGTAAAGTGAAGTTCTCATATAGTGGGAGCCGGGTAAATATTAGGGCCCGTATAAGATATTAAGTATCACGAACTCCGAAGTAATTGTCGAAATTATTAACGGCCTTGTACCTTTTCTAATTACTTAGGTTAAGCTTTATATTAAGGTTACCAATAACAAAGACCCTTAAACTAAGCGATCGGGTCAATACGAACCTCTTCTATCAGTTATCGATAAGCCGATAAAACATTGCCGATATAAACGAGCTCCGAGAAAGAAAAAAGTAAAAAAAGAGGAATATATACCAGGCCGTATTTATAATATTATTTGGGTAAGTACAAAAGAAAACGAAAACCGAAACTTAACATTAAAGCTCCGAATGTGAGAGATTATTATAACTTTCAGTAAACCTTTCACGGAAAGCGATAAAGTCAATATTAATGGTTTATTGATTTGGTAGGTTGTATAATTTATACCTAAAACCAATTTAAACTTTTAAAACCTAAACGTTACGATCTTGAAGTTAAAGATTATTTAAGAGGTTAAAGGTAAAACCACGGAGCAACCGTACGAAAAATTACGTCTAATCGCTTAAGAATACGGTAATAAAGGCAAAGACTGAATTTTTACGTAGTCGCCAACGATTTAAAAGATTAGCAAACTCTTAGTAGTGATTTTAACAATATGTTTTCTACCCAAAACTAAAAGCAGATTTACGTTTAATAGCTGTAATATAATGTAAGCCTATATATAATCAGTAACAGATTTATAGCCAATCGTATTATGAAAATTAATATAAGAACTTCGTGTCATTTACCCTTTATACATAATAATACGTTATATCAAATTACTATACAGATTAGTTAAAGTAGGCGTTTATTAGTTTTTAACTTACTAGTCGTATTTTAAATTACGACTGGCGATAAAGTTTTTATTATACGACTTGTATTTACTAGTAACGTGAAAAAATACTTTAGTATAATAAACATGTAAATTAACCATACTCTTTTCTTTGGTACGGCTGGTTTTTTAATATTAAAATAATAGGCGATTAAGGATTTTAAATTCTATAATTGTAAATTAGTAACAACGTTAACAAAAAAACAGTTCATTCAACTTTTACAGATCGTTAATCCGTATATTTTGTATTAATACCGGCCTAAGGTTTTGTCAAAGGCGCTAGTGCGCTATTTTAACTATAAATAACAAAACCAATATAGCTAAGGTTTAACGGTATTTGAAATAGTGTACTTAAGGCAGTTATATTATTACCTTACATCAACCGAAAGTATGTTACGACCTATTTATCGCGACTTAAATACAAAATCTAATAGACAAGGACGTTGATCTGCTTAATAAGAAGCTCGAATAGCAAATGCGGAACCTAGATCGAGAAATTAATATGGTTTTAATCGATCCTTCAGAGGCTAAGTTAATAGTTTTTATGGATGAGTTATTTATATATAACACCAATTTATCTTTACAAATCGGCTTTTTAATAATCTTAGTTAATAAAGATGAACAGAAAGACCAGTTTAGCATTATCGGTAACCTAATTTACTAAACCTCCATCAAATGAAAAAAAGATTATATGAAGTGTATTAGCTTCGGAGATCTATACTATAATAGCAAGCTTTAATGTAAGTATAGCACTAGGGGAAACTCTCAACCTCATCACCAGGCAGTTAAAGATTTCTCTTATTACAGTGGTAATTTGTACTGACTTAAAGAGCCTTTTCGAATACCTTTCGAAACTCGAAACCACGAGCGAAAAACGCCTGATAATCGACGTAATAACACTTCGTAAAGCCTACGAAGGGAGGGAAATTAAGTAATTCTAGTAGATTAAAGGTAAATACAATCCCTTAAATTTTATAACGAAGGTAACGCTGAATAAAGCCCTGAAAAGGTTTGTGGATAGTAATGAGCTGATTATACGAATCGAAGGCTATGTTAATGGGCTTTCCAAAAAAAACCCGGATTATATAACGGCGGACGGGAATGTGCTGTCAGACTGGAAACTGTTAGGGAATTGATATTGAGGATCTGTTTAAGTGGTATGGTTGAAGTGGCATAGTTGAAGTGGTACGGTTAAAGTAGAGGCCTATAAAGGTCTGTAGCGAAAGAACTTTTTGTGGGAGTCGATAAACTCGGCCTTCGGAGTAACGGAGCAATTAAGGTCAAATGGGGTCAATTTGCATGCAATTGGGTACAATTCAGTATGGAAGTTAACTAGAATTAACATGGGTCTCGCCAGTTAACAAGGAAGTAATATAGTAGTAACCGGAAAAGATAAGTTAGCCACACTGGCGTGCGGGCACAAATTAAAAAGCCACCAGTGTTGAAATAGTATTACATACAGTGAAGTAGATCAACTTTACTTACAGTAAAGTTAACTATACTAAACTGCAAATTGTATGTATTGTTTTGTGGAGACTTACTGCATTGGATATAAGTTGAGTATAGTACACTATACTTTACTCTAGGGCACGGGCCAAGCAATTAGCCATACAAATTACAGTGCAGACCGGCTAGTGGTCTGCTAAACCTAGAAAAATACATCTATCATCTAACCAATACAATACTACTGTTACTTCGAAGACCAATCGAATCGACAACATTGCAACGATCTGAAGACCTACCAAAAATTTCATTAATTCGAAGGGTTATACAATTTATATCGAATGCTGATTTTAACCTTTAGGACCAGAATATTATAATCTTTAAGTCGAGGATTATCTATGAGATTAAAAGCAAAACCATAGGTCGGCCGTACAAAAAGTTACTTTTAATTGTTTAAAGATATAGCGATAAAAGAAAAGACTGTATCATTACGTAATCGTTAGTAGTTTCAAAGATTAGCTAACGCTTGGTAGTTACTTTAGTCATATGTTTTTAGCTAAAGGTAAAGGTAAGTCTACGTTGAATAGCCGTAATATAATATAGGCTTACACGTAGTTAGTAACGGATGTACTGCGGATCTTATTACTAAAGTTACTATAGGAATTATATGACATTTACCTTTAAAGAACGATAATACAACATATTAAGCCACTATAAGAATTAACTAAAATAGTTGTCTATTAGTTTTTGACTTACCAATTGTACTTTAAATTACAACTAGTAATAAAGTCTTTAATATACAATCCGAACTTACTAATAACGCAAAAAAAGGACTCCATCCCAATAGGTATACAAACTAACGATACCTTGTTCATCGGAACAACTAGGTTTGTAAAATTGAAATAATAAGAAATTAAAGATTCCAAGTTTTGGAATTACAAGTCGGTAACGACGCTGGCGAAGGGTAATCAACTTAACTTTAACGGATCGTTAATCCGTAAATTTGGTATCAATGCTAGCCTTAATTTTCGTCAAAAGGGTTAGGGTACTAATCTAGCTATAATCGATAAGATTAACGTGCCCGTAACAGCTATATTACCCCCTTATACTAACCGGAGGCCTTTTACAACCTTTTTATCGCGGCCTAGGTACAACAACTAATAGGTAACGACTTTAACCGACTTAATAAAAGGATTGAATGATAAATACGAAATTAGGACCAGAAAAGTAATATGGTTTCAATCGACCTATTAAGAGCTAAATTAATAATCTTTACAGACGGGTCTTTCGTAAATAACACCAACCTCTCTTTATAGATCGGCTTTCTAAAAACCCTCGTTAACGAAAACAAACAGAAAGACCAATTTAACATTAACGGTAACCTAATCCACTAAACCTCTGTCAAATATCAAAAGGTTATACAAAGCGTGCTAACTTTAAAGATTTATGGCATAATAATAGGCTTTAATATAGGTATGATATTGTGGAAACCTTTAACATTATTACCATGTAACTTAAGATTCCTTAAATGCCGATGGTAATTTGTATTGATTCGAGGAGTCTATTCGAAGACATTTTGAAGCTTCGAACTACTAGCAAAAAACGCTTAATAATCAACATAATAACACTTCGTAAAGCATATGAAAAGAGGGAAATTAAAGAGTTCCGATGGATTAACGAAAAAGACAATTCTGCTAATACTATAACGAAGGTATCGGCAAATAAGGTCCTGAAAAAGTTTATAAACAGCAATAGACTAATTATACGTATTGAAGGCTACATTAATAAGCCGCCCAATAAGCCTAGGTTACGTAGCAAAGGTTAGGGATATATTGGCAAATTGAAAAACTACCAGGTAACTGACGATAACGACATATTTAACTGGCACGGCTGAAGTAAAGGCTTATAAACACCTGTAGCAGAATAACTTTTTGTAAATATCGATAAAGGCGGACCTTAAGGCTATAAAGCAATTAATATTAACTGGGGTTAATTCACATGCAATTGGGTGCAATCCGCTATAAAGGTTAATTAAAATTGACAAAGGTTCAGCAAGTGGATAAGGTTATAATTTAGCGTTTACCGGGAAAGTTCGGTCAACTAAACTAACGTACACGCACAAACTAAAAGGCCGCCAGTATTGGAATAGTAATACTTACAGTATAGTAGGTTAACTTTACTTATAGTAAAGTTAACTATACTAATTGCAAGTTCAGCGTATTATTTGTGTGGGTTTACTGCATTGGATGTGAGTCGAGTGCAGTACGCCACACTTCACACTAGGGCGCGGGCCAAGCAATTGGCCCTACAGATTACAGTGCAGACCAGCAGACCAGCTAGCGGTCTGCCAAACCTAGAACAATACATCCACCACTTGACCAATGCAATACTACTGTTACTTCGACCACGATTCGAATCGACAACGTTGCAACATCTAAAGCCCTACCAACAACCACCCATAGTTGTCCGTTGCCTCATAGGTAGGACAATGGACAAAGTGAATTGAGGTATCGGGTTGAATCATACAGTATTAATCACATGGGAGTACCTCGCCTGTTGTCATTGTAAATGAATAAACCTTGGGCATACTTGAGGATGGTGATTGCCCTGGCCAAGAAAGAGCCAGTCACGTATTTTTTTTTTGGGGGGGGGGAGTTGCACGTGCAGTTTGTAGTGTGGAACATCCCCTCTGCTAGGCCCTTAGGTGACAAGATGTACCTCCCTAGTTTCTTGTTTTAAGTTTGCCAGATGGCGAAATGCAGGTGCCCCAGGTAGAGGTTGGGTTTGTTAATTGCTTGCAACCTAAAGTTGTACAGCTGACTTAATAGGAAGTGTTCAGTAATTGTTTGTAGACAAGTATCTGAGTCTAGCACCAGGTCAAGTGAATGAAGCCTTACCTAGTCTGTACAGCAACCTTGCTATCTAATCGTCTTCTTCAGTCCTGCAGCGGGTTTGCATGCACACCGGATTACTTAGCAAGTTCGCTGTATAAATTAGCCTTACCTGTATAACCCCTACTTTCATCTTTGGAAAGCATCGTGATGTTACATAGGAGTCAAATCTGCTGCTGAGCACTGAAATACCAACGTCTGAAAGAGTGTTTTTGATTTTGGTGTTGTGCAAGGTGGTGACGATCTTACCAGAAGGCTGTGCTTGAGTCTTGTCTTGTAGACAGGTACAAATCCACTGCTTACAACACACAAGTACAGGTATGATGCAAGGGGTAGTCCTTTCATACCCAATCATGGATTTTTACACAAACATATGCTCCTTGCAAGTCCCATGACCACCTGGGCATGTACTGTACAGCAGTAGGCTGGAAGTCCCACAAGGTCTGGTGTAACACCCACTCCCCAAGATAGACCAACAACATCAGACGCCTTCCCATATTTGTGCTTTGTGTCCCCCCTCCAAATCCCCCCCAAGACCACAACGCCCATATATGATACTTCGGACTGCTTTGAAGCCGTCGTGGCAAATGGTTATTACATCGGTGCATACCGTCCTCGCTGGCCCCCCACAAACGAGCCCAGACCCGCCTACAGGAACACCAGGCCCGCACCTGCCACCGCAAGACCCAGCATCTCCAGGCCCACCGGGGCGGTCTGCATCGGCGCCCACGCAGCGGCCGTCGGGCCGGACGCCGTGACGGCCCCGGTGCCCTTCGCGGGGGCGCGGGTCGGGTTCGGGGTCGTGGCCGCGGTGGCGGTGGCGGCGGCGCACGAGACGACGGTGGGCACGGTGACGCCCTGGGCGGAGCAGATCTGCTGGGCGAAGACGATGGCCTGGGCCTGGTCGTCGTTGTTGCAGGCGCCGGCGACGCAGCAGGCAATGGTGCTGAGGAAGTTCTCGTTGGAGCAGATGCACTTGGGGTCCGTGCCGCAGTTGCCGGCGTAGGAGCCGCCGGAGAACTGCTTGGCAGCGCAGTCTTGCTGGGGCGGGTGGCGTTGGGATGTCAGTGGGCATGTTGTTAGGTAGTGGGATTGACGGGACGGGATGGGAGCGGGTGGGAAGACTGAGCGTTAGCTTACGGCGCAGGTTGGCAGGCCTGTGAGCTGGGCCGTGGAGAGGCTGGCGAAGAGCGCGAGGGCAAGCGTTGCGAAATGCATGTTAATGGATGTGTGCGTTGTTGTGAGACTAACAACTAAACGGTGAGGGTAGAGATAAAGGCAGTGTTCTTGCGCTTGTCCGACACAATTTGCTGTGAGTAATAGTGACGTGGAGCAGTCAGTGATACATGTACTGGAGAAAGTAACGAGTGTAGAGTGGGGCTGTCGCAGGTTGAATGTAAACGAGACAAGACAGATGAAAAGCAGCCGAAGTGGAGTGTGCCACTGGAAGGGCCGCCAAGGCATGAGCAAATCGCTTACAGGGAACGAAGCCAAGAACTGCGACTTCGCAACCAGCGCTGTAACTAAGTTTTTGGACTTCGCCGCCGTGGCAGCCAGCTGTGTTGTGGCTGATGAATCAGCCAAGCACATGCCATGACTTCTCCTTTCGCTATGGTGACAGGTGGGCCACTTGGCAGCCACAGTAACATACTACGAAGTACTGTGTATGTGCCAGGTAGCAAGTGAATGAGTCACATCCCTTGGCCACTCCACACAATCGACTTCGTGTTGGATGATGGATGTTGGGTGTTGGATGTTGGATGTTTGGGAAGCATCGAAAGAAATTACATGCGTGCCGTGAATGTGAATATGTCAATGCTAGGTTGCCTTATCGCCATTGGACCAGGATACCAGGGGCTGGGTCATGCGAATATCCTTGCATGTGTATTGCATGGGACGATCACCTCACATCGCGACCGGTCACCAGCACACAGGTGGCACACAGGTGGCTTCACAGCTGAGAGCCATGGAATGGCTGAAAACTATCTTCTTGTTCCATGGCAACAGAATACCATGTGGAAACACGGTACAGCTTCAGATGGGAGCTTGATGTGTGGCATACATACATACCATATGCTCAGGAGGGGTAGCTCCGCCTGGGCCGGGCCTGCCCACCCAATCTTATAACTTTCCACTTCCCACTTCCCACCTCCCGCCGCTCCGATGCAATCTAGCCTTTGTCGTCATCCACTCAACACTGGTACGTGTCCATCCAGGCGCACAGGCCTTGCGAAGAGCATCGTCAACTCTTCTTGAGCTAACACGTTACGTGCGTCGTTCCTCCTCGTCGCGGCGCACACGGTACCGCACACGGCATTTAGGTCGAGCAGTGCTGCCGAAAGAGACTTGCCTAGACATCCTTCCTACACCCAAACAGACGAATACACTTGCCTGCCCGCCATGGGTCTCGGAATCCTCGAGGACCATGTCATGGAACATGTCCCCGGTATGCTAGCATCCCGCTTAGCAGAGTTGCATAGTTGGCACATGGACTGATTCCTT
The DNA here is from genome assembly GCA_038502455.1 of Anisogramma anomala. Lineage (NCBI taxonomy): Eukaryota > Fungi > Ascomycota > Sordariomycetes > Diaporthales > Gnomoniaceae > Anisogramma > Anisogramma anomala. The sequence continues at coordinate 3,936,161 of JASMMZ010000006.1, forward strand.
GACAGGTACCAGTCGCTACTTCGACGACCCCGAGCACAACCTGCTAAAAGTCCCCGCCGGTGCCGCTGCCGCTCCCTATGTAAAGACCACCCCCGACGGCATCATACTCGTGCCCCAACCGAGCGACGACCCGAATGACCCTCTCAACTGGTCCCTTTGGCGCCGTGATATGATCACTAGCATCCTGTCCATCTCGGCCATCTTTGCAACCTGCCTAGGTTCCATTCTCGCCGCCAACACTGTCACCATATCGCTCTACATGTCCCACACATTCACCGACGTGGCCTTGTTGACCGGGTACTTTCTGCTTGGCACAGCCGCTGCAGCAATCTTCTTTGTGCCCTCGAGCCGTGTCTGGGGAAAACGACATACGTTTATCTTTGGCATGATTGTGCTGATCCTCAGCAGCGTCTGGGGTGGCGTTGTGGGCAAGCAAAAGCATTACAACAGCTTCCTGTGGAGCAGAATCATCCAAGGTGTCGGCTGCGCCCCCTTCGAGGCCCTTGTCAACGCCGCAGTTGGGGACCTATACTTCGTCCATGAGCGTGGCGTCAGGATGGCCATGACCAATCTCGCTGTCTTCGGTGGTGCCTTCTTCACACCCATCGTCGTCGGCAAGGTCACCCACACGATGAACTGGTGGTGGACATTTTATCTAGCAGCAATATTCTGCGGCGCCTGCCTTCCCGCTATCATCTTCCTGTGCCCTGAGACGGCCTTCGTGCGAGATGCAAGTCTGAATACGGACATGGTGGGAGCAGACAGGCCCGCAGGCCCGCAGCATGAACCTCTTCAACGTAGCGATGCGAACCAAGACTCGGGCAAGGGTGTCGAAGGCGGAAACAACACTAGCGCTGCTGTACCAGCCAAGGTCACCTACTGGAAGTCCCTTGCGCCATTCAACGGCCCCAAGACAGACGAGGCCCTTTGGAAGCTCATTCTGCGGCCTTTCCCTCTATTCTTCCAGCCCGCCTTTTTGTGGGCTTGCCTCATCCAGGGTACCCTGATCGGTTGGACCGTCTTTATCGGTGTGACCCTAGGCGCATACTTCATTGGGTACCCGCTGTGGTGGGACGAAGTCAAGACTGGCTACGCCTACATCGGCCCCTTCATTGGAGCACTCCTGGGCTTCGTCATCTCTGGTCTGTTGGCCGACTCGTCTGCCAGGCTGTTGACCAAGTGGAATAAGGGCATCTACGAGCCTGAGTTCCGGATCGTGCTGGTTATTCCGCAGCTCATCTTTGGTGTGATGGGCGTCTTTGGCTGGGGCTTTGCGGTGGACGGGCTGCAGGACAACAAGTGGGGCTACGTTGTCCCGCTGCTGTTTTTTGGCTTCGAGGTCTGCGGCATGGTCATTGGCGCGGTGGCCGGTAGTTTGTACATCGTGGACGCATACCGTGCGTCTCCTCATCCGCTGTCTATCTCAAGTGTGTCATGGGACGAATTGCTAATGTGACACGCTAGGCGACCTTGCTATCGAGGCCTTCACCTGCATGATCATCTTCAAAAACGTCTTCGCCTTCGCGCTGACGTTCAAGGCCTACGATTGGCTCATCACTAACGGCAGCAGGTCCGTGCCTGTGTTCAACAAACTGGGGGCAGTGCAGGTTGTGATCTGTGCCTTAAGTGTCCCAATGTGTAAGCCTACGTACATATTCTTGGGTTTTTGACACTCCTACTCTGCTGACATGATCCCAGATATCTTTGGCAAGAGAAACCGAAGTTATTTCCACCGTAACGACATACTCGAGAAGCTAAACCTCCGATGAAGCGGAAATTCGATGTTATAGAAATTAATACCGTTTAAACGTACGAGTTTGAATTTTTAGATTTGAACTATTGTATTTTGCTGGTGAAAAAAAAATATACTTAACTTTAGGGTATATTAATGCTGATAGCTTTTAAATATATTTATATATATCTTTGCATGTAAGTACTAGTGTAATACTTTATCAAAAGGTATTTATTTGTAACTTTATTGTTGATTCGAGTTATTTGGTTAAAATAACAATAATACATTGTTAGGTAAAAATTAATAAATGAAACTGATGGTAGGCGATAATTGTTGCAATGTAATTGATGCGAATCTCTGGTTGAAGTGAATAGTGTATTGTATTGAAAGTGGTAATGTGTTACTTGTAAGTTTAGCAAATCGCTGTATAGGTAACTGCTTAGTCTGTGCTCTACAATGAATTGGACACTTTCGGTAGGGTCTAAGTACTTGTTCACGTGAAACAAAGCAAGTAGAAGAGTAATCAAAAGATGATTGGTATTGAAGTAAAGTAAGTCAAGATGTATATCAAGAAGAAGCATTCAAAGGTGTACGTTACAGGTGAGGGCTTATAAGCCCTCGCCCAGAGCGTACCACTCTGGAATACCTGCTTCTAGACCGCTCTACACATGAGAGTATAATCTGCAGCGTGTTACGTTATCAAATACTCTGCAAGAGTACAGCCTGTAGCATGACATGTGATTGTGTCATGCTTCAGGAGTGTACCTTACAGCGTAATGTACTGCTACCTAAATATACTATCTATGAAGATATATAATAATATCCACAGACACTATACTGCAATTAACTTGTAATTTATACAGTAAATGTTGGAATAGCAGTCAAATGCCGTACAGTTAAGTTAACTAAACTGTCAGTTTAGTTGATTGTACTAACTGCAAATTAACTGCAGTTTGTGGGATTGACCACAAGTGTAGTGCAGTAAGGCGTGAGTAAACTGGAATTTTAAAGGAATTTTTGTGTTGAAAACTGTTTAATAGAACAAAGAATATACTTAAGCTCCAATATTAAATCTAGGTATAGGAAATGAATGGGTATCGAAATATAATTAAATTAATAGAACTACTAATAATATAAACGTTTCAAAAGGCTGGTTGTGAGAATATAATAAGTACATTATTGAAAACGACTTTAGAAACATATTCGACATAATTAAAATCATGAATGAATATATGACCAACAAAATGAATGCTTGGGGTTAAACACTGAAAAAGTTTAAGAATGATTATAGAAACTTCAACCAATTCTGTTTAAAAAGGTGAAAACGATTTTTCATTTTAGGATGATTATATTCAAGGCGTTGAGATTGTATTATCCAAAAAAAAAAAAAAAAATGGGATGTAAGAGAAACTTAATCCAATGAATACTTAAAATATTATTCAATATTCTACTTTCAAGAAGTATTACAGAATCCATTGATGTCAGGGAAAAATTTCATTTAATAATACGATGTAAAGTCTCCAAAACACGAGTTATACCCGTTTTACTGCCTTTTATTTACAATAAACGATTTAAGACTGCAGTTTAACTAGGTGTTATATATACCTCAAAACCCCTAGATATCACAAATGTTTTTATTAGTTGATTGATAGTATCGTTATTTTTTCCACCTAAATCCACCAAATAACCCTCTTTTCCACTTTATATAATATTATCATTATATTTATCAGTTTATTATAAATAATGATCTTGATCTTGAGCACTTTCGATAGAGTAGCTTGTGAGTAAATGTTAATGAAAAATTCGTAATAAAAATAAACAATAAACCTATATTTGATAAAATGGGCGATATGCATTTAGGATTGATTTAATATTGGAGCGTATCATTAAAGCATACGGCGTAAAAAGAAGTTTAAAGAAGGTTGAAGACGGGTAGATTATTTGACTTGCGTTTGATTTAGGGTTAAGATTCTATAATATATGTTGGTCTACTTTAGTTAATACGAAAAACTTTCAAATATAATTTATTTACACGGCTAACAGAGTTCGCGCCTCCTTGTTCTCCTTCTAAGAGCCAAGAGTCTTATTAAGATGATAGGTAGTATTTAAGATGCTCTACGCGATATAATATTCTTCGTATACAGTTTATGAGGTTTTTCCAAGAATATAGAATTGGTTATTAATGATTGATAAAGTAATAAACAAGATTGTTAAGAAAATATTATTAGGAATCGGTTGTTTATGGACTAAATATGCAGTATGTAAACAATAAAAAGCTTATGAGATATGTGATTTAAGATATTTCATATCAAAAACCGTATAAGAATGAAAATATTATAATGTATGGATTAAATAACAATTAAGAGTAAAACAATAAATAAAAGGAAACCAAATTATTAATCCATTATTATTGTACGGTTGAAAGTTAAGTTTTTTTATTGAATTTGTTTATAAATTATAGATGAGTTCTTTATGGGAAAAAAATACATATACAAATTTGGTACAATAGAGCTTAACACGAAAAGAATATAATATTACGAAGCATTTAATTGTTAATATTATAGTTATTAAATATTAATAATGCATTTTTTAAAATCAAAAGAGAAGGAGTAAGGTTTTAATATGATTGGTTCATTTGAAAATAACGTTGAACCTTATTTAAAAAAACTATATACCCAAGGCTATTATCAAGAAACTACTTAATAGTTACAATTTGTATTTATGATTAATGAAATAGAAAAAGTTTAAGACAGAGGGCGCTCTTTCTATTAAAGGGGAATAATTATCACGCTCTCATTATGTAATCACATAAATGAAGTTGTTAATATCTTTTCAAGACTAGTTATATGAAGAGAGCTTTTGGATTATATGTGAGAAATATTCCAAAATATTATATCTATTTAAGTGTTCCAATAACGGAAGATCATCTTTTTGCTATAAGAAATTACTTTTTTTCAAAATAAACCTGAATATTCATTTTGATACGTATAATAAACAGTTTAAACTTTGCATCCGTTGAATAGATTATTAAAACGCTTGTTGATTGCTGCCAATTATGTTTAACTTTTTTTGGTTTATGATACCTATGTTTTATATATAATAAATGTTGGAACAGTATTGCAATGGTATTACATGCAGTGCAGTAGGTCAACTTTATTGTAAGTAAAGTTAACTATACTGCAAGTGTATTGCTTTGTGCGAACTTACCGCATTGGGTGTAAGTCGAGTGCAGTACGCTGCACTTTACTCTAGGGCACGGGCCAAGCACTTGGCCATACAACTTACAGAGCAGACCGGCTAGCGGTCTGCTAAACCTAGAACAATACATCCACCATCTGACTATTGTAATATTACTGTTACTTCGACCACGATTCGAATCGACAACGTTGCAATATCTAAAAGTCTACCAACAATAAATATAATTAAGTTTTAATCAATCGCTCACTTGGTTAGCAATATGATTATTAGTTATCGAAGTGGGTGAAACTACTTACCGTGATGTTAAAAGCTTAGTCGTTGGACTAAGATTGCTGCAACTGCGGCTATAAGAATTTCAAATTCAAATTTCAAACTTTCTTGCACTAAAAACACTCCTCTAATTATAGCGATTTTTTATCAACCACACAAAAGAACGAGATTTCGATTAAATTTCCTATATATGGGAGAGGTAACAGAAACAAAACTACATAAGCTATGTTAATGGCAATCACAGATACAAACTTAAATAATCAACTTAGGGTTCAACTAGTAGAGACCATGCTGTCAGACACTCAACTCTTTTCTTTTCCCTCTTTCATGAAAAAAAATCTTTATATATTAATCTAACAGTTTTTAGCCTATAATAATTGGATTGGTTTTTTCAATACAACATTCAATTTTATGGTATTTTTTCATTTCCATTAATTTAATGGAAATTTAATAAATTTATAAAAATTTCCAGTTTAATTTGCTAACATTTTACTGGGAAGAATATTTTATTAAGACGCCTTCACTTAATTTATGAGCTTGCCACTTCGATTCCTATCGATAAATCAATTGAAAACATTTATTGTTGTTCTTTTCCTATTTTTAACTCGCTTTTCTTATAATTTATATAACTGTAACAGCTCATACCGCCGTATATACCATTATATAAGTTTGAAACCATTTACCTTCAAAAACCACAAACATTTAATTATTAAAACCAATAAACTTCGTTTCAAAACCATAATTAAGCCCATGGTTTTGAAGACAATACGTCCTATATTAATAATATTAGTGTTTTACTTAACATATTATGCTTTAAATTTACTTGATATGATGTTCTCTAACCTCTCTGATCTGCTATAACCGGCTTTCCAAGACGCAATTTTCAATTTGAAGTCCACAAACCAAAACTCTTACATACGTCTTCTCAAAAAACGCGAAAATCATGAAACCACTATCTTCATTACCATCTCTACTATTGCTACCGGTCGATTCCAAACAAACTTCGCCCTTACTTGTAACTTTATCAGAAAACCGTTAATATTTATGACTATAGATGAAGTATAATCAACTATTGACTTACTAGCCTCAACTTTTAATCTTTACCTCTCAATTACGAAAACACTAATTACGATTTTTTTACCCTTTCACGTTCCTATTTCGTAGGCCACCAAATTGATTTCGAAAATAATTCATATATAAATAATTAATTTTATGGGGATGCATAAAAACTTACCATAATGCATTAATTTTATCTGTCGTAACCTCCTTACCTATAATTCTTCACTTTCTAAAACAGGTGATAATTACCACATCGTGATATATATATAATATATTACGATAAACTTTTTACCAATGATCAATTTCAAATTCGACCACTAATATATGAAAATAAAATCCGGAGCAAAGTATGTTTTTAACGAAGTTTAATGTAAGATTGTGTAATATAATAATTTATTACAATTAAACGCCTGAATAAACCATCGAAGCCTGTGTGAAAAGATTGTATTTAATAATTCATTTATATATGTATCAATCTTTTTAAAAATATTGTACAAAATGAATATGCAAGTTCAAATTGGATTTAACATAGTTTTACCAATAACTTAGGTAATTAATACTACGTCTAACGTTTTTAATTCACTTATTACACTGTTTATTACTATAAATTTACACTAACGTTTGCCTTTACCTCCAAACTTTAATTAATACCCTTATTGTACCTTGAATATTAAATTTTGATAAGATCTTATTAAGCTTACCTGTTGCGATTAAAAGCTTCATTATTAGGCTTATTATAAAACTTTTAATAATCGAAAAGATACTTCTTTTATTAGCCCTTAAAAAACTATTATCAACCTTTTCTTTACTATAACAGGGGATAAATAATATAGTCGTGATCGCGTAGCTAATAAATATGACTAGAACGATATTTACGGCTATACCTACACTTTTTTTATTAGAAAACTTACTATATCGTTTAACTTTATGAATGATTTTACAATTAATTTAACACTATTAATACCTAGTATTTAGATAACTAATTCAGTATCTTCTAATATCCCCAAAGTTATACCTGTTTTTTTATAACAATAATGATAACAATTCTACACCACTTTCCTCCTACTACTGGCTATTAATCAGGAAAAATACTTGAACCTAAGTGTAATGATCAAACTAAATACCCATGAGTATAAAGAAGGCATCAGAGGGTTTATATTATCAAGAAGGTAGCAGAGGTGCTGAGTAAACAATATCGTAACCGTACAAGTAATGATCAAAAGCCGTGAAGCTATTCAGAATATACTGAGACTGAATACTTAGATTGACAACTGAAGAGCTATGAAGGAAATACTATCTATTTGGTGCTGACAGTGTCCTTATATATCCATGCCTTCATACCGTTTTCAGTACTGGATCACTTGGATCAGTGCTGATCCTACTAATCCTAATCACATGATTGGTTTAGTCATTTCCGCTAACAAAGAAAAGATGTTCCCCGCCTGATGTGTTGAATTTCGGGCTCAGCTGCACACTGGCTTGCTTCCTGACCCGCTATCATGCTTGGGTCATGACACTGAGTATTATTACATTCTACGATTTTCAACCTAATATGCTATTATTTTCAAAAAGAAGATTCTTCTCTTTGAGGCGTCAAATAAAAAATTTCTGTTAATTCACTATATTGATTGGTTTACGCAAAATAATATAATCGTTGTTACCTTAATTACCTTTGGCTATATGATCTATTACTTTATTCACTGGAGTTTTATATGTTCCTTACAAATTCCGACTTTATTTGTAAACAAATCACACTTTTAATACTTCATGAATAGTTGTATTACAGATATGATTACGAAACTCATAATCGTTCCAATTAGTTGTAGTAAATATTAAGAGAAATCTATTTTTACGCAACTAATTTGGCGCTCAATACTCTTTTAATCTTCGGTTTGGTTTAGTTTTAACGTCATATCTCACATGATGATTCAGCTAATATAGCTTTAGATTTTCAATCCCAATTTTACTTCTATTACTAGCTACTGTAAACGGTTTTTTTCCGCTGGGTTATTATAAATAACCGGACTATATCTGTTAACGATATTATTAAGAACGTTATCATTCGGTATATCTCTATTAACTATATTACAACATTATATATCAGAGTTGAATTTTACCGTTCATTATACGTAAAAAACGTATCGAATAAACAATTGAATAATTTGATTAAGCTTTTTCTCATCGTTTTATCCTTCAACTTATATGTTATGACCCAAAAACATCGGAGGGTCAGAAAACAGGCCAGTATGGGGCTAAGCTACTAAGAACCTGATGTCCAACACATCAGGTGGGGATATATCTGATGTCAGCAACCTTAGGGTTAGGGTTACGCACTAAGGATCATTGAGATCATGTTTCGATCCAACATGATCCAGCACTGAAGGCGTATGAAGGATTAAAGATATAAGGACACGGTCAGCACCACATAGATAGTATTTCCTTCATAGCTCTTCAGTTGTCAATCTAAGTATTCAGTCTCAGTATATTCTGAATATCCTCATGGCTTTTGATCATTACTTGCATGGTTGCGATATTGTTTACTCAGTACCTCTGCTATCTTCTTAATAACATAAACCCTCTGACACCTTCTATATACCCACGGGTATTTAGTGTGATCATTACATTATACCTACCTCCTAACTCACTATATATTTAGTTTATTGCTCCTCTTTTCAATTTGTCTACCATCTTACCCACTAACTTCTGGATTCATTGTAATCCCCTTCGTTTAAACTACATTTGCGAAACTGATATTGAGAAATTTATTAAGAAACCTCTCAAATATTTTAAATAATACGTTCAAAACCCAAATAATAAAATACTTACAAAAATGATTGATAGCATTCCTACTTAAAATATATGGTATACTCAAACGAAACTGATCTTAAAATTGAAATATTAATTTAATTCGTAGTTATAAACCCCTATATTTATATAATAGCTAACTTAACATTAACAAAACAATACTTATCTTCAAATGAATTAACCATAATTTAATAAAAACAAAATCCATAAATCATTCTCTCTTTACAGTACACGACTATTATTTACTATTAAACTCACGATGAGGTTTGAAGTTATATGAATTACTATGTATTTATCAACGTAACTATTGAAAAATGGGATGATATTACCTCATTTTACTCAACATTTTTTAAAAAAATTAACTCTATAGCCTATATTAAACTCCACAAAATCAAACATTTCAATAACCTCCAAATCATGTAGAAGGATAAACGAAAAACCGCCTTTATTATGCGCAAAAAAGTTTTAGAATCCTTGGTAATACCATTTGTTTTATATAAGACTCCCGTCTCATGGAATTATTTCATTGATTTTATGTTGTGAGACAATTTGTGTACCATTAATTCTATTGATCAAGACGATAAGCAAATAGATTCCTCGTTTATTTCAGAAACTGAACCCCCTAAGTATAATACATTAGTAGTTGAACCCCTTCAAAAAATCAATTTATAACTTGGTACCTATTGGTAGGCCTTTATTGTTGCAACAAAGTCGATTCGAATCACTGTAGTCGAAGTCATTGGTGCTTTATTAATGTTGTAAAGTACAAATTGTAAGTTTTAAGTTTATCAGACCGCTAGCCGATCTACACACTAATTTTTATGGCCAACTACTTTAGCCTGTACCCCACTTTGAAGTGGGCACCTACTGTACTGCATTTTCAGTGTAGTGTATTCAAATACCACAAACTATAATTAATTTGTAGTACATATAATCAACTTTACTTACAGTAAAATTGACTTGATTGTACTGCACTTGACTGCTATTTTAACACTGACGGCTTTTTGTTTTGTGCCTATATACTAGCGTAGCTTTCTATTAATTGGTAGCAGTCTTTGAAAGCTCTTTTTCATCCATAAGCCAATAACACGCTAGACCCCTGTCAATTCCAATCAATTTGTATTGAAAATAACCTTAATTACGGCTCTTCGTAGCTCTTTTGCTCCACTCCTCCGAAACCTCCGTTCCTCAAATCCTGTGTATAAGTTTTTCGCTATAAACTTGTACGTATAAAGTACGCTACCAATTACGTACCTTTTGTTAATAGTTCAGACTACTGTTATTATTACTTTTTCTATTAACATTTTTTTTATGATTTACTATCACTAGGCAGTTTCCACTATATAGCTAGTATAATATAACCCTCGCTAATGTAAAAATGCATACATATACTGGTGGGAAGGCTCGTAACCTGAATTCTTCCCCTTATACGACTACCACCCTATTTAGATCCCCGTTTCTAGGTTACACCCTTTAACCTTCTTGAATAGACCACCAAATTCCTTATGATACACGTAAAGAAACTAAAAGACGTATCCTCCATACACGTGGCCAATTTCCGAACCGTTACGCTATATATACTTTTGAATACCTGTTTAAGGCGCCTTATGTCAATTATATAGGTCCTTTCTTCCTAAAGAAACCTTTCCCTCCGACGAATGTGGATCGTATTCTTAAAGGTTTTGTCTAGTTAGTTACGTTAAAAGAGGTCACATACTATTATATACATTGGATATTAGGTTTTAACCTTATACTTGTACTATATGAAAAATAGTCTTTACCTATAAAATAAAATATCAAGTAAAACCTTCGACGGAAAACCGGACCTGAAGCCAACCTTTCAGTTAAAGCCTTAAGGTACCCTACAGTTTAAAGACCTCTAAGAGTATAAATACTATAGCCTTAGTCGGGCCGTATTATGCGGTCATCTTAGTCCCCGCTCAACGCCTACTCGTATAGAAAATCTGACAGCACTAAAAAAGTAAAGGGTATGAAATACATATATCTTGGTTAAAAACCCGTGGCAGTGGGGAAGGTATACTTTACAACTCAGTAAAGGACGTACTTTATCACGTGGAAAAATCACGAATCAAGCCACCTTTTTACTACGGACCGTAAGCCTAAAGAGTGTAAAAGAATCGTAAAAAGGGTAAACCACTGAGCGGGTAGTGTGCCGGAGAAAGTCTTTTGTGAATATCCAAAGAAAGGCATCCAAAAATAGTCGAAGGTATTGTTAAGCAGGCGGGGTACCGATGTAGGTAGCGATGGTTTGAAGATAAATAAATAGATAAATAAATAGAGCCGTTAATTACAAATGCTTATAATAAAGTTTTATACCTTAAAGCGCAAAAGAAATCAAATTTACAATGTGCAAATTCAAGTCTGAAGGGCCACGTTGGTACAAGTAATAAGAGACGGAATCGCTGGTTATGGGGGCTGTTTTCTGGATATACCATGGCGCGGGCGGTGCGCCGAGCTAACGACGATCTCCATAACCAAAAAGGGGTCACCGGAAAAGATTTAAGTGGTGATAAAGCCGATTAAAGATGTTGTGGTAAAATAGGATGCATGTAAAGTAATAGTGTTGAGAGCGGCTGAACCTGAAAAGTTTTCTCGAAAGTGGGTGCTGTTAGGGTTTATAGTGTAGGCCCCCTACCTTCCTTAATAAGGTGGTCCGTGCACAAATGCCAAGAAAGTTGATGTAAGGTTAAAGATGAACTTTTAACATTATTACCTTAACAATCTTTAAGTTTGTTAGGATAACTCTATTTCTCTACGTTATATATCAAGCGGTTCATATAGCCCTCGATTCTTATAGTTAGAGTATTGTTGTTTATAAACCTTTTTAGGGCGTTATTAAGCGTAGCTTTGGTTATAGCGTTTAAGGGGTTATTTTTACCATTCATTCACTAAAACATATCAATTTCCCGGGATTTATATGTTTTCTTTCAAGCTATTACGTTTATTATTGGACGTTTTTTATTAGTTGTACCCAGCTTTAATAGACATTCGTAAAGGCTTTGGGAGTTAGTATTTATTACAATATTTATTAGAGGAGGTTCAAGCTATTTAATTATAATCCTTAATGTACCGTCGATTATTATATAGATATTAAAGCTTATTATCATATAGCAAACTTTCAAAGCTAACACATTTGTATTATACGTTTTTATTTGATAGATAAATATATAAAGTTTCCGGTGATTGTGAACTTCCTTTTAGACTTTTTCTCGTTAACGAGTATTATTAGGAAGCTGATTAACGATAAAAGGTTAATATTCTTAGTAATTAACCCATTTATAAATATTATTAGATTCGCTTTCATTAAATTTACAAAAACTATATCAATTCCTCTTTTTACGTAATCCAGATGTTATTAAATTCTTTTCTGTAGCTTGTCAAGGTTTTTATATTATGGATCCTATGTTTACTTCTTAATAAAAAGGTCTTATAATACCTTCGGTTGGTATAGTATAGCAATATAAGCCATACGTGCCCTTTACTTTAGGCTTTTTGTTATTTTTTTCCTGTCAACTTTATCGATAAACGTTATACTTATAACTTTCTCTTTTTAATGTAAACTAATATAAGTGCTATTTATATCTTGAATATTTTAAATATAGATTATCGATCTATTAAAGTTAAGTTATATATACTTTTAGTTAAAATTTTGATTAGTTTATACTTTCAGAGGTTCAATTTTTTAATAATTGGTTATTTCGTTGTTATAAACCTAATAATTTAGAAAAAAAGGGTATTGTTAGTTTATATACCCACAATACCAAAATCTTTACCTTTTGTAATTAATAGATACGGGTTAAACGTTAAATTTTTTTATACCTAACCTATTTTTAAAGTACGCCTGGTAATTTCAGAAATAATAGGCGCCTACTTTAGTTAATCTGTATGAAGGTTCAATATAACCTATTATCGTACCGGCCAGAAACTTATCTCCTAGTTTTTTTGGCAGTTTTAATATTATAATCCGCTAAAGATCGCTGGCAGACTATGTATACGTTTACGTAATATCCCAGTTATTAAATTTAAACTAGCCTTTTACATTAGTAGTCAAACTATTAGTCATTACAACGATTAAACGTTGGTTGATTTTTTGAATTAAAGGCTATTTTTGGAATAGTAGTCAGATGAAGTACAGTCAAGTCAACTTTCCTTACATTAAAGTTGATTGTACATACTGCAAATTGACTGTAATTTGTAGCACTTTACTGCAAGTGCAGTACAGTAGGTGCTCACTTCAAAGTGGGGTACAGTCTAAAGTGTTTCGACATACAAATTAGTGTGCAGACCGGTTAACGGTTTACCAAACTTAGAACTTACACACATCAATCAATAATATCAACGCAGCATTGAATACTTCGACCATAGTAATTCGAATCGACTACTTTGCAACTAAATAGGCCTACTAACATCGATTGAGTAACAATTTAGTCATTCATTTGATTGCTGCATCCTTAAACGATTAACAGTGATTTTTAATACAGCCGGTTCGTAGTCTTACCTTCGATTTCGTTAATTATCTTTAATTTAAAAATAATGAAGTTTAAGCTTTCAAATTACGTTCGCGGTATAAATTATATAACTCCTTGTAATACAAAAACTGTTCATTTATACTCAGTAGCTATTCTTTAAAAGCTTACTGTATATATTCATAAGGCGTTCAATACGTAGTTTAATGGTAAGGTTTTCATAGAACTTTTTTTTTGAAATATTTACGCTGTTATATATACTTTGCCAGGCTTATAATATTCGTTATCGTTCTCCTTTTTAGTGTATATCCTCTTTTTGGGTGTGTCTTTACGCCATCGACATTTTATTAGTTTGTTGACGATCGGTTTAAGAGGGTTGTTTTGGCTAATTCGTTCGATTTGGAGGTTATTATCTTCAGGATATTTATTGAACTTAGGGTTTTTTTATGTAGTTTAACTTATGTAATTCGAAAAGTTATAGGACCGTTAGTAGTTTTAATTACTACGTTTCAATTAGTAATACTTAAGATTTTATACGGCTTATCACATTTGTCTAGATTGCGTTCCATAAGGATTCTAATTTGAAGAAAAAATAATAATACATCTGTTATAAATAGTTTGTTTATAGTATTAAGGGTATTATCAACCTGAAGGCGTACCGATTCATTTCATAATTCTTTTAAGGCTTTACTTTATGCCATAATACGCTTTTGAGTGTTTGGCGATAGTAGCAACTTAGTTGTTATACATAAGTAGATCCCAAATACCAGTAAAGTTAGTATAAGACCGTTAAGGTTGATAGTATCGTTAAGGCTCTTTACTATGATTTAAAACCGTTTTATTTTAATTTAGAAAGTTTCCGATTTTTAATATAAGGATATTATTTGCCTTTTATTAAAGGGTTTATGTCTTTTCCACTTTGCTAATACCTTAGTAAGCCTTAATGGGAACTTGTTTACACTAAATTCCGATTGACTTAATATTAGTTTGGAACTTTATCGTAGTAAAGTTAGTATCAATATCGTAAACCAGTACGTTTAATAAACCAAGGTACGTTTTAATCCATAAAGTATGTAATATCTTTTACGTTTTCATTATCGTAATAGTTTCAAAGAACTTAATCTTATAAAAAGTCGTAACGGAATCTTTAACGTAAAGTATCGGTTTACTATTTGGGTAAAATAAGTTTACGAAGACTTTAAAGTTCAAGTTTTAGTCTTTCTTCAACGTAAACTTAAATTTTAAATGGGTTTGTAATTGTTTTTAACAGTGGAGGTAAAGCCGTTTAATTGCCTTTATTATTAGTTAGTCCATATTCTCGTAACTCGTTGCCTTTAAAACTTTATAAAGCCTATTATTCGCCAGGTAGCTAACCCTACAATATAATTAACGAAGTTTTAATTTGTATAAGTTTATTAGTTTCAACGGTAACGGTAATATCCAGGCTTTTTATACCGTTAAGATAAAGGAAGAAGAATGTAACGGATTTAAATATATGAAAAATAATAGGGTTAATAATAATCTTAACCGTTGTTGATCATAGTAAAGATAGCTTTTTTCTAGAGTTAAAGCTAACCTTGGCTCAATTAATATCCGTATAGTCAAGTTTTGTAACGGTATTAATATCTCTTTGTAACGCGATATATTACAAAAATCCTCCTATTAAGTTCTTTATCATTTTCGTATCCGGCACAATACCTTAAAAACCCTACTCGGTATAACGTTCTTAAATATTAAAGAGGTATATGGGGATAGAACTTTTATCTTTATGTCGGCGGTAGGGGTTTTTACCTGTTAAGCGGTATAGGAAGGCATAGTCGACTAGTTATTACGTTTTTTCTGAGTCGGTTCTAATATCTTTATACCAACCAATATCCTTAGGCTTATTTCCCTCCTTTTTAACCTTAATACATTTACGGTTTTCAATAGTATTAAGGTAATTATCAATTATGATAGAGAGGAATTATATATAGTAATTTACACACTTATCTTTACGTGTAAAAACAGTGTTAAGTATAAACTAACAGTCCTATTTGCCGAAAATCCATTTTTTTAAATATTCAAAGTATTTTTTTTAGTTAATTTAAAGACCTTTAAAAAGGAATAAACTCCTTTTTAAATAGCTTTGTTACATCTCTAAGTCCAGACTTTCGCTAACTATACTCACTGGGTTCTTTGTATTGACGGTCGATGTAATACGTATAAAAGGATTTTTTTTCGTTGTTACTGAATTTAAGATCGTAAGGGTATATATTAGTCGAACCAGAGATTCGAGCTACTAAGGTTGCTAACTAGGAGTGTAACTAGTTCAAAAACCCTTCGTAAGTGACATTATAGTATTAAAGGGGATATTCAACCTTTCTATATCCTATAACGGCTTGCTGAACCTATTAGCGTAATGTGAGTTCACCAACTTTTACGTTTCCTATTTCTTATTGGTAAAGTATTAGTCTGTTAAGTATCTAATTAAGGAGATTCATCTTGCTTTCCAACTTTTTTCTTGTAATTTAATATGTAAAACCACTTAATAATGTTTTAATCGGTATGGTATTAGGTAAGATTAATATTGTATTCGAAGTAACCCTTTGAACTATTGTTAATTCCGCGGAAGGAGGAATAATTAGTTAGGTACTGGAGATAATAGTCTTCGGGTTAGCCGGTAAGGATATTAGGAAATAACGAGTGAAAACCTGGTAGTTTAACCCTTATTCAGCGGTAAATGTTGAAAAACTGGCGCAACTTAACGTCGAAAAAGTTGTACAGCTTACCGTTATACTTCTCATTTCTTTTCTAGATCTTTACAAACGTGGTAATTACGGCGTAATTCGTATCTACTATGGAAATACGTTGAGGAAGAAAGGTTATGTACTAGTCGTAAGGACATTTTAGATTCCTTAACTGGTATTGGGGGAGGTATTAAGGTTACTAGTATTGGTGGGAAAGATAGTCACCCTTGGCGAAGTTTGGGGGAACAAAGCTAATGGTCGTACTTATAGTAGGCTTACGCGTAAAGATAGTCATTTTTTAATTTAGCGATTGAAACTAGATATGCTAAGGAGCTTAGGGGAGATAAATTTGGGGGTTTTCACCGCGTGAGAGTTGGTAATAATCCTTATAGTATTAAGGGGTAAGCCAAGGTTTCTACTTAATTAACTGGTAGATTTAAGGGCTTTCATATAGGTTAACTGATTTTTTATAGCCAGTAATACTAACGCGTTAGGACCTTGGTGTAACAGGGTCTAAAATTTTATATGAGCTTATGTGTGTTTTTACAAATTTATATAAGGGCGTTAGGAATTACTGTCGCAAGCAATATCTTAACCCTTAACTAAGGTTCTTTAACGGTTCTTATCCGTAGTATATTCATAAAGTAGGTTGGTGAAATTACCCTTTTTCACTTTCTTCGTAACTCGTTCGACTTTTTGACTAAATAGTTTAGTTTTAGTTTTTGTTTTCGTTTGTTTATTTTCTTTTTTATGTATCTAAGCTTTAGTTGCGAATTGATTTTCAAAAATCGTCGAAAGCTATAAGTTTTTCATTGATTCGAGTGGGGTTTAAGTTGATAATGAAACGGATGATAATATTAGTCAGATATTCGAAGGTTAAGTTTTCGTTAGTATTTGTAAATTAACGGTTTTTGTCGAAGTATTTTGCAAAAGTAATGCCGAGAGCTCCAATTGTTTTTTTCCTTATTGGGTTATCAATAGTGTTAATTTTAACGTATTTTAAAGCTATCGAAACGAAAACTAAGGTGTGTGGTAGGACAAAAAGTGGTATAGAATGGTAGGTCGTAGGTTCGACATCAAAGTTAGTATAGTTTAAAAATCGTAAGATTTAGTCGGTTTTACGATTTGCAATAGTAATACCTGTAGTAATAGTAGTTGTAATGGTACTGATTTAGTCGTTTACTAATTTTCCAACTTAGTAATTTTCAAAACTTTTAGGCGGTCAATCTTAACGCTTTTAAAAAGGATTAATAAATATTTCTTAGTGTTTCTAGTAATAATACCGTTGTTTGCTTATATATTGCTGCAAACAACTGCACAGCCCATAAGTCTTTCCTACTTGCTGCCACAAACAACTACACAGCTTATAGGGGCTCTTCGCAAAAACCTTTCCTTTACTTTGCCTAAACAAAGCGTACCAACCGAAAAGCAGCTTCTTCTTCTACTTAGCCAATCTGTGCTTAACCTAATAAGCATTGATCAGTGTTAGTAGGCCTTTATCTTTACAACGTAGTCGATTCGAATCACTGTAGTCGAAGTAACTAGTACTGCATTGATGTTGTAAAGTATAAGTTGTAAGTTCTAAGTTTGACAGACCACTAGCTCGTCTGCATACTAATTTGTATAGCCAAACGCTTTGGTCTATGCCCCACTTTGAAGTGAGCACCCACTACACTGTACTTGCAGTTTAGTGTATTCGGATTCCACAAACTACAGTCAATTTGCAGTACGTAAAATTAACTTTACTTATAGTAAAGTTGACTTGATTGTACTGCATTTGACTGTTATTTCAACAGTATCAATGAATTTATATTTGAGGTAATTAAAATTGAATGTTTAGGAGTCATTATCACTACCAATAATATTAGTATAAATACTTCAAAAGTTTACATAATTACTAATTGAAACGCTTCGCCCGGATAAAGGAACTTTCCAAGTTTCCATATATTTTTCAACTTTAACGAGCGTTACTTTTTCTTCATAATTTACATAGTATTGTGCCAATTGTTTCAACTCAACCAATGTATTTATTGAAATGAAACCCAAATATAAGCCTTTATAAACCTAGAAAACGCATTTTCTAATCGATTCATCTTTTTTTACGTTAACCCTAACCGGCGTATTATTCTCAAATTGAATATTTTAAATGAGACCATAGGCAGTTCAATTGCAGAATATTATTACAATATTAACTGACATTTAATTACTTACTTCTCGATCGAAAATTTTACTTACAGATATAATTACAATATTTACATTACAAAAACTATAGTTATCATAAAATTTCTTCAAAAGTAGGGACTACAATCACAAAGTTTTGTTAGCTCTCTAAGATACTTGTTGTTGAAATATACAATAGCTACAGTTATACAGTACACAACTCAATAAAAGGGCTATTATAGCCAACAGAGACAGTCAGTACTTGGTATGAACTTCAAGTACTAAAATATCTCAACACCAAAGGATAAGGAATTCACCGGAGTTGTAGATATCTTTACCAGTACTAGTGTTTTACTAGTGCAAGTACTATTATTAACTTGTATAGAGGATCAACACGGAAATGATGCCTGTGCTAGTATTTACTAGTATACACTAATATTAACTAGTAAAGGAGTCTCGATCCTGATCGAGATTCTCATGAGTATATGTTTGATCACATATCAAGTTCTTCACTCAATTTATATTATAGAATACTTGAATCTACAAGCCTACACAATATCTTTTTGTGTAGTATCTTCAACACTTATAAAATATGAAAACTTGTAATATTATATAATTACAAAATCCTTGACCAAACATTTCATCCCCTGATTCAAGTTTAATTTGATTTTAATCTAAAAATCATATACAGTTCTAAAAAAAAGCCGTCCGGCCGGATGTTTTTAATTATCAAATTGGCAACTGCTTTGTAAAAACTAATTTTAATGTTAATCGAATAACGTTTCATCGGTACGTAATTTTTCCTAGTGATGTTTTCAATAATTCCATCGCTGCTAATATGTATTTTACGCATTGAAATATCTTACCTGTAAGGAAATAATACATCAATCATCTATAGAGTAAAGCTTAACGCATTAACAATTTTATCTATTCGATAATAGAGGTTCAAAATAATAACACTATCCAAAAAGAACTTATAATAATTTAAAAACCAATTTACACCGCATTTAAGATGATTTTTCTTTTTATAATCGAATTTATTATCTTTATAAAGTATGCTTATCGCTAACAGCATATTATGTACCTAAATTCTATTACTTTACTATAATATTATTGAACTCAATCAATTCAACCGCACCAAAACCATGAATTTAATTTAAAGAAACTATTTATAACCGTATTTTACCTGATAAAATTAAACCTATGTATAAACTTACTGACTTTATCCTTATATAAAAACGCTCTATATAGTTTTCCCTTAATTTCCTCCAACTGCTACTCGTCTCTTGCTATACTCAATCAAATATCTTTATAAATTATATGGAATTATTACCCCCATATTATTGTTAAGGGTAATTTTATTAAAAATTATATTCTTTATTTACCGTTTTACCAATGTAGAATACTTTATTATATCGTAATATTTTTGGAAAAAACGATGGCTAACGTATTCGTTGTCAAAGTTCAATACTTCCATAAATTCACTCATATCATGACTTTTAATTATAGTATCCAACTCGTATCCGAATTTGGATAATACTGTTTTCATCGTTAAGAAATAATTTTTAAATACTTTTTTACTTACTATTCGAAAAAGAATAATTAAACCAAGTAAATTAACATTATGGTGAAGTGTTAGAATAGTATTATATGTAGTGCAGTAGGTCAACTTTAATTACAGTAAAGTTGACCGTACTACAAGTGTATTGCTTTGTAGAGACTTACCGCATTGAGTGTAAGTCGAGTGCAGTATGCTGCACTTTACTCTAGGGCACAGGCCAAGCAATTGACCATACAAATTACAGTGCAGACCGGCTAGCGGTCTGCCAAACCTAAAACAATATATCCACCATCTGACCATGCAATACTACTGTTACTTCAACCAATCGAATCGACAACGTTGCAACGTCTAAAGCTCTATCAACATGAAGGAATTTTTACGTAAATTCATTCATAACATCTTCAAAGTCTATATTAACGAACGATATTTTACGAAGTTCGACTTAAATGACCCCGTTTCAGATGAAATTCTTCATATATGCTTATTTTCGAAGAATTAGGGCTTTTACCCGCTTTTTAATATCAAACTCTCCCAATTGATATCCTTAACATCAATTCTTAAACGTAAACGGAAATTTCTTTACGCATATAATATGGTGAGAAATTTGATCTAGGTTATAATATAATTTACAACTATTTTTTACAATGAAATACAAGGTTAATATGAATACATATAAATGTGACATTTTTTGATACCAGATTCATAACCTTTTATACGTTAATATGAAAAATAAAATAAAAAATGAATAACTCGATTCATAAACTCTATGATAAATACATGACCATTTACCGCTTTCAAGGTTTATTGCTATGTTTGTTTTTTTAATCTAATCAATTTTGTAATGTTTTCCCCAGTATTTCACACTTTTTCACTAATATCACTGTTCGCCACAAGAACCTATTTAGACCAATAAACCATTGGTACAACAATATTTTCGAGGTAATTAAAAATATAAATTGAAGTATATTTTGGATTTTTGTAACAAAGATGGATTTAATTACATGTTTATTTAATAAACCAATTGTAACTTAAAGGGTCATTATAATATTCTTACCTGTTACGATACAGGTAATCCCAATAAACTAAACCTTTTAACTCTTATAATACGACATATAACGTCCCATTATTCTGCTCATTTAAAACGACTAGAAACCAAGAATCCTCAAAAGATAAAACATAATTGGTTTATTACTATCACATAACATAATTTAAAAAATTCGTTGTATGAAAGTACGTGTGTTAAAGATTAGATGGAGTATAAAGTGAATATATCAGATAATGGGGGTTTTTAAACCATTTATATTAATAAAGTACATTCGTTTGTATTTTTGATTCGGCTATATTAGAGCTTATAAATCATGTAAATGAAAGAACTCATCTCAACTTATGTATATGAATAATATCACTTTTTTTAATTTGATTTAATAGAATCACTTTCACCTTTATAACAAAAGTTTGATCTTGTGTTTCAGGACGCAACGCATCTTTATAGCAGAGTACTATCACAAACACAAACCTAACAAATTAACAAAGAGCTCTACAAGTACCAACTATGCTAGCATACGCTTAATTTTTTTTTTTACCTCCTTTATTAACAAATCTATACATTTTAACCTAGAGGTTTTTAACTTCAAATAACGACCAAAAAAGAGCTAAGGAATAAAACCTAGATAGTATGAAAACAAAAACTATTAAGCTATGGACTACTTGATACATGACTAAAAAAATGCCCTCAAAGAGTTATAATTCTAACAAGGAGTATATAAATATTATTAAAATGGGTTAAAACGGTTTAGGTAATCTATTACTCCTATCAAGTTTATAATATGAAATCCGGCACTGCTAGTATAGCTGGCATCTCCAGAATCACCAGAATTACTAGTATAAAGAAGCTTAAGTCCACAATGTATCTGGATTAAATATCGAAGGTCCATAATATGTCATAAGTCTACAACATGGCAAAATAGTTTAGAGAGACAGAAATAAGTCTATAATATATCATAAACCCACCATAAATGATTAGAGTAAAAGCTTTAGCATTGCTAGTAATGAAAGGATTTGATTCTCCTTCGGTACAGGTAAAATATAACAATGTGGACATATCAATCAAATTATCCAGTTATATCGATAGAGGTTTTGGCAATGAGTTAAGCGTTAACTTTAATCAAATTTATCAAGCAATTTACAACTAGTATATCAGCTAAAGTAGTTCTGCATGTAAATAAATAATTATGGCTTATAACTATTCAAATTCTTTTTATATAAGACTTTACAATCCCCTTAACTTTTATTTAAAAAAAAATATTGAATATGATACATATTACCTTTATTTTCCATTATATAGCCGACATATTCTCTTAAAACAACCCTTGAAATAATGAGGGAAATATTTTAATAATATTTTTGTTGGGTATGTCACATACGTTGACGTAAGTGAAGACAGTATGAGTTGTTCATAAAGATGTAGTATTGTTGTAAGGTGCTGCTGAGCTTGGAAGAAGAGAAAGGCCTAGTAACCAGCCTGGAATGGCTGGCTATATATAGAGGCTTTCCAGACCATGACGAATCATGCTGCACAACCCTAGAAGGCTTGTGCCAGACAGCCCTAAAAGGCTGTACCAATAGTCCTAGTAGACTTTATATCCACATTGGCATTTTTTACATAATCGAAAGATGAACATGCACTGGCAGTCTTCAAAATCAATAAATGAATCCACGTACCTGGGCACAGACCTCAACTATTCTCAAAGCAACGTCCTTGGGTGTGTACACATTTAATTCACCCCATGTTTACCCACCTTGGCCCGTTCCCATGGCCAAGCACAGTAAATCCAGTCGGCGTGGCAAACACGCCTGAGATGAGTCCCCCAGCGAGATAAGCGGTTTTCCTCCCCGCACCCCATTTTCCACACTTGGCCATAGTACTTGTGACAGCGTCTGTTCTCTGGATTGCTGAAGGTGGGGGGTGCTGTGACAGCGCCCGTTCTCTGAAGTGCTGAAGGCGAGGGTGCTTTGACATTGTCCGTTCTTTTGATTGCTGAAGGTGAGGGTGCCCATTCGTACGGTTTATGCTGGGGTTCCTGAGCGTTGAGTTTCGGTTCATCAAGTCCAATGAGGTCTTCCGAGATGTTCGAATGTATGGGTGATGGTATTTGTGCTTGTCTGGATAACTCCGATTTCCCCTACGGCTTTAGATTCCTGTTGCCGTGACGTCGCTTGCTTGTCTTAGTGACGCCCCTTGTGCTTGTCCGAATTCTTCCTTGATTTCCCTCAGGGTTTCAGGTGTCTGGTGCTGCATGGGTGATGGTGTTTGTGTTTGTCCGGATGCTCCCTCGATTTCCCCCACGGCATCAAGTTCCTGTTGCCGCGGTGTCACCTGGAGAAGAAACACCTTGGTCATGTTCACATGGTCCATACACCCACTTCAACAGGGATTCATTCTATCCCTGTCAGTACCTGATAGGGGGGCTTTTATTTCAGTATGCCACCGTAGCAAGGTCAACAAGCCGAGACATGTAAGCCTTAGCCGTTGAGGATCACATGTGCCCAAAGACAATGAACACTCGCAAGATTACTCAGTGTCATGCAAATACTATGAAGCTTTCAGTATATAGGTGAATGGCTAATGTGGCTTTTCCTGGTTTTACGCCTCTGAAAACAAGAAGAAACCAACAATAAGCATGCAGAAAGGTAGAAAACCCTTACTGAAAAACTGATCATTTGTTGGTTTAAAATTAAGAGTTCAGAATAGGTACATACATATATACACTGATATACTGATAATTATAACGATGGTTTTCCTACATCCTCATCTTATTAGGTCTCGTATTCTTTCTCTGCTAAATCAGCGGTATTTCATTGCTGAAACAACCACGACAACCTCAATTTCGGCAAATACCTTTCTGATTTTTCCAACATGCCTACGCAGGAAATCATCATGTGGAACTGCTGTGAATGTGACACCAACAATGATGTGAGTTACTATCTTGGGTTCTGCCATCATCCAAATTGTTTCCATGCTCGGTGCAGTGCTTGCACTACTTCTGTCACTATAACCAAGTACTCTGCTTTGTAGGACTATTCAGGTGAACTTCTCATTAGATAGTGTTCTAGAAATGTGTAACAATTATTACAAGTCCCTCCCTCCCCACGTTATGGAGTAACTGTTGTGACTATTTTGGACATTCAATGCAATACAGTGCAGTTGACTGTATTGTCAACTGTACCTGTCATTTCAATGCCAACTGTCGTAACTTGCATCAAGTCACAAGTGAGGTATCCAGTCACACAAGGGGCACAGACCAGCTTTGTCACATAGATAAATAGGTGGGAACTGGCTAGCAGTTCCCCCAACTTTGGAACGTTTTTTTTTTTTTTTAGAAATTTTTTTTTACTATTACTGGCCAGTACAGAGTGCTTACTACTAAGAAAATGTTATAGACACCCTCAGGAGAAATCACAATCTAAAAGTCCCTATACACTACAGTCACCCTTTGTAAGGTAAATCCAAACCTTTAGCTTTCCTTCTTATTAAAACCTTAGGGGGTCCCATAAACTCTAAAGGCTCGAAAAAAGGCTATAAAAGCTTAAAACTTTGGTTGAACCGGAAGTGCGCCATGTAAAATTATAACCTGACGTTTACTTACATTAAAAAAATGATAAAAACCCTTATAATAGGGTTATGTTAAACATATGCACCTTTTAATCCAAGCTTTATAATCGACTAAAGAGTTAAACCCTTTACACGTAATATGCCACCTTTTAGCTATAGGTTGTGAATCAAGAAATACGCTTAAATAGGGCTTAGAAATGAATAAAAAAGAAAAATATAGCGTTGCTAAAACTATGTATAAAAGTTGTATAAACGGGTTAAACCCCGCATTTATAGTAACGCGCATTATTAAACAGTAGTAGAAAAAGGTGCGTAATCATACCCCAAATGATTGAAGAAATTGCGTTGTAATTCTTAGTCCGTTACTAAAACCAACAATAATGTTATAACCCAAGGACCAATTGCAGGTCATGGAATAGGCCAGCGGTCCGCTGCGCTATCAGAAGCCTGATATCCAACACATCAAGCCAGGGATCTCTCTTATGTAAGCACCCAGGGTTAGGGTTTGGACCGAAGGAAGCGACATCGACTTCAGCGGTCCAGTACTGAAGACGGTATGAAGTCACGGATATATAAGGACACGGTCGTCACCACACAGATAGTATTTCCTTCATAGCTCTTCAGTTGTCAATCTAAGTATTCAGTCTACACACCTGAATAGCCTAACGGCTAGTGATCATTCTACAGCACGAATAAACATCTTCTTGATATTGCACCTTTGTTACCTCTGCTACCTTACTGCTAACATAAACCCCCTTACACCTTCTATTTACTCACGGGTATTTAGTGTGATCAGTACAAATAAATGAAAATAGCTACTCCCTATGCCCGCGATAATACCAACAGATTAATCCAAAAGTAGGTAAAAGGACTTTGCACATGTATTTTCTGAAATTAACCTTATACAGTAGCTCTGTCCCATAAGAGAGCTGTAGCTAAGGCGCGCGCCGCCACTATGTTGGCCGCCAGGTACAACAAGCGCGCTAAGGCCCAGATCGTCATACCGATGACCCCTGCTCGCACCCGCCCCGCCAAGCACCAGGAGAAGCTCGCAGCACCAAACCACAACCCCCTTGCACTGAATGCATCCGATCTTTCATACACAACTTAGAACTTACAATATTTCCTATCTCACTCAATGCTATACCACTGTTACATTGTAGTCGCTCTATCAGACGGTTCAACAAGGCGTTAGCAATGCTACAAGCAAACAAAAAATCTTTATTACACTTTTTTCGACAAATAGCTAAGATCGTTCAAAACTTATTGATCAAGTTTCTAAGAATGTGAGGATTTGTCAACAAAGTATATACACATATACAAAAACACAGACAAGTAGCCAAAAACCGTTTGATAATTATCAACAAAGTTTCTAAGCACGTTAAAAACCATTGGCAAAGAAAAATCTTTATTGTACCTCTTTAGATAAATAGTAAAACCCATTTATAATTTACCGATAAAGTTTATTAAAACGTTATAATTTACCAACGAAGTCTACTTATACACATAAAACCTACCAACAGTTTTTATAAATATTCAAAAACCAATAATAAAACTTTAAAACCACTAAGAAAAATAGATAAAATTTCGTAAGATCGCCTAAATATCTGACTATAATGTTTAAAGGATGAATATAAACGTTTTATTAGAACTTAGATAACTTTTTGTCGAAGAGTTTCTAAAAAAAATACGGATCAAACCCGTTACTAAGGCATTTGATAAAACACAGTTAACTAATGATATTACCTAATTTCTCATCAAAAGAATCCTTAAACAACGAAAAGAGAGGTTTGTTTCTAGCTTTTGTGAACACTTTTACAGTTATATAAAGGACATATTAAATATATTACTAAGGAATTTAACAAAAAACACGTAACTAATTACATCGCCTGATTTCTCATCGAAACAAGCTTTAAACAACGATAAGAGAGGTTTTCTAGCTTTTATGAACACTTTTACGATTATATAAGGGATATGTAGAAGATAGTAAAAAAAATACCGCTAAAGGAAAACTAAGAAATGCACTCCTGGACCAAGGAATATATATACCTATAACAAACGGCATTCAAGCTGACATAATTTTCAACTGGGCGACAATAAAGGAATACCCAGCTCTACCCGCAAACAAGGGTAAAAACACTGTGTAAAATAGTAAACAAGGCATAAAAAGCAGCAAACAATGCCAAGAAACACGTTCCACACGGGCTAAAACTAGACGGACTAGAGTTGCTATAATGATCTCGGACGACCATGAATCGTTAGACCTCCCACAAAACCGCTCACGTCAACAGGAGACAGAGGATGCCATTAGTGGCAGACGTGCCCGCGAGGCCAAGGGGGGATAAGCCGTAAGAGGAGACACGACAATTTACTGGTCTGCTAGCCGATTACTTAAACACCAAAATAAAATCAGTAAACACCACCCTTCTAACCCAAATAGTTTATAATCGTTTACCCTAATGGGTAAATATATGCTTATGAACTTACCACAGGTGCTACGATAGGACTGTACCCTTTTGGTCAAGTTACAAAACCTTACCCTCAAGCCATAAGAATTTACCCTTAACGATTAGGAATGCCACCGGAGCTCAACATGGGCCTACAGTCAGGTCCCCTCACTCCTGGCTCGTCTTTCGATGCCCATCTTCACGGGGCCTACCATGGCTCATATTCGGACATGATGACTACCCTTGGTCGCTTGATTGCGGCCGTGGGGGGGACTATCAGCAGATCACCGTACTGGCACGACGCCGCCATGGTAGAACCAGTATCTCACCCATGGTTCTTCCAGCTCAATGTCGTCGGCGGCAGGAATGCAGGCGTGTCTGCTGTCCCAACCAACGCCACTGCCTACGGGCACCGTGACAAGGCCTTCGTCATCCAGTTCTATGACCTCGCGTCGCCCACGAACTTTTCGTTTCTGGGTAACTGAGTCGATGCGACACGCACCCCGCTTGCAGCATCGGATTTCATTTGCCTGGCGAGGCTTCCAAGGGAGAGTGGGGTTGGAAGGGAGCAGCGTGGACAAGAAACGCAATCTGGAACACAACTTGACGATGTGCTTTTGCCGAATTCCGCCTGCTCTTAGTTTCCGCTTACCAGACTGAGACTCGTGAGCGGTTCCGCTGCAACCCTTTCATACAAGCGACACACACTAAGCAAGTAGCTCACTATGCAGCTTTGTATTTGTCATGTTGGCTCTTGTCGACGTGGTTTTCTTGAGTATCTGGATTCGTTTGCTGGCAAGACGATCCAGACGCTGACGGCACTCTTGAAGGCTTTCTCGGTTTCGATATACCAAACGCCAACGGCGACACATGTCGTAGAAGTGTTGGCCATCCACCTCACTCACACACCAGACTTCAGACTCCACCAACCAACCACCCTACCTCCTCACAGCTTGCTATCCTTCCAAACAGGCTGTCTCTTCTGAGCAAAGGCCATGATGCCCTCCACCATGTTCTCCCCCTGGTCCATGCGCCTATACATCCCACGCCCCAGCGCCTCTGTCGCCTCCTGGACCCCCAGTGGCTCCCACCCAAGCCGCAGCCCCTCGCGCGACACAATCACGCTGTCGGGGCTATTCGCCGCCACCTCGCCGGCCCACCGCAGCGCCTCGGCCAGCACCGCGGGCCCCTCCGCCTCCCCGCCCGGGCCCGCCGCCACGACCTTGTTCACGACGCCCCAGCGCGCCATCTGCGCGGCGCCGTAGCGCCGCCCCAG